>JAEIGP010000099.1:0-248353 GCA_018904095.1 Zaprionus ghesquierei | reverse complement strand
CGCTGTAAAATTATTATTAAAATTTGCGTCACCCCTACTTCCGCCCTCGCAAATCGAAAAACCGTATATATATATATATATTGGGTTGATCAAAAAGTAATTGCGGATTTTTCATATAGTCGGCGTTGAGAAATTTTTTCATCGGCTTGTGACTCTGTAATTGCATTCTTTCTTCTGTCAGTTATCAGCTATTACTTTTAGCTTGCTTTAGAAAAAAAGGGCGAAAAATTTTGTTTATATTTGTTTGTTTGGCGTCAATTTAAATATGGAGCCCTTCTTTTGGTAGATATCAGCCTTTGAAGTGGAGCCAGAATATATATACTTTATGGGGTCGGAGGTGTCTCCTTCTGCCTGTTACATACATTTTCGGTTTGAACAAATTTATAATTCCCTTCTACTCTATGAGTAGCGGGTATAAAAAGTATAAGTGTGCTAAACTCATGTCCAGCTGAAAATCAAACCAACGCAGAAAAAAAACGACGAAAGGAAATAGGCTGAAAGTAACGGTACATCTTATCAACTAATAAGGCAACAACCAGAAAAAAAATTGGTGAACTACTCACTATACAATCGGTAAAAATTCATGTTGAATTGTGCTGCTAAATAGTGTGCTAAATAAAAGGCCACCACTGTATATATATTTAAAATTTAGTTAAAAGTTTTACCAAATATATTTAAAAGTCGTTATAGAAAAGATATTAAATTAAATATATTATTACTATAGATTGAAAACAAAGGAAACACATTACTATAGATTGAAAACAAAGTAAACAAGGAAACAAACAATATAGTAAACCAAGACCAAAAATTCAAAAATTTCAGTTAGTGTAAAAAAAAAAATTAAATAATTTGTTGAATAGTTATGGAGCTCGATCAGTTTGCGGAGACCTTCAAGCAGCGTCGCATCGAGCTCGGCTTCACCCAGCGCGATTTGGCTCTGGCCATGGGCAAACTATATGGCAACGATTATTCGCAGGCGACAATCTCACTCTTTGAGACACACAAGCAGAAGTACCGGGTATAAAAAAAAAACGATGATATGAAACATTTTTGTGTACTTATCCAAAAATGAAGAGAATTGCTTTACTTGTTAAAAACTAAAAGAAAAAAAAAGAGATTCCAGTCTCACCCAGAGAAAAAAAAAACCCAGTCCAGTCTCAATTGAGAGCTGAGAGCGGACTGAAAATCCGAACACATTGAGAGCTTACGTAGTCAGAAATTAAGACAAAAGCAACTCAGCCTACTTGAATCGTTTTAATAGAATTGTATCGCTTGGTACCTCCTTGCTACGAATTCTACATATAAAGCCAGCAAGTCTTAAGAGAAAATACCTCTCTGTCTATATTATTTTCCATGGGATTAGCCGCAAATCGCAAGGGGAAATTTCTACAGCATTTTGCCTTGCTTCAGTCACTCAAATGTCTGCAACTTTCGTTAGCAGACATCGTGGCTGCTTAGTCTAAACAGACTGAGAATAAGTATGGTTTGTGCCGGTGGCAAATGTGGCAAGAGAGTAGAATGTGACCGGCCCATGACTAATATTAGTCATGCAGCGGGCTCGGACTGAGACGTCCAAGCTAATGAAGCTTTTTCACACCTGCCTGCTAAATTATGCGCCATGACCAGGAGTGCCATGGAGTGAGAGCACCATGCAAGCCATTTACTTGTTACAGATTGCTTATAATTAAATTATAATCAACATCAAACCAGGCGCATCACGCAGATGCAGACAAAAAAATGGAGACGTAGAGACTAAGACCAAGACATGCAGCCAGTGAGACCGGTCTGAGGCCGCTGCTGCTGCTGACATGCATCTAACAAGCCTTCAACTATCTAATCAACGTACAAGTCAAAATATCAATACCTCAAGTAATCAAAATCACTTTAGAATTTCAAATCAGTTGGGCTGATGCTGCCCTGCCTGCCTGCAGCGTCTCACACAAGCACGTGTCCAGCTGCTATATGCGACAGTTGCAACTCGAGTCCAGAGTGGGAGATTGATGAAAAAAAAGCAACAACAACTAAGATTATTCGAATTTAATGGGCGCAACACGCGTGGAGACTTCACTGAAGTGAGGCAACGCCAACTACAACAAAAACAACAACTGAGACCTTTCACAGACATGTTAGGAAAAGCTAAAAACTGGACCTGCTGCCTATTGCCTGGTCCTGCCTGTGTCTGGTCTGGCCTGGTCTTTTCCAGTTATACTGTGCTCGCACTGTGACCTGTCATCATGATTGATACGTTTGATGGATTCATTCGAGCTGACTGCTGTGTGGCGTTCAGTTTTAAAGTTTGCTGATTGATCCCAGCGTGTTGATTACAATCGACGCCGACGTACACGCAGATGCAGGCACAGGTAGTTGGCGCAGGCAGTTGGCGCTGTATGGGGAGTCTTGCAACGCATGCTGCTGGGAATTCAATCAAAAGTGTCAGCGCTGGCACAACATCTCTTACTGCTAAAGGTGCCGAAACCACTAACTAAATACAGTGGTAACTGAATATTAGAATAGAATATTAGAATATTAGAAATGATAAGAAAGGCAAAAAAATCAAAAGGGAAACAAAGAGTTAATCTCTTTTTCACTGATAAGCAATTTTAAAAATAATGGAACTTTGGAAAAGTGGGAAGTATAAAAAAAAATTTTAATAAATTATAGAAATTTTTAAATATTTTGAAATTAAGAAAATTGACAGTTAATATTTTTAAAACATTTTTAAAAGCTTTAAATATTCTTAATGAATTTTAAATAATACGCAAATTTAGGAAAAATGTGGAAATTTGACGATGACGTCAAGATATGCTGCAAAGGCGCAAAGAGTGTAACTATGGAAAACGTTTAGATGAATATCTTCTGTGTTTATTGTTCGATCGGATTGTAATTTTGAAAATAGATTTATATTGTAATTATCTATGTTTATACCAAAGCAGAAAGCCATAACTTCAATACTTTTCCTAATAATCGTAATTATCGTTTTGCGTGGGCGGTGGGCGCGACATCGAAAATTGAAAATAAACTCGATCTACCTATGGTATACAGGAAATTAGGTGTCTCTACCTTTTGTAATAGGTGAGATCTAGACGTACAGACGGACAGACGGACATGGCTATATCGACTCGGCTGTTGATCCTGAGCCAGAATATATATACTTTATGGGGTCGGAGGTGTCTCCTTCTGCCTGTTACATACATTTTCGGTTTGAACAAAGTTATAATACCCTTCTACTCTATGAGTAGCGCAAATTTAATTTCACGTCACACCGAAGCCGCTTAAGCTCTTAGGGCAGCAACTTATCTGGACAGCGGAGACGGCAGTGCAGACAGGCAGACAACAGACAGAGACAACGCAGCGCTTGGCTTGGGCAGCCACGATGTCTGCTAACGAAAGTTGCAGACATTTGAGTGACTGAAGCAAGGCAAAATGCTGTAGAAATTTCCCCTTGCGATTTGCGGCTAACCCCATGGAAAATAATATAGACAGAGAGGTATTCTCTCTTAAGACTTGCTGGCTTTATATGTAGAATTTGTAGCAAGGAGGTACCAAGCGATACAATTCTATTAAAACGATTCAAGTAGGCTGAGTTGCTTCTGTCTTAATTTCTGACTACGTAAGCTCTCAATGTGTTCGGATTTTCAGTCCGCTCTCAGCTCTCAATTGAGACTGGACTGGGCTTTTTTTTCTCTGGGTGAGACTGGAATCTCTTTTTTTTTTCTCAGTGTGGGACTGGAATCTCTTTTTATACCCGCTACTCATAGAGTAGAAGGGTATTATAACTTTGTCCAAACCGAAAATGTATGTAACAGGCAGAAGGAGACACCTTCGACCCCATAAAGTATATATATTCTGGCTCAGGATCAACAGCCGAGTCGATATAGCCATGTCCGTCGGTCCGTCTGTCCGTCTGTCTGTCCGTGTGAAAATCTAGATCTCAGCTATTATAAGAGCTAGGACTACCAAATTTGGTGACAATATGTGTTATTATTGCACGCTGATCAAGTTTATTTTGGATTTTGGCCCCCTTCCGCCCCCGCAAATCGAAAAAACATTGATAACAAGTGCAATTTTGATGCCATATTGTTCATGTTTACATGATAACTATAGCTAGCCAAATGATCTCTGAAAATTTGGTAACAATCGGATAATAAACACAGAAGTTATTCAGCTTAACGTTTTCCATAGCTGTAAGCAGCGCTGCCGGCAGCTTAACGTTTTCCATAGCTGTAAGCAGCGCTGCCGGCAGCGCTGCTTGCAGCATTGTGCCGAATCGTGTGTGCGTGTACGGTGGTGAAATGGGTTAAGTTGTGGACTGCAAAACGAACAGTACTATTATGCATTTACGGGTTCGAGTCCCGCCCGCATCAAAAATTAAATGTGTGCAAAAATGTTTTTTTTTTTATTTAATATTTTGACTTTGCATAAATATTATAAGTCCATAGCCTTTTACGGTCAAACTATGATTGTAGCCGTTTTTGTGTTCCGCAAATAAATTATGTACAAGCAGCTGGGTAGCGAGTATATTACAGTCGAGCACACTCGACTGTAGCTTTCTTACTTGTTCTTACATGGAATTTGTCTTTAATCAGAAATAAAAACAGAACCTTTTTATTTACTTAAAAACAATCTATTAAATAGGTCGGGGTTTGTTAAGACCCGTGAAATTTTACGGGTATGCTTAAGCCTAAACATTTTATATCTTTATTTCTGGATTCTGCAGCTTCTTCAGAAAGTTCTCCGATTGACACTATACAATTTCTAATAATTGAAGGGGCGTGAATTAATATTTTATGCACTGGAGGAGAAAGGTAGTACCGTGGCTAATTTTGAACAAGTCTTTTTGCAGTTTCCAATGCATAGACTCCGAATTTTTCTGGATTAATACAATATCCTGATGACAATGTTGGCAAGAGTGTTACACATCTTAAAATTAGTTCTTTATCAAGGCCTGTTATATCAGTAGATAAATCTGGATTACCAAAAAATGTTCTTGCCGTATTCCCGTGGTTAGATGTTCCACTTCCTCCAGACTTAGGTTTATCCACTATAAAGCCCATTTGTTTTGACGAATCTCCGACTGAATAAATTGTTTGCGTATTAAAAATTGGTTTTTTGCTTCCTCAGAACGTATCAGCTAAATTTTAAGATCCACGTGGATGAAGTACGACTCGTGGATGAAGTACTCAAAAAAAAACGTATATATGCATGT
Organism: Zaprionus ghesquierei; assembly: GCA_018904095.1. Lineage (NCBI taxonomy): Eukaryota > Metazoa > Arthropoda > Insecta > Diptera > Drosophilidae > Zaprionus > Zaprionus ghesquierei. The sequence continues at coordinate 243,147 of JAEIGP010000099.1, read as the reverse complement.
AAAGGTAAGAGCCCAAATTCGAATCGTTCTTCATAAGAATGCCTTCCTCCAAATTATTCATCTGAGTTGGCCTTGCTCCGCAAAAAAACGGCTACAATCATATTTTGACCGTAAAAGGCTATGGACTTATAATATTTATGCAAAGTCAAAATCTAAAATAAAAAAAAAAACATTTTTGCACACATTTAATTTTTGATGCGGGCGGGACTCGAACCCGTAAATGCATAATAGTACTGTTCGTTTTGCAGTCCACAACTTAACCCATTTCACCACCGTACAGCACACACGATTCGGCACAATGCTGCAAGCAGCGCTGCCGGCAACACACCTTGGGACGCACCACATTGCCGGAGGAGAAAGGAGAAAGTTTTTCTAATACGGACGTGTTACTATACGCTGCGCGAAATTTTGATTATCCTGGTGTCATCCTGGCCAAAACAATTTGTGCTCGTGCAGTGTTCCATAGCGTTGGTGCGTGGGTGTTCGCCGCTAGACAATACAACAGGGGGCACTGCCCCCAACGGTGATGACCCATTCAGGAGGAGCACTCGAATGTCGAGGTCTCCTACGAAAATAGGTATCACGGTGCAAGAAGCTGAAAACGTGCAGGCGTCGGCGTCAGGCGGGCAAGTTGGCGGAGCTGTTGTGGAGGACACTTTGGCCTCTCCAAAACTATGCCAAAAGAAAATTGCTGACCTAATCAGCGTACCGACGCAAAAAATAGCGGTAAAATCACCGACCGGCTCGTTAATCCGTCCTGCAGACCAATCGGATTTTAGAAATGAAGACCTGCGGAGCTTACTGGGCTTGATGAACGTCACTTATCGCCACGTAACTAAAGAGTCTAAAGTTGTAATCTTAGAGCTGGCTGCAATTAACATTAGAGCGATCCAGCTTCAGGAGGGTGCGGGTAAGGAGAAGGCCTCCTTCCGAAACACCGCCACCTAGACGGAGGCGCGGCAGACTAAAGACCGCAAAGCGGCGGCGAAAGTGAAGCCACATTCACATCCAGTGATACCATCCGAGCCCACCAATACGAAGGAGCCAAAGCCAGCCAGCTACGCGACCGTTGCCAAGGACGCGAGTACAAGGGAGGTGTGGACTTAGGTGATGCCAAAGCGTCTGCGCAAGAAGGCAGAGGCCATTATACTAAAAAAAACTGGCGAAGATTCGTACGCTGACATGCTGCGTACGCTAAAAGCCGATCCCAACCTAAGTGACTTTGGAAGACAGGTTAAAAAGATCCGAAGGACCCAAAAGGACGAGCTACTGCTCGAGGTAGAGGGCAAAGCCTCTGCCAGCGTCCCGGCTTTCAGAGAAATTATTGAGGAGACCCTCAATGAAATGGCTGCGTTACGCACGGGGGCGCAGAGAATGGCGCTAATATGCAATGGAATGGATGAGGCAACAACAGCGGTGGAACTCCAAAGTAGTCTCGCCTCCCAATACCAAGGCATACTTGTAAAGCCAGAGGATGTTAGCGGGTGACGCAAAATAAGGGATGGAACTCAGTCAGCAACAGTGACGTTATGCACGAACGATGCAATAACTGCTTCAGATGCCTAGAATTTGGCCACCGGTCACAGCTGCAACTCAGTCGATCGCTCGGACTGCTGCCTTCGGTGCGGCAGTACCAAAAAAGAAGCCAATAGCCGCCAAAATGATGTTAGACCTTATTAACATCATTCAGCTCAACGTCAACCATTGCGCAGCTGCGCAGAACCTTTTGGCTAAGACAGCGAGGGAGCGCAATGCTGACGTACTGCTCCTGACTGAACCATACCTTCCGGGTGTAAGTAACTCAGTGGTGCTCGATGAACTGGGTAAGGCGGCTATCAAGTGTCACACTAGCCTACCTGTGGAAGAGAGCGAAAACATACCAATCCGCGGCATCGCATACGCTAAGATCAAAGGTGTGCACTTCTACAGCTGCTATGCTCCACCTAGCGACAGCCCGGAGCAATTTGAGGACATGCTTAGAAAGCTAGTTGACCATGCAAGAGGGCGCAGACCAGCAGTCATAGGAGATGATCTCAATGCCTGGGCCACTAAATGGGGCAGCCGGACTTCCAACACAAGAGGACGCGCAGTGATTGAGGCCATGAACTTGATAGACCTCGTATTACTAACCGACGGCCTCAAGCCGACCTTTAATAATGACAGAGGCTCGTCTTGCATCGATGTCACCTTTGTCAGCAGTTCCTAGTGGCCAACGCAAACTGGATGGTGCAAGAGGACACAACCCAACACAACACAACACAACCGAGCAAAGCTCCCGGCATTGATGGTATTCCTGGGCTAATTGTTAAGGCCCCTGGCACCGCAAGACCCGAGGTCTTCAGGGAGGCTTTATCTTCTGGACGGAGTCTTCCCCAAGTGGTGGAAGACAATGAAACTTGTCCTTCTGCCGAAAGGCAAGGGGCCTGCAAACGCAGCAAGCAGCAACCGCCCCTTATGTCTGCTGGACATTGTGGGCAAACTGTTTGAGCGCATTCTATACACACGTATAGAAGCCATCTCCGAGAGCCCCACAGGCCTTCAATGCCAACAGTATGGCTTCCGTAAAGGGAAGAGCACGCTCGATGCCCTCACAGCCGTAACTGAAGTAGCGAAGAACGCACTTGACGGCGACCGATAGTTAGGCGGCAGTAAAAAGTACTGTGCCATCATCACTCTCGACGTGAAGAACGCGTTTAATTCAGCGAGATGGCCCAATAACCTCGGCGCAATGCGTAACATGGGCATACCCGGTTATCTCCGAAGCATAGTTGGCAACTACTTTAGGGAACGCACGCTGTTGTATGTAACTAAAGCTGGTCCAAGATGCCACCAAGTCTTTGCAGGTGTTCCACAAGGGTCGGTACTTGGACCGATCTTGTGGAACATCATGTATGATGGGATCCTGAGAATTAGCAAGCCCAGAGGCGTGGAGCTACACTGTTTCGCCGACGACGTTGCGGTAACAGCCAAGACAATACCGGAGCTCCAGGATATCAGTAATGTGGCGATCAGGGCGATCACCGATTGGCTTGAGAAAGTCGGCCTAGGAATTGCGGCACAAAAGACGGAATTAGTTCTGTTGAGCAGCAGAAAGAGAATCGAAAGCATGCAGGTCGAAGTGAAGGGAGAAATAATCACTTCAGCAGGAGCGTTGAAGTACTTGGGAGTCCTAATAAACCGTAGGCTCTCCTTTAAGGACCACGCAACGTATGCCAGCAGAAAAGCGGTAATGACAGGTGCAGCGCTGGCAAGAATTATGCCCAACGTGGGAGGACCCAGATTGCCGGCAAGGACTCTGCTTGCAGCGGTTACTAAGGCAACGCTGCTGTACGCTGCCCCTATCTGGAGCTGTGATACAAGCAAAGTAACCTACTTGGCTAGTGCGCGGGCAGTATCATGGACAATGGCACTGAGAGTAATCAGAGGCTTTTCAACCGTTTCGGATGACGCAGCGCATGCTCTTTCAGGCATTATACCCATTGACCTGGAGATAAAAGGCCAATATCTAGCGCGAGAAGGAGGTAACCAAACAGAGATTCTCGAGTGGATTCGTGGAGTCTGGCAGACTGGGTGGCAAGAGTCGCAACATGGGCGATGGACGTACCAGCTTATCCCTGACCTATCGGAATGGGCAGAGTGTGATCACAAAGAGGTGGACTACCACATGACCCAGTTCCTAACGGACCATGGTTGTTTCCGAGGATACCTGTTTAGGTTCCACCATGTGGATACAGCGCAATGCCTCTTTTGCATAAACGCGGTGAAAACAGAAGAGCACATCCTTCTGCACTGCTCCAGGTTCGCTGTGGAGAAGGCCCAACTGGAGTCGCTCGCTGGTGCACCTCTCAGCCCAAGAGGCCTGAATGCCGCTATGTTGGCGAACAAAGACGTTTGGAATGTGGCTCACGATATCATAGTCCGCATGATGAAGCGTGTCCGCAAGGACGAGATGGCCAACAGGAATGGCGGATGAGGAGTACTCCCGTGTGGTGACGTCGTAAACGGCGACTAAAAAGTCAAGGAAGGAGCGCCATGCAACAGCACAGCGCACAAGTAGAGGGAGTGCGATTTAGCATCACATCCTGCTCACCGATGGAATACTTTGACTGGCAGTCCCGGTGAGCATGTCAAGTACAGAAGGAGCGGAGGTTTTTGTTTAGTACGTAGGCATAACTCTACTTGGAGGGTTATGAATCGTACATACCATCTACGGTCGGTAGATGGTATCTTTAGAAGATTTAATTTTCCTGCCGTATATATAACAAAAAAAAAAAACCACATTGCCGGCAACAATGCCGCACAATTTGCTTTGGAACTGAAGAGCCAACTGCCTGCTTGCAGTCTGCTTTAGCTCCTCACCCTCTTCCTAGTCTTACACTCGCCGTCAAGTAATTCCAGCACTATTAGATTGGTGCTGTCCTTGAGCGTCTGCTCGATAGTGCACAGATCCTGCAGCAGTAAATCCAGAAAGACAGAGTTGCTATTGATTTCTGTGGATTGCGCTGAAGTTGTCTCCGTAACCTGTGACTTTGCTGTTACCTCCTGGCAGGCTGGGTTACCTGCTCGCTCTGGTTTTGTCTTGTCGCTTTTAAGTATACAATCCTGTGGTTCTTCAGTTCTCTCTTTAACATTCTGGCTGGCTGCTGCTGGTGTTTCTTCCATTGTTTCAGCTGTACTCTTCGGCTTTGATTTGTTTCTTTCTAGCAAATAATCTTGCACAGCGCTTAGGAAATGTTTGATTTTTCTCACTGGCTGTGAGATTGCAACAGTATTTTTACTATCGAAAAAGATATCATCGCTCTGGTTATCTGAACTATCACTAAGCTCCTCTAGTTTCTGTTCTTTCATAGCATTCAGTTCCTTCTCTGCTTCTGGAAGCCCCGTTTCTCCGTTCTGCTTTAACATACAATACTTTCATCCTCCGACGATGCTTTTTCTGCTGTCCTTTTTGCCACTGCTCATAGAGTTTATGTAGTTTTCCCAAGCTTTTCTCCTCCTTCCGTGCATATCCTAGTCGTATGAGCTCCTTAATCACTTGCACTACCTTCACTGAGGTCCTCATTGTTGGACATTCCTGCAGCACATTCAATTCTTTGACATATACCGCATGGAACATAGAGAATGCCACACTTAATTGCAACTGCTAATTCTTCTGCAGTCCGCTAAGTGCCTTATTGACCCATCTCATAGCCTCTGGTTGCCAATTGTCCCCATTTCCCAGAGCAGAAGAGATGCCACAAAGATGCGCATCTATGGTCAGCGCTGGTAACGTCTTGAAGCGCTCCGCACACTCGAGTAGCTCAGCTGGCTTCGCCTTCAGCTGCTCTGTGCCCTCATCCATCTGTTGCACCTTAACCAGCCGCCTGTCTGATAAATCTACGACACGCACACGTTGATATCGTGTGCCACGCTGCAGCACGCAGATATCCGAGAGGTTTAGCTTCTCCTGCACCATACGATTCTGTGCGAGACTGAGGTGCATATACAGTTTCGTGCTGAGCTTCCTTAGCTGCGACAAATTGGGTGCATCCTGCCAGCTGATGCCGTTGCTGCTGTAGCTCTCAGCCTGGGCAACAAAGTGCACTGGATTGCAGATCTTGAGTAGCTTTCATCGCATAAGTTGCTGCGGTTGCAACAGCTCAGTTGCATTACATCGAAAGTCACTATCGACGGCAAAGTGTCGTCTCAGGCAGGACATTTGTCGGATGCACTCGCCACGGCACATCAATTGGTAACAGATAGCACGATTCTGATCCGTTAGCCGACGACAATTGGCAACCATTTGATATATCTGATCCGACAGCTTGATATCGTGTGCATCAAGGAATCCAACAAGGCGTGGGAAGTCAAGGAAGTCACCAAAGAGCAGCAACGGATTGATAGCCAGTCGATTAATCAACTCAAGAAACTCCCGCGAATGCCAATGTTGAGCGATCAGGATCAACTGCAGCCGGTCGAGATTTAAGGCATAGATCAATGGTAACATATCTGTGAAATCGGAGCGCATGCGATCATAGTCATACAATGCTAAGTACTTTAAACGCCGAGAACTGTTGAGCTCCAAGCCACCCGGCAGCAGCAGTTGCTTTAGATGCCTCGCTGTAGTGACCAAAATGCCGCATGAGTTGAGCAGCATCAGCTGCACCTCCTTTGCGGAATGTTCGTGCGTGTTGACCACCTTAAGGAATTGTGTATCTTAGAATTTCATTAGCGTCCTATAGTGATTCGCCAAGTTTAACACCTGCTCCGACGAATCCGTCAGCAATAGGGCCAAAGGACCCAAACCAATGACTGCTTTTCACATCTTTTCCATCACCAACGAACATAGGGCGGGAAAATAACACCAGGATCGACCACTCGCCACATTATCCATCAGCACACATTAGTTCCCACCGATAAATGCGACCAGGCATAACGTTGTGTTGGCATTGGTAACTGCAAATTCATTTCGTTCATTGACTTCTGTACGTCCTCGGACAAGGACTCGGATACAAGAGCTATGGGCTGCACCGGTTCCACGCTGTGCGCCAACACTTGGGCTTTTAGTGGGTCTTGGCTTAGCTTGGGTTTGGTTTGCTTTAATAGTTTCTCCAATTTGGACTTCTCTGGAATAAGTTGATTTTTCTTTGGATAAGGTTTGTCCTGTGGTTTCTTAAGTGCTTCCCTTTTACTTGGGTCAGCTGGGGAAATTCAATTTTCAGTCAAAACTTGTGCCACCAAATAAATTAATAGCCATGGCTTAAAGTTCAAATAATTTTCCACAGCGTTGGCGACCATCATTCATGTGGAAATTTCTGTGGTTACCTCCACGCACGAGGAACTTTTATCGCCGCAGCAACAGCAGCAACAACACGAATGCGAAAAATAAAAGAAAATCGGAAAATTAAATATATTCTTTTGGCAGGACAAGGAAGCAAAGGCCAAAAAAAATTTAGTCAAGGAATCTTTGTAAGCTGTCATTTAATATCAAAAGGTAAACTTAGGGAACTTTTCCGTTAAATACCAGTATGTATGTACATATATCAAATTTAATCTGGTTAAAACTATATAAAACCCCACATCAAATAGAAAGTTTAGCTAGCAACCTTACTGTTATTGTTGTTGCCGCTGCTGCTGCTCACAAAGCTTTAGCTTATTTCATCTTAAATAAAACGTTTTGTTGCACTAAAGCGAAAACAAGCGAAAGGGGGGAAAAACAAAATGCCAAAAGCCGCAAAAGCAACTGGCGCGTCACAAAAAGGTCCTTGTGCCTATTTGCCAATTGTATACGCTGCACTAGTTGCGACTTTGCTTTCTCTCTTGAGCGCTAACCACTCCATCGACAGCAGTTGCTGCACACTTGGGAGAATTTTTGTTTCGGTAAAGGTTAAAAAGCTCTCAACCCTCCCGAATTCATTGGGCTATATTTATCAAGATTGAATCAACAACAAAATACATGTAAATTTAATTATTTTCAAATCATTATCATTATCAGTATTATCAAACCGAAAATGTATGTAACAGGCAGAAAGAGACACCTCCGACCCCATAAAGTATATATATTCTGGGCACAGGATCAACAGCCAAGTCGATATAGCCATGTCCATCTGTCAGCCTGTCTGTCCGTGTGAAAATCTAGATCTCAGCTATTATAAGAGCTAGGACTACCAAATTTGGTGACAATATGTGTTATTATTGCACGCTGATCAAGTTTTTTTGGGATTTTGGCCACGCCCCCTTCCGCCCCCGTAAATCGAAAAAACATTGATTACAAGCGCAATTTTGATGCCATATTGTTCATTTTCGGCTTACATGATAACTATAGCTAGCCAGATGATCTCTGAAAATTTGGTAACAATCGGATAATAAACACAGAAGTTATTCAGCTTAACGTTTTCCATAGCTGTAAGCAGCGCTGCCGGCATTGTGCCGAATCGTGTGTGCGTGTACGGTGGTGAAATGGGTTAAGTTGTTGACGGCAAAACAAACAGTAGTATAATGCATTTACGGGTTCGAGTCCCGCCCGCATCAAAAATTAAATGTGTGCCAAAAAGTTTTTTTTTATTTTAGATTTTGACTTTGCATAAATATTGTAAGTCCATAGCCTTTTACGGTCAAAATATGATTGTAGCCGTTTTCTTTTGTTCCATAAATAAATGATGTACGATATAATATATATATATATATATATGCTCGTATAAGAAAGTGTGTAATTCAAAATAAGCTTAAATTATATTTAAAACAAGTAAGAAAGCTACATTCGAGTGTGCTCGACTGTAATATACCCACTACCCAGCTTCTCGTACATCAAAATTATTTGCGAAACAATAAAGAACGGCTACAATCATATTTTGACCGTAAAAGGCCATGGACTTACAATATTTATGCAGAGTCAAAATCTAAAATAAAAAAAATAGTTTTTGCACACATTTAATTTTTGATGCGGGTGGGACTCGAACCCATAAATGCATAATAGTTCTGTTCGTTATGCAGTCCACAACTTAACCCATTTCACCACCGTACACACACAGACTATTCGGCACAATGCTGCAAGCAACGCTGCCGGCAAAAGGAATAAAAAGTATTGAAAACGTATAACTTGTATTCAGGTACCAAAAAAATCCAAGATTTATCACTTAAACAGTAAAAATAATAATTCTACCTGTTGAAGACTATAAATCGAATACGTGCATGTAAAAAACGATATGTGCCCTTTAAATACCTTTTTATATAATTTTGTTAAAAAAAACTACCGATAGGTTCTATGGCATCTATACGATGAATCGGTCCGTACCGGTTCGTTCCAACTTATTTCGGCAGGCAGAAAAAAAAAAACATGTATACAAAGTTTCATGTTCTTCATGAACTTTCATGAAATAAGAAAAGTTCGATCTCCCCCACCATGACACGCATGCATGCGGAATCGAACCTTGGACACATTACCTAAGAGGTCCACCACTTCTCCATTCGGCCATTAAGCCATTACGCAAATGTTGCCAAAGTTACATTATGAGACCATTCGGAAATTCTTGCACGACAAAAACAAAGTCTGAATGCATGATGCGTGTTGTTGTTGCTATTTATTCTCATAACTTAAACATACAATTAAATAAAAAATAAAAATAAAAAAGTATAAGAACAAGTAAGAAAGCTACAGTCAAGAGTGCTCAACTGTAATATACCCGCTTCCCAGCTGCTCGTACATCATTTATTTGCGGAACAAAAAAAACGGCTACAATCATATTTTGACCGTAAAAGGCTATGGACTTACAATATTTATTCAAAGTCAAAATCTAAAATAAAAAAAAAAACATTTTTGCACACATTTAATTTTTGATGCGGGCGGGACTCGAACCCGTAAATGCATAATACTACTGTTCGTTTTGCAGTCCACAACTTAACCCATTTCACCACCGTACACGCACACACTATTCGGCACACTGCTGCCAGCAGCGCTGCTTACAGCTATGGAAAACGTTAAGCTGAATAACTTCTGTGATTATTATCCAATTGTTATCAAATTCAGAGATCATCGAGTTAGCTTTAGTTATCATGTAATCCGAAAATAAACAATATGGCATCAAAATTGCGCTTGTTATCAATATTTTTCAATTTACGGGGGCGGAAGAGGGCGACTTGATCAGCGTGCAAAAATAACACATATTGTCACCAAATTTGGTAGTCCTAGCTCTTATGTTACATACATTTTCGGTTTGAACAAAGTTATAATACAGTTCTACTCTATGAGTAGCGGGTATAAAAAGCTGCGCTTTAACAATCGCACACAGCTGATTTAAGAGACTGTCACTTTTCCACTTATTAACTAAGTTCATTGTGAGCCATTAAAAAATTTTTAAATAAAATGCACGACAACCAATTAATGCATATTCAAAAATTTAAGTATAAGTTCTTAAAAAAAAACAAGTAAGAAAGCTACATTCGAGTGTGCTCGACTGTAATATACCCGCTACCCAGCTTCTCGTACATCATTTATTTGCGGAACAAAAAAAAAACGGCTACAATCATATTTTGACAGTAAAAGGCTATGGACTTACAATATTTATGCAAAGTCAAAATCTAAAATAAAAAAAAAAACTTTTTTAATTTAATTTAATTTTTGATGCGGGCGGGACTCGAACCCGTAAATGCATAATAGTACTGTTCGTTTTGCAGTCCACAACTTAACCCATTTCACCACCGTACACGCACACACGATTCGGCACAGCGCTGCTTACAGCTATGGAAAACGTTAAGCTGAATAACTTCTGTGTTTATTATTCGATTGTTACCAAATTTTCAGAGATCATTTGGCTAGCTATAGTTATCATGTAAACCAAAAATGAACAATATGGCATCAAAATTGCACTTGTTATCAATGTTTTTCGATTTGCGGGGGCGTAAGGGGGCGTGGCCAAAATCTAAAATAAACTTGATCAGCGTGCAATAATAACACATATTGTCACCAAATTTGGTAGTCCTAGCTCTTATAATAGCTGAGATCTAAATTTTCACACGGACAGACAGACGGACAGACGGACAGACGGACATGGCTATATCGACTCGGCTGTTGATCCTGAGCCAGAATATATATACTTTATGGGGTCGGAGGTGTCTCCTTCTGCCTGTTACATACATTTTCGGTTTGAACAAAGTTATAATACCCTTCTACTCTATGAGTAGCGGGTATAAAAAAGAGATTCCAGTCCCACCCTGAAAAAAAGAGATTCCAGTCTCACCCAGAGAAAAAAAACCCAGTCCAGTCTCAATTGAGAGCTGAGAGCGGACTGAAAGTCCGAACACATTGAGAGCTTACGTAGTCAGAAATTAAGACAGAAGCAACTCAGCTTACTTGAATCGTTTTAATAGAATTGTATCGCTTGGTACCTCCTTGCTACAAATTCTACATATAAAGCCAGCAAGTCTTAAGAGAGAATACCTCTCTGTCTATATTATTTTCCATGGGATTTCTACAGCATTTTGCCTTGCTTCAGTCACTCAAATGTCTGCAACTTTCGTTAGCAGACATCGTGGCTGCCCAAGCCAAGCAGATTAAGAATAAGTATGGTTTGTGCCGGTGGCAAATGTGGCAAGAGAGCAGAATGTGACGCCCGCCCCATGACTATTATTAGTCATGCAGCGGGCTCGGACTGAGACGTCTAAGCTAATGAAGCTTTTTCACACCTGCCTGCTAAATTATGCGCCATGACCAGGAGTGCCATGGGGGTGAGAGCACCATGCAAGCCATTTACTTGTTACAGATTGCTTATAATTAAATTATAATCAACATCAAGCCAGGCGTTACGCAGATGCAGACGAAAATGGAGACGTAGAGACCAAGACTAAGACATGCAGCCAGTGAGACCGGTCTGAGGGCGCTGCTGCTGACATGCATCTAACAAGCCTTCAACTATCTAATCAAGGTACAAGTCAAATATCAATACCTCAAGTAATCAAAATCACTTTAGAATTTCAAATCAGTTGGGCTGATGCTGCCTGCCTGCCTGCAGCGTCTCACACAAGCACCGTGTCCAGCTGATATATGCGACAGTTGCAACTCGAGTCCAGAGTGGGGAGATTGATAAAAAAAAAAAGCAAGAACAACTAAGATTATTCGAATTTAATGGGCGCAACGCGCGTGGAGACTTCACAAGTGAGGCAACGCCAACAACAACATAAACAACAACTGAGACGTTTCACAGACATGTTAGGAAAAGCTAAAACTGGACCTGCTGCCTGTTGCCTGGTCCTGCCTGTGTCTGGTCTGGCCTGGTCTTTTCCAGTTATACTGTGCTCGCACTGTGACCTGTCATCATGATTGATACGTTTGATGGATTCAATCGAGCTGACTGCTGTGTGGCGTTCAGTTTTAAAGTTTGCTGATTGATCCCAGCGTGTTGATTACAATCGACGCCGACGTACACGCAGATGCAGGCACAGGTAGTTGGCGCAGGCAGCTGTCGCTGGAGGGGAGTCTTGCAACGCATGCTGCTGGGAATTCAATCAAAAGTGTCAGCGCTGGCACAACATCTCTTACTGCTAAAGGTGCCGAAACCACTAACTAAATACAGTGGTAACTGAATATTAAAATAGAATATTAGAATATTATAAATGATAAGAAAGGCAAAAAAAATCAAAAGGGAAACAAAGAGTTAATCCCTTTTTCACTGATAAGCAATTTTAAAAATTATGGAACTTTGGAAAAGTGGGAAGTATAAAAAAACAAGTAAGAAAGCTACAGTCGAGAGTGCAGGACTGTAATATACCCGCTACCCAGCTGCTCGTACATCATTTATTTGCGGAACAAAAAAGAAACGGCTACAATCATATTCTGACCGTAAAAGGCTGTGGACTTACAATATTTATGCAAACTCAAAATCTAAAATAAAAAAAAAAACCTTTTTGCACACATTTAATTTTTGATGCGGGCGGGACTCGAACCCGTAAAGGCATAATACTACTGTTCGTTTTGCAGTCAACAACTTAACCCATTTCACCACCGTACACGCACACACTATTCGGCACAATGCTGCAAGCAGCGCTGCTCACAGCTATGGAAAACGTTAAGCTGAATAACTTCTGTGTTTATTATCCAATTGTTATCAAATTTTCAGAGATTATTGAGTTAGCTATAGTTATCATGTAATCCGAAAATGAACAATATGGCATCAAAATTGCGCTTGTTATCAATGTTTTTTCGATTTGCGGGGGCGGAAGGGGGCGTGGCCAAAATCCAAAATAAACTTGATCAGCGTGCAAACATAACACATATTGTCACCAAATTTGGTAGTCCTAGCTCTTATAATAGCTGAGATCTAGATTTTCACACGGACAAGTCAGACAGACTAGATTCGAGCATGGATTCTAATATACCCGCTACTCGGCTGCTTGATCCATGCAAAATTATTTGCGAAACAATAAAGGACGGCGACGATTATATTTTGACCGTAAAAGGCCATGGACTTACAATATTTATTCAAAGTCAAAATCTATAATAAAAAAAAAACATTTTTGCACACATTTAATTTTTGATGCGGGCGGGACTCGAACCCGTAAATGCATAATAGTACTGTTCGTTTCGCCGTCAAAAACTTAACCCATTTCACCACCGTACACGCACACACGATTCGGCACAATGCTGCAAGCAGCGCTGCTTACAGCTATGGACAACGTTAAGCTGAATAACTTTTGTGTTTATTATCCGATTGTTACCAAATTTTCAGAGATCATCTGGCTAGCTATAGTTATCATGTAAGCCGAAAATGAACAATATGGCATCAAAATTGCGCTTGTAATCAATGTTTTTCGATTTACGGGGGCGGAAGGGGGCGTGGCCAAAATCCAAAATAAACTTGATCAGCGTGCAATAATAACACATATTGTCACCAAATTTGGTAGTCCTAGCTCTTATAATAGCTGAGATCTAGATTTTCACACGGACAGACAGACATGGCTATATCGACTCTGCTGTTGATCCTGAGCCAGAATATATATATTTTATGGGGTCGGAGTTGTCTCCTTCTGCCTGTTACATACATTTTCGGTTTGAACAAAGTTATAATACCCTTCTACTCTATGAGTAGCGGGTATAAAAAGAAAAAGTTTAAGCGGCATGATCTGGGAATCGAACCACGGGCCTGTCGGTTCAGGAGTTCATCGCTTTTCCACTAAGCTACTGACGCTGTTATCCAACAACTGCAAAAATTTGCATTGAAAAGGCATTCTTATTATTTCCTGTACAAATAAAGAATTTGCGCTGCCGGCAGCGCTACTTACAGCTATGGAAATCGTTAAGCTAAATGACTTGTGTTTATTATCCGATTGTTACCAAATTTTCAGAGATCATCTGACTAGCTATAGTTATCATATAAACCGAATATGAACAATATGGCATCAAAATTGCGCTTGTAATTAATTTTTTTCGATTTACAGGGGCGGAAGGGGGCGTGGCCAAAATCCAAAATAAACTTGATCAGCGTGCAATAATAACACATTTTGTCACCAAATTTGGTAGTTCTAGCTCTTATAATAGCTGAGATCTAGATTTTCACACGGACAGACAGACGGACATGGCTATATCGACTCCGCTGTTGATCCTGAGCCAGAATATATCTACCTTATGGGGTCGGAGGTGTCTCCTTCTGCCTGTTACATACATTTTCGGTTTAAACAAAGTTATAATACCCTTCTACTTTATGAGTAGCGGGTATAATTATTGAAACGCTCGGCAAATGCTACTGCGGTGTCGACGTCGCGACGCGTCGTCAATTACTAGCAGCCCTAGCATAAAACAATTAGTTTGCAAATTAAACAAACGTAAGCGGCGGCGACGGTGTCCTGTGACCTGTTTTACCACCACTAAGAAAAAGCACATTGCGCGGTAAGGTAACTATAAAGTAAATAATTGTTTAATTACATTAAATATACTCAATAATATAATTATTGTAGATTTTAAACGGATATTGCTGTTTGCAGCGGTTTGGAATGGACAAAGAATCTTTGAAAGAGCGGAACAGCAAAGCTAATTACAGTATTATGTTACAGCTACATTTTTGTATTTAACAATTTAGATGGTGATAGTTATCATTCACACCAAAACTGAATACTTTATTATTGCGCTTACTATAAGGTTTTTCGATTTGCGGGGGCGGAAGTAGGCGTGTCCCAAATTTTAATATAAATTTTAAAACGTATGATTCACATAAGTGTTGTCACCAAATTTGGTGGCTCTAGCTTTTTTAGTTTCTGAGATATAGGCGTTCATACAGACGGACAGACAGACATGGCTTAATCGACTCGGCTAGTGATCCTGAGCAAGAATATATATACTTTATGGGGTCGCAGATGCCTCCTTCTACCTGTTACGCACATTTCGACAAACATAATGGACCATGTATTTTTTTAAAATCCATGGTCTAAAAAATATAAGAAAAAGCGGTTCAAATAATTTTCCACAGCGTTGGCGACCATCATTTATGTGGAAATTTCTGTGGTTACCTCCACGCACGAGGAACTTTTATCGCCGCAGCAACGGCAGCAACAACACGAATACGAAAAATAAAAGGAAATCGGAAAATTAAATATATTCTTTTGGCAGGACAAGGAAGCAAAGGCCAAAAATAGAGATTTAGTTAAGGAATCTTTGTAAGGTGTCATTTAATATCAAAAGGTAAAGGTATGTATGTACATATATCAAATTTAATCTGGTTAAAACTATATAAAACCCCACATCAAATAGAAAGTTTAGCTAGCAACTTAATTGTTATTGTTGTTGCCGCTGCTGCTGCTCACAAAGCTTTAACTTATTGCATCTTAAACAAAACGTTTTGTTGCACTAAAGCGAAAACAAGCGAAAGGGGGGAAAAACAAAATGCCAAAAGCCGCAAAAGCAACTGGGGCGTCTACAAAAAGGTCCTTGTGCCTATTTGCCAATTGTATACGCTGCACTAGTTGCGACTTTGCTTTCTCTCTTAAGCGCTAACCATTCCATCGACAGCAGTTGCTGCACACTTGGGAGAATTTTTGTTTCGGTAAAGGTTAAAAAGCTCTCAACTTTCCGGAAATTTTTTTTAAATTTCTTTCATTGATAGGGCTATATTTATCAAGATTGAATGAACAACAAAATACATGTAAATTTAATTATTTTCAAAAAAAAAAGTTGTTAATTTTAAAAATAATTTAAGCTTATTTAGAATTACACACTTTCTTATACGAGCTCGCCACAAGCTAGAAGCGAATTAAAGCATTAAATAAGGACAACAGCCACAGCGATAATCGCATTACACGCTTAAATCCAAGCACAGGGTGTGTGGGCTACAAGAAAACTCAGCTATCATTTATCTCGCAAAAAAATCAAATCAAATCATCACACACACGCACACGTAGTTAAACGCACTTTGGGCTGCAAAATGAAAAGAAAAACAAGTAAGAAAGCTACATTCGAGCGTGCTAGATTCTAATATACCCGCTACCCAGCTGCTTGCACATCAAAATTATTTGCGAAACAATAAAGAACGTCTACAATCATATTTTGACCGTAAAAGGCCATGGACTTACAATATTTATTCAAAGTCAAAATCTATAATAAAAAAAAAACATTTTTGCACACGTTTAATTTTTGATGCGGGCGGGACTCGAACCCGTAAATGCATAATAGTACTGTTCGTTTCGCCGTCAAAAACTTAACCCATTTCACCACCGTACACGCACACACGATTCGGCACAATGCTGCAAGCAGCGCTGCTTACAGCTATGGACAACGTTAAGCTGAATAACTTTTGTGTTTATTATCCGATTGTTACCAAATTTTCAGAGATCATCTGGCTAGCTATAGTTATCATGTAAGCCGAAAATGAACAATATGGCATAAAAATTGCGCTTGTAATCAATGTTTTTCGATTTACGGGGGCGGAAGGGGGCGTGGCCAAAATCCAAAATAAACTTGATCAGCGTGCAATAATAACACATATTGTCACCAAATTTGGTAGTCCTAGCTCTTATAATAGCTGAGATCTAGATTTTCACACGGACAGACAGACGGACATGGCTATATCGACTCTGCTGTTGATCCTGAGCCAGAATATATATATTTTATGGGGTCGGAGTTGTCTCTTTCTGCCTGTTACATACATTTTCGGTTTGAACAAAGTTATAATACCCTTCTACTCTATGAGTAGCGGGTATAAAAAGAAAAAGTTTAAGCGGCATGATCTGGGAATCGAACCACGGGCCTGTCGGTTCAGGAGTTCATCGCTTTTCCACTAAGCTACTGACGCTGTTATCCAACAACTGCAAAAATTTGCATTGAAAAGGCATTCTTATTATTTCCTGTACAAATAAAGAATTTGCGCTGCCGGCAGCGCTACTTACAGCTATGGAAATCGTTAAGCTAAATGACTTGTGTTTATTATCCGATTGTTACCAAATTTTCAGAGATCATCTGACTAGCTATAGTTATCATATAAACCGAATATGAACAATATGGCATCAAAATTGCGCTTGTAATTAATTTTTTTCGATTTACAGGGGCGGAAGGGGGCGTGGCCAAAATCCAAAATAAACTTGATCAGCGTGCAATAATAACACATTTTGTCACCAAATTTGGTAGTTCTAGCTCTTATAATAGCTGAGATCTAGATTTTCACACGGACAGACAGACAGACAGACGGACATGGCTATATCGACTCCGCTGTTGATCCTGAGCCAGAATATATCTACCTTATGGGGTCGGGGGTGTCTCCTTCTGCCTGTTACATACATTTTCGGTTTGAACAAAGTTATAATACCCTTCTACTCTATGAGTAGCGGGTATAATTATTGAAACGCTCGGCAAATGCTACTGCGGTGTCGACGTCGCGCCGCGTCGTCAATTACTAGCAGCCCTAGCATAAAACAATTAGTTTGCAAATTAAACAAACGTAAGCGGCGGCGACGGTGTCCTTTACACTTTTAACAAAGATGCAATTTCCAATTGGAACAGTTTCGGAAAATTGGATACTATGAATTCTTAATTTGAGTAGCGAGAAAAAAAATCTATTTTTTGGTGCAGCGACTTGCAATAGAGCTGGAAGAAACATCGACGATACATCGATATATCGATGTTTTTCAATTTTGTAAAAACATCAATATTTAGAACATCGATATTCGATGTTTTCTGAAATTTACCATTCCTAAGAAAAAAATGTTTTACCACCACTAAGAAAAAGCACATTGCGCGGTAAGGTAACTATAAAGTACATAATTGTTTTATTACATTAAATATACTCAATAATATAATTATTGTAAATTTTAAACGGATATTGCTGTTTGCAGCGGTTTGGAATGGACAAAGAATCTTTGAAAGAGCGGAACAGCAAAGCTAATTACAGTATTATGTTACAGCTACATTTTTGTATTTAACAATTTAGATGGTGATAGTTATCATTCACACCAAAACTGAATACTTTATTATTGCGCTTACTATAAGGTTTTTCGATTTGCGGGGGCGGAAGTAGGCGTGTCCCAAATTTTAATATAAATTTTAAAACGTATGATTCACATAAGTGTTGTCACCAAATTTGGTGGCTCTAGCTTTTTTAGTTTCTGAGATATAGGCGTTCATACAGACGGACAGACAGACATGGCTTAATCGACTCGGCTAGTGATCCTGAGCAAGAATATATATACTTTATGGGGTCGCAGATGCCTCCTTCTACCTGTTACGCACATTTCGACAAACATAATGGACCATGTATTTTTTTAAAATCCATGGTCTAAAAAATATAAGAAAAAGCGGTTCAAATAATTTTCCACAGCGTTGGCGACCATCATTTATGTGGAAATTTCTGTGGTTACCTCCACGCACGAGGAACTTTTATCGCCGCAGCAACGGCAGCAACAACACGAATACGAAAAATAAAAGGAAATCGGAAAATTAAATATATTCTTTTGGCAGGACAAGGAAGCAAAGGCCAAAAATAGAGATTTAGTTAAGGAATCTTTGTAAGGTGTCATTTAATATCAAAAGGTAAAGGTATGTATGTACATATATCAAATTTAATCTGGTTAAAACTATATAAAACCCCACATCAAATAGAAAGTTTAGCTAGCAACTTAATTGTTATTGTTGTTGCCGCTGCTGCTGCTCACAAAGCTTTAACTTATTGCATCTTAAACAAAACGTTTTGTTGCACTAAAGCGAAAACAAGCGAAAGGGGGGAAAAACAAAATGCCAAAAGCCGCAAAAGCAACTGGGGCGTCTACAAAAAGGTCCTTGTGCCTATTTGCCAATTGTATACGCTGCACTAGTTGCGACTTTGCTTTCTCTCTTAAGCGCTAACCATTCCATCGACAGCAGTTGCTGCACACTTGGGAGAATTTTTGTTTCGGTAAAGGTTAAAAAGCTCTCAACGTTCCCGAATTTTTTTTTAAATTTCTTTCATTGATAGGGCTATATTTATCAAGATTGAATGAACAACAAAATACATGTAAATTTAATTATTTTCAAAAAAAAAAGTTGTTAATTTTAAAAATAATTTAAGCTTATTTAGAATTACACACTTTCTTATACGAGCTCGCCACAAGCTAGAAGCGAATTAAAGCATTAAATAAGGACAACAGCCACAGCGATAATCGCATTACACGCTTAAATCCAAGCACAGGGTGTGTGGGCTACAAGAAAACTCAGCTATCATTTATCTCGCAAAAAAATCAAATCAAATCATCACACACACGCACACGTAGTTAAACGCACTTTGGGCTGCAAAATGAAAAGAAAAACAAGTAAGAAAGCTACATTCGAGCGTGCTAGATTCTAATATACCCGCTACCCAGCTGCTTGCACATCAAAATTATTTGCGAAACAATAAAGAACGTCTACAATCATATTTTGACCGTAAAAGGCCATGGACTTACAATATTTATTCAAAGTCAAAATCTATAATAAAAAAAAAATTTATTTTTGCACACGTTTAATTTTTGATGCGGGCGGGACTCGAACCCGTAAATGCATAATAGTACTGTTCGTTTCGCCGTCAAAAACTTAACCCATTTCACCACCGTACACGCACACACGATTCGGCACAATGCTGCAAGCAGCTGCTTACAGCTATGGACAACGTTAAGCTGAATAACTTTTGTGTTTATTATCCGATTGTTACCAAATTTTCAGAGATCATCTGGCTAGCTATAGTTATCATGTAAGCCGAAAATGAACAATATGGCATAAAAATTGCGCTTGTAATCAATGTTTTTCGATTTACGGGGGCGGAAGGGGGCGTGGCCAAAATCCAAAATAAACTTGATCAGCGTGCAATAATAACACATATTGTCACCAAATTTGGTAGTCCTAGCTCTTATAATAGCTGAGATCTAGATTTTCACACGGACAGACAGACGGACATGGCTATATCGACTCTGCTGTTGATCCTGAGCCAGAATATATATATTTTATGGGGTCGGAGTTGTCTCTTTCTGCCTGTTACATACATTTTCGGTTTGAACAAAGTTATAATACCCTTCTACTCTATGAGTAGCGGGTATAAAAAGAAAAAGTTTAAGCGGCATGATCTGGGAATCGAACCACGGGCCTGTCGGTTCAGGAGTTCATCGCTTTTCCACTAAGCTACTGACGCTGTTATCCAACAACTGCAAAAATTTGCATTGAAAAGGCATTCTTATTATTTCCTGTACAAATAAAGAATTTGCGCTGCCGGCAGCGCTACTTACAGCTATGGAAATCGTTAAGCTAAATGACTTGTGTTTATTATCCGATTGTTACCAAATTTTCAGAGATCATCTGACTAGCTATAGTTATCATATAAACCGAATATGAACAATATGGCATCAAAATTGCGCTTGTAATTAATTTTTTTCGATTTACAGGGGCGGAAGGGGGCGTGGCCAAAATCCAAAATAAACTTGATCAGCGTGCAATAATAACACATTTTGTCACCAAATTTGGTAGTTCTAGCTCTTATAATAGCTGAGATCTAGATTTTCACACGGACAGACAGACAGACAGACGGACATGGCTATATCGACTCCGCTGTTGATCCTGAGCCAGAATATATCTACCTTATGGGGTCGGGGGTGTCTCCTTCTGCCTGTTACATACATTTTCGGTTTGAACAAAGTTATAATACCCTTCTACTCTATGAGTAGCGGGTATAATTATTGAAACGCTCGGCAAATGCTACTGCGGTGTCGACGTCGCGCCGCGTCGTCAATTACTAGCAGCCCTAGCATAAAACAATTAGTTTGCAAATTAAACAAACGTAAGCGGCGGCGACGGTGTCCTTTACACTTTTAACAAAGATGCAATTTCCAATTGGAACAGTTTCGGAAAATTGGATACTATGAATTCTTAATTTGAGTAGCGAAAAAAAATCTATTTTTTGGTGCAGCGACTTGCAATAGAGCTGGAAGAAACATCGACGATACATCGATATATCGATGTTTTTCAATTTTGTAAAAACATCAATATTTAGAACATCGATATTCGATGTTTTCTGAAATTTACCATTCCTAAGAAAAAATGTTTTACCACCACTAAGAAAAAGCACATTGCGCGGTAAGGTAACTATAAAGTACATAATTGTTTTATTACATTAAATATACTCAATAATATAATTATTGTAAATTTTAAACGGATATTGCTGTTTGCAGCGGTTTGGAATGGACAAAGAATCTTTGAAAGAGCGGAACAGCAAAGCTAATTACAGTATTATGTTACAGCTACATTTTTGTATTTAACAATTTAGATGGTGATAGTTATCATTCACACCAAAACTGAATACTTTATTATTGCGCTTACTATAAGGTTTTTCGATTTGCGGGGGCGGAAGTAGGCGTGTCCCAAATTTTAATATAAATTTTAAAACGTATGATTCACATAAGTGTTGTCACCAAATTTGGTGGCTCTAGCTTTTTTAGTTTCTGAGATATAGGCGTTCATACAGACGGACAGACAGACATGGCTTAATCGACTCGGCTAGTGATCCTGAGCAAGAATATATATACTTTATGGGGTCGCAGATGCCTCCTTCTACCTGTTACGCACATTTCGACAAACATAATGGACCATGTATTTTTTTAAAATCCATGGTCTAAAAAATATAAGAAAAAGCGGTTCAAATAATTTTCCACAGCGTTGGCGACCATCATTTATGTGGAAATTTCTGTGGTTACCTCCACGCACGAGGAACTTTTATCGCCGCAGCAACAGCAGCAACAACACGAATACGAAAAATAAAAGGAAATCGGAAAATTAAATATATTCTTTTGGCAGGACAAGGAAGCAAAGGCCAAAAAAATTTAGTCAAGGAATCTTTGTAAGGTGTCATTTAATATCAAAAGGTAAAGGTATGTATGTACATATATCAAATTTAATCTGGTTAAAACTATATAAAACCCCACATCAAATAGAAAGTTTAGCTAGCAACTTAATTGTTATTGTTGTTGCCGCTGCTGCTGCTCACAAAGCTTTAACTTATTGCATCTTAAACAAAACGTTTTGTTGCACTAAAGCGAAAACAAGCGAAAGGGGGGAAAAACAAAATGCCAAAAGCCGCAAAAGCAACTGGGGCGTCTACAAAAAGGTCCTTGTGCCTATTTGCCAATTGTATACGCTGCACTAGTTGCGACTTTGCTTTCTCTCTTAAGCGCTAACCACTCCATCGACAGCAGTTGCTGCACACTTGGGAGAATTTTTGTTTCGGTAAAGGTTTAAAAGCTCTCAACGTTCCCGAACTTTTTTTTAAATTTCTTTCATTGATAGGGCTATATTTATCAAGATTGAATGAACAACAAAATACATGTAAATTTAATTATTTTCAAAAAAAAGAGTTGTTAATTTTTAATATAATTTAAGCTTTTTTAATTTTGAATTACACACTTTCTTATACGAGCTCGCCACAAGCTAGAAGCGAATTAAAGCATTAAATAAGGACAACAGGCACAGCGATAATCGCATTACACGCTTAAATCCAAGCACAGGGTGTGTGGGCTACAAGAAAACTCAGCTATCATTTATCTCGCAAAAAAATCAAATCAAATCATCACACACACGCACACGTAGTTAAACGCACTTTGGGCTGCAAAATGAAAAGAAAAACAAGTAAGAAAGCTACATTCGAGCGTGCTAGATTCTAATATACCCGCTACCCAGCTGCTTGCACATCAAAATTATTTGCGAAACAATAAAGAACGGCTACAATCATATTTTGACCGTAAAAGGCCATGGACTTACAATATTTATTCAAAGTCAAAATCTATAATAAAAAAAAAACATTTTTGCACACATTTAATTTTTGATGCGGGTGGGACTTGAACCTATAAATGCATAATAGTTCTGTTCGTTATGCAGTTCATAACTTAACCCATTTCACCACCGTACACGCACACACTATTCGGCATAATGCTGCAATCAGCGCTGCCGGCAAAAGGAGTAAAAAGTATTGAAAACGTATAACTTTTATTCAGGTACCAAAAAAATACAAGATTTATCACTTAAACAGTTGAAGACTATAAATCGAATACGTGCATGTAAAAAACGATATGTGCCCTTTTAATACCTCTTTATATACTTGAATGGAAAGTGTTCTAGAGCACTCTAACTTTTAATAAATTTTGTTAAAAAAAACGACCGATAGGTTCTATGGCATCTATACGATGTATCGGTCCGTACCGGCTCGTTCCGACTTATTTCGGCAGGCAGCAAAAAAGAAACATGTATACAAAGTTTTATGAACTTCATGAACTTTCATGAAATAAGAAAAGTTCGATCTCCCCCACCATGACACGAATGCATGCGGAATCGAACCTTGGACCCATTACCAAACAGGTCCACCACTTCTCCATTCGACCATTAAGCCATTACGGAAATTTTGCCAAAGTTACATTATGAGTCCATTTGGAAATTCTTGCACGACAAAAACAAAGTGTGAATGCATGATGCGTGTTGTTGTTGCTATTTATTCTCATAACTTAAACATACAATTAAATAAAAATAAAAAAAATAAATAATAAAAATAAAAAAATAAGTCAGAAAGCTACAGTCGAGTGTGCTCGACTGTAATATACCCGCTACCCAGCTGCTTGTACATAATTTATTTGCGGAACAAAAAATGGGCTACAATCATATTTTGACCGTAAAAGGCTATGGACTTATAATATTTATGCAAAGTCAAAATATAAAATAAAAAAAACAAGTAAGAAAGCTACAGTCGAGTGTGCTCGACTGTAATATACCCGCTACCCAGCTGCTTGTACATAATTTATTTGCGGAACAAAAAAACGGCTACAATCATATTTTGACTGTAAAAGGCTATGGATTATTTATGCAAAGTCAAAATATAAAATAAAAAAAAAAATCATTTTTGCACACATTTAATTTTTGATGCGGGCGGGACGCCAACCCCTAAATGCATAATAGAACTGTTCGTTTTTCAGTCCACAACTTAACCCATTTCACCACCGTACACGCACACACGATTCGGCCCAATGCTGCAAGCAGCGCTGCCGGCAGCGCTGCTTACAGCTATGGAAAACGTTAAGCTGAATAACTTCTGTGTTTATTATCCGATTGTTACCAAATTTTCTTTTTCTTTCTAGAAAAGAAAGAAATTTTCTTTCTTTTTATACCCGCTACTCATAGAGTAGAAGGGTATTATAACTTTGTTCAAACCGAAAATGTATGTAACAGGTAGAAGGAGACACCTTCGACCCCATAAAGTATATATATTCTGGCTCAGGATCAACTGCCGAATCTACATAGCCATGTCAGTCTGTCCGTCTGTCTGTCCGTGTGAAAATGCAGATCTCAGCTATTTTAAGAGCTAGAACTCACAAATTTGGTGACAGTATGTGTTATGCCGGCAGCGCTGCTAAAAAAATTTTAAATTAAATGCACGACCACCAATTAATGCATATTCAAAAATTAAAGTATTAGTTCTTAAAAAAAAAAAGAAAAAGCTTAAGCGGCATGAACTGGGAATCGAACCACGGGCCTGTCGGTTCAGGAGTTCATCGCTTTTCCACTAAGCTACGGACGCTGTTATCCAACAACTGCAAAAATTTGCATTGTAAGGCATTCTTATTATCTCCTGCACAAATAAAGAATTTGCGCTGCCGGCAGCGCTGCTTACAGCAATGGAAACCGTTAAGCTGAATAACTTCTGTGTTTATTATCCGATTGTTACCAAATTTTCAGAGATCATCTGGCTAGCTATAGTTATCATGTAACAATAATAACACATATTGTCACCAAATTTGGTTGTCCTAGGTCTTATAATAGCTGAGATCTAGATTTTCACACGGACAGACAGACGGACAGACGGACATGGCTATATCGACTCGGCTGTTGATCCTGAGCCAGAATATATATACTTTATGGGGTCGGAGGTGTCTCCTTCTGCCTGTTACATACATTTTCGGTTTGAACAAAGTTATAATACCCTTCTACTCTATGAGTAGCGGGTATAAATACCAAAAATAATAACTAGATTGAAAATCAATTAATCATTGTAGAGTTCTTGCATCTTCAAATTGCATTTGGTATGTATAAAAGTATAAACAAAATTGTGTATGAAGGTGTAAACAAAATTATGTATATAGTATATAGATTAAATATAGTAATTCAGACATTAATTCCGATATTATTCCTATATTAAATGTGAATCTAAAAATTAGTTTATATTCGCTTAAACGAATTAGCGAATTTCAGTTCAGCGCAAACAAACTTGTTATTTCTATTATTATTCTCTTACGCTAATACCTAATGTGAGCTATTTGTTGTTAAAATTTCATTTTTCCTCATTTCGGTAAACTTCTAAAAAAATTCAAATTGTTTGTTAGTTAATAAAACCTAATAAAAAACTTTTTTTTTTTCTTAGCAAAACTATGTAAATTATTATTTTTTTGTGTTGATCATTTTTCTCCTTCTTGGACTATTGCTTTCTCTTCACTGACTATTTGCATTATTTCACGCTAAAATTTTATTGGATTTCCTATTAAAGTGGAGAGGTGATGGCTGCTCATGTTATAAAAAAAACAAATATTCAAAAAATATGCATGCACCGAAACCAATAAAAGATTTTTTTGTTTATAAAAGGAACGAACTCACCGCGGTTAATTTCCATCGACGAAAGATCGATCTTCCGGATCCTAGAATGTTGCTGCATTGAGACGAGTTATTTGCTGCTGCCAGTTTATAATATTTAAAAATTTTTTATTCGAACATGAGCTGAACACCTTTTCCCTAGCTGACTATCCCTTTCACTAAGTTTTTTTTTTATTATTATTATTCCATTAAAAATTTAAAAAAAATATCTGGTCGAAACTGCTCTTGCTCTGCTCTAAAAGCTCGAACTCCCTTCTGCACATGCAGGAACATCGGCAGACTTTTAGGCGCAGCTCATAAAATGAAATTGAGGTTGGTGGACTGGATCAACGTTGCTTTTTTTTTAATTATAGATGAGTTGATTTTAGAGATGAATGATGGTTTTTAAAGTTGAGGGTAGATCCCTCGTGTGCCTAGGAGGCTTTCTCCACGTGTGTCGATTAAAATTTCTATTGTAGGTTAGGTCAATTTCGACCGGCGAGGGGGGAGCACTTGGGCACTTTCTGCCAAAGCCACCCCTATGGGATATTTGCAGTACAGTGCCCTCACAAACACGAGGTGTGGAGCGGTGCTCCTATAGGCAAGAGCACAAGTACCGCCTCAGAAAAAGAGCGGCGAAGGTGTCCCTTTGCCGGTGAAACAAAGGGGTGCTCCTATAGGCATCCACTGACGTGCTAGGCTGGGAAGAAGAATTAGGTTTAGAACCTTGCTATTTCAGTTGTATTAAGGCCACGTTACATACCTTTTTGCCTACTTTTAGGGTTAAGGGAACAGTTTGCACCGTCGATGCTGCTAGTTGTCTGCAGCTTTGCTGTATTGCTAACTAAACAGCCAACTTCGGTTCGAGCCACCACCGATAGGTATTCTAGGGGTTTTTTTATACCCGCTACTCATAGAGTAGAAGGGTATTATAACTTTGTTCAAACCGAAAATGTATGTAACAGGCAGAAGGAGACACCTCCGACCCCATAAAGTATATATATTCTGGCTCAGGATCAACAGCCGAGTCGATATAGCCATGTCCGTCTGTCCGTCTGTCCGTCTGTCTGTCCGTGTGAAAATCTAGATCTCAGCTATTATAAGAGCTAGAACTACCAAATTTGGTGACAATATGTGTTATTATTGCACGCTGATCAAGTTTATTTTGGATTTTGGCCACGCCCCCTTCCGCCCCCGTAAATCGAAAAAACATCGATTATAAGCGCAATTTTGATGCCATATTGTTCATTTTCGGTTTACATGATAACTATAGCTAGCCAGATGATCTCTGAAAAATGTGATCGGTTAAAATGTGATTATAGCCGTTTTTTTTTTTTTTCGCAAATAAATGATGTACAAGCAGCTGGGTAGCGGGTATATTACAGTCGAGCACACTCGAATGTAGCTTTCTTACTTGTTTTTCTATTTTTTCGTTTCTTTTTTTTATTTTCTTTGTTCTTTCTTTTAAGGACTCGCATATTTAGTATTACCTATTTATTTTAATTAAAAATGTAAATGTTATTAAAAAATATGTATCAATGATTTACCGGATAGACACTCGTATGGACCAATACGTCTATAAAGAAATTATAGAGGATATAATGGTGCCATATTCCGAGGACAATATGCCAGTATCATGGCGTTTTATGCACGAAAACGATCCTAAGCACACTTCACGGCTTATGAAAAGTTGCCTTTGGGAGCATCAAGTTGTTACGCTGAAGTGGCCAGCTCAGTCACCGGACCTCAATCCGATAGAGAATCTCTAGAATGATGTTGAGCAGCACATTCGCACCAAAAATCTGGGCAGTTTGAATGAATTGTGGATAGTTATCCGAGAAGCGTGGTACAGTATTCCGCAGAACAGATGCGCTGCTTTAGTGGAGAGTCAGCACAGAAGATTGGATGTAGTTATCAACAAGTAAGAAAGCTACAGTCGAGTGTGCTCGACTGTAATATACCCGCTATCCAGCTCCTTGTACATAATTTATTTGCGGAACAAAAAAACGGCTACAATCATATTTTGACCGTAAAAGGCTATGGCCTTATAATATTTATGCAAAGTCAAAATCTAAAATAAACAAGTAAGAAAGCTACAGTCGAGTGTGCTCGACTGTAATATACCCGCTACCCAGCTGCTTGTACATAATTTATTTGCGGAACAAAAAAACGGCTACAATCATATTTTGACCATAAAAGGCTATGGACTTATAATATTTATGCAAAGTCAAAATATAAAATAAAAAAAAAAAACATTTTTGCACACATTTAATTTTTGATGCGGGCGGGACTCGAACCCGTAAATGCATAATAGTACTGTTCGTTTTGCAGTCCACAACTTAACCCATTTCACCACCGTACACGCACACACGATTCGGCACAATGCTGCAAGCAGCGCTGCCGGCAGCGTCGCATCGAGCTCGGCTTCACCCAGCGCGATATGGCTCTGGCCATGGGCAAACTCTATGGCAACGATTATTCGCAGGCGACAATCTCACTCTTTGAGACACACAAGTTGAGCGTCAAGAGCATGCGCAAGCTTAAGCCATTGCTGCAGAAGTACCGGGTATAAAAAAAACGATGATATGAAACATTTTTGTGTACTTATCCAAAAATGAAGAGAATTGCTCTACTTGTTAAAAAAAGGCATACTTTAATGCAAATGCACTACGAAAAAAAGAAGAGTTATAAAAAAAGAGATTCCAGTCCCACCCTGAGAAAAAAAAAGAGATTCCAGTCTCACCCAGAGAAAAAAAACCCAGTCCAGTCTCAATTGAGAGCTGAGAGCGGACTGAAAATCCGAACACATTGAGAGCTTACGTAGTCAGAAATTAAGACAGAAGCAACTCAGCCTACTTGAATCGTTTTAATAGAATTGTATCGCTTGGTACCTCCTTGCTACAAATTCTACATATAAAGCCAGCAAGTCTTAAGAGAGAATACCTCTCTGTCTATATTATTTTCCATGGGATTAGCCGCAAATCGAAAGGGGAAATTTCTACAGCATTCTGCCTTGCTTCAGTCACTCAAATGTCTGCAACTTTCGTTAGCAGACATCGTGGCTGCCCAAGCCAAGCAGATTGAGAATAAGTATGGGTTGTGCCGGTGGCAAATGTGGCAAGAGAGCAGAATGTGACCGGCCCATGACTATTATTAGTCATGCAGCGGGCTCAGACTGAGACGTCTAAGCTAATGAAGCTTTTTCACACCTGCCTGCTAAATTATGCGCCATGACCAGGAGTACCATGGAGTGAGAGCACCATGCAAGCCATTTACTTGTTACAGATTACTTATAATTAAATTATAATCAACATCAAGCCAGGCGCATCACGCAGATGCAGACGAAAATGGAGACGTAGAGACCAAGACCAAGACATGCAGCCAGTGAGACCGGTCTGAGGCCGCTGCTGCTGTTGACATGCATCTAACAAGCCTTCAACTATCTAATCAACGTACAAGTCAAAATATCAATACCTCAAGTAATCAAAATCAATTTAGAATTTCAAATCAGTTGGGCTGATGCTGTCTGCCTGCCTGCAGCGTCTCACACAAGCACCGTGTCCAGCTGCTATATGCGACAGTTGCAACTCGAGTCCAGAGTGGGGAGATTGATGAAAAAAAAAGCAACAACAACTAAGATTATTCGAATTTAATGGGCGCAACGCGCGTGGAGACTTCACAAGTGAGGCAACGCCAACTACAACAAAAACAACAACTGAGACGTTTCACAGACATGTTAGGAAAAGCTAAAACTGGACCTGCTGCCTGTTGCCTGGTCCTGCCTGTGTCTGGTCTGGCCTGGTCTTTTCCAGTTATACTGTGCTCGCACTGTGACCTGTCATCATGATTGATACGTTTGATGGATTCATTCGAGCTGACTGCTGTGTGGCGTTCAGTTTTAAAGTTTGCTGATTGATCCCAGCGTGTTGATTACAATCGACGCCGACGTACACGCAGATGCAGGCACAGGTAGTTGGCGCAGGCAGTTGGCGCTGTATGGGGAGTCTTGCAACGCATGCTGCTGGGAATTCAATCAAAAGTGTCAGCGCTGGCACAACATCTCTTACTGCTAAAGGTGCCGAAATCACTAACTAAATACAGTGGTAACTGAATATTAGAATAGAATATTAGAATATTAGAAATGATAAGAAAGGCAAAAAAAAATCAAAAGGGAAACAAAGAGTTAATCCCTTTTTCATTGATAAGCAATTTTAAAAATTATGGAACTTTGGAAAAGTGGGAAGTATAAAAAAAAATTTTAATAAATTATAGAAATTTTTAAATATTTTGAAATTAAGAAAATTGACAGTTAATATTTTTAAAACATTTTTAAAAGCTTTAAATATTCTTAATGAATTTTAAATAATACGCAAATTTAGGAAAAATGTGGAAATTTGACGATGACGTCACGATATGCTGCAAAGGCGCAAAGAGTGTAACTATGGAAAACGTTTAGATGAATATCTTCTGTGTTTATTGTTCGATCGGATTGTAATTTTGAAAATATATTTATATTGTAATTACCTATGTTTATACCAAAGCAGAAAGCCATAACTTCAATACTTTTCCTAATAATCGTAATTATCGTTTCGCGTGGGCGGTGGGCGCGACATCGAAAATTGAAAATAAACTCGATCTACCTATGGTATACAGGAAATTAGGTGTCTCTACCTTTTGTAATAGCTGAGATCTAGACGTACAGAGGAACAGACGGACAGACGGACATGGCTATATCGACTCGGCTGTTGATCCTGAGCCAGAATATATATACTTTATGGGGTCAGAGGTGTCTCCTTTTGCCTGTTACATACATTTTCGGTTTGAACAAAGTTATAATACCCTTCTACTCTATGAGTAGTGGGTATAAAAAAAAAAACATTTTTGCACACATTTAATTTTTGATGCGGGCGGGACTCGAACCCGTAAATGCATAATAGTACTGTTCGTTTTGCAGTCCACAACTTAACCCATTTCACCACCGTACACGCACACACGATTCGGCACAATGCTGCAAGCAGCGCTGCCGGCAGCGCTGCTTACAGCTATGGAAAACGTTAAGCTGAATAACTTGTGTTTATTATCAGATTGTTACCAAATTTTCAGAGATCATCTGGCTAGCTATAGTTATCATGTAAGCCGAAAATGAACAATATGGCATCAAAATTGCACTTGTTATCAATGTTTTTTCGATTTGCGGGGGCGGAAGGGGGCGTGGCCAAAATCCAAAATAAACTTAATCAGCGTGCAATAATAACACATATTGTCACCAAATTTGGTTGTCCTAGCTCTTATAATAGCTGAGATCTAGATTTTCACACGGACAGACAGAGGGACAGACGGACATGGCTATATCGACTCGGCTGTTGATCCTGAGCCAGAATATATATACTTTATGGGGTCGGAGGTGTCTCCTTCTGCCTGTTACATACATTTTCGGTTTGAACAAAGTTATAATACCCTTCTACTCTATGAGTAGCAGGTATAAAAACGATGATATGAAACATTTTTGTGTACTTATCCAAAAATGAAGAGAATTTCTCTACTTGTTAAAAAAAGACATACTTTAATGCAAATGCACTACGAAAAAAAAGAAGATTTATAAAAAAAAAGAGATTCCAGTCCCACCCTGAGAAAAAAAAGAGATTCCAGTCTCACCCAGAGAAAAAAACCCAGTCCAGTCTCAATTGAGAGCTGAGAGCGGACTGAAAATCCGAACACATTGAGAGCTTACGTAGTCAGAAATTAAGACAGAAGCAACTCAGCCTACTTGAATCGTTTTAATAGAATTGTATCGCTTGGTACCTCCTTGCTACAAATTCTACATATAAAGCCAGCAAGTCTTAAGAGAGAATACCTCTCTGTCTATATTATTTTCCATGGGATTAGCCGCAAATCGCAAGGGGAAATTTCTACAGCATTTTGCCTTGCTTCAGTCACTCAAATGTCTGCAACTTTCGTTAGCAGACATCGTGGCTGCCCAAGCCAAGCAGATTGAGAATAAGTATGGTTTGTGCCGGTGACAAATGTGGCAAGAGAGCAGAATGTGACCGGCCCATGACTATTATTAGTCATGCAGCGGGCTCGGACTGAGACGTCTAAGCTAATGAAGCTTTTTCACACCTGCCTGCTAAATTATGCGCCATGACCAGGAGTGCCATGGAGTGAGAGCACCATGCAAGCCATTTACTTGTTACAGATTACTTATAATTAAATTATAATCAACATCGAGCCAGGCGCATCACGCAGATGCAGACGAAAATGGAGACGTAGAGACCAAGACCAAGACATGCAGCCAGTGAGACCGGTCTGAGGCCGCTGCTGCTGTTGACATGCATCTAACAAGCCTTCAACTATCTAATCAACGTACAAGTCAAAATATCAATACCTCAAGTAATCAAAATCACTTTAGATTTTCAAATCAGTTGGGCTGATGCTGCCTGCCTGCCTGCAGCGTCTCACACAAGCACCGTGTCCAGCTGCTATATGCGACAGTTGCAACTCGAGTCCAGAGTGGGGAGATTGATGAAAAAACAAGTAAGAAAGCTACAGTCGAGAGTGCTCGACTGTAATATACCAGCTACCCAGCTGCTTGTACATAATTTATTTGCGCATTGCACTTGTTATCAATGTTTTTTCGATTTGCGGGGGCGGAAGGGGGCGTGGCCAAAATCCAAAATAAACTTCATCAGCGTGCAATAATAACACATATTATCACCAAATTTGGTTGTCCTAGCTCTTATAATAGCTGAGATCTAGATTTTCACACGGACAGACAGACGGACAGACGGAAAGACGGACATGGCTATATCGACTCGGCTGTTGATCCTGAGCCAGAATATATATACTTTATGGGGTCGGAGGTGTCTCCTTCTGCCTGTTACATACATTTTCGGTTTGAACAAAGTTATAATACCCTTCTACTCTATGAGGAGCGGGTATAGCAAGTAAAGAAAGCTACAGTCGAGCGCTCTCGACAGTAAAATACCATTCGCCCAGTTTGTGAAAAATGCATAGCTTAACACACGCTACGGCTGAAACGAAGCATTGCGACGATGACGTCACAACGCGCAACACAGGCACAAGCAGTGAAAGTACGGAAAACGGAAACATGGATAACTTCTGTGTTTATCGTCCGATTGGATTGTAATTTGGAGAATAGATTTATATATTATTTATGTTTATACCAAAGCAGAAAGCTGTAACTTTAATACTTCTCCTGATAATCGAAAATTATCGATTTGCGTGGGCGGTGGGCGTGGGATCAAACGGACAGACAGACAGACACGACTCAATCGATTCGGCTTTTGATCCTGAGCCAGAATATATATACTTTAATGGGTCTGCCAGGTCTCCATCTGCTTGTTACATACTTTTGCACAAACTTAGTATACCATTTTTGATGGTCGAATGGTATAAAAAGCTAGAGCCACCAAATTTGGAGACAACACTTATGTGAATCATACGCTGTAAAATTATTATTAAAATTTGCGTCACGCGTACTTCCGCCCTCGCAAATCCAAAAACCGTATATATACATATATATATATTGGGTTGATCAAAAAGTAATTGCGGATTTTTCATATAGTCGGCGTTGTGAAATTTTTTCATCGGCTTGTGACTCTGTAATTGCATTCTTTCTTCTGTCATTTATCAGCTGTTACTTTTAGCTTGCTTTAGAAAAAAAGTGCGCAAAATTTTGTTTATATTTGTTTGTTTGGCGTCAATTTTAATATTGAGCTCACAAAGGAGCGTTTTCGTCATATTTTACTTTATTATTTCCGTAAAGGAAAAAACGCGGAGCAGGTTGCTAAAAAGTTATGAGATGTGTATGGTGATGAAGCCTTAAAAGGAAGACAGTGTCAAAATTGGTTTCGCAAATTTCGTTCTGGAGATTTTTTACTTAAAGATGAGCCACGTTAAGGTCGGCCAAATGAAGTTGATGATGACCAAATCAAAGCATTAATCGAATTGTATCGTCATGTAACTGAGCGTGAGATAGGAGAGAAGTTAAATATACCAAAATCAGCCGTTCATTATCACATAAAAAGTCTTGGACTGGTAAAAAAGCTTGATATTTGGGTACCACAAGTATTGAAAGAAATTCATTTAACACATCGAATCAACGCTCTTTATATGCACCTTAAACATAATGAATTCGATCCGTTTTTAAAACGAATCATAACTGGAGATGAAAAATGGATTGTTTACAACGTTAGTCGAAAACGATCATGGTCCAAGCATGGTGAACCAGCTCAAACCACTTCAAAGGCTGATATCTACCAAAAGAAGGGCTCCATATTTAAATTGACGCCAAACAAACAAATGTAAACAAAATTTCGCGCACTTTTTTTCTAAAGCAAGCTAAAACTAACAGCTGATAACTGACAGATGAAAAAATGCAATTACAGAGTCACAAGCCGTTAAAAAAATTTGTCAACGCCGACTATATGAAAACAAGTAAGAAAGCTACAGTCGAGTGTGCTCGACTGTAATATACCTGCTACCCAGCTGCTTGTACATAATTTATTTGCGGAACAAAAAAACGGCTACAATCATATTTTGACCGTAAAAGGCTATGGACTTATAATATTTATGCAAAGTCAAAATATAAAATAAAAAAAAATAAACATTTTTGCACACATTTAATTTTTGATGCGGGCGGGACTCGAACCCGTAAATGCATAATAGTACTGTTCGTTTTGCAGTCCACAACTGAACCCATTTCACCACCGTACACGCACACACGATTCGGCACAATGCTGCA
This sequence comes from Zaprionus ghesquierei, assembly GCA_018904095.1. Classification (NCBI taxonomy): domain Eukaryota; kingdom Metazoa; phylum Arthropoda; class Insecta; order Diptera; family Drosophilidae; genus Zaprionus; species Zaprionus ghesquierei. The sequence continues at coordinate 208,831 of JAEIGP010000099.1, read as the reverse complement.
AGCAGCGCTGCCGGCAGCGCTGCTTACAGCTATGGAAAACGTTAAGCTGAATAACTTCTGTGTTTATTATCCGATTGTTACCAAATTTTCAGAGATCATCTGGCTAGCTATAGTTATCATGTAAACCGAAAATGCACAATATGGCATCAAAATTACACTTGTTATCAATTTCGATTTGCGATTTGCGGGGGCGGAAGGGGGGGTGGCCAAAATCCAAAATAAACTTGATCAGCGTGCAATAATAACACATATTGTCACCAAATTTGGTTGTCCTAGCTCTTATAATAGCTGAGATCTATATTTTCACACTTACAGACAGACGGACAGACGGACATGGCTATATCGACTCGGCTGTTGATCCTGAGCCAGAATATATATACTTTATGGGGTCGGAGGTGTCTCCTTCTGCCTGTTACATACATTTTCGGTTTGAACAAAGTTATAATACCCTTCTACTCTATGAGTAGCGGGTATAAAAAGCAACAACAACTAAGATTATTCGAATTTAATGGGCGCAACTCGCGTGTAGACTTCACAAGTCAGGCAACGCCAACTACAACAAAAACAACAACTGAGACGTTTCACAGACATGTTAGGAAAAGCTAAAACTGGACCTGCTGCCTGTTGCCTGGTCCTGCCTGTGTCTGGTCTGGCCTGGTCTTTTCCAGTTATACTGTGCTCGCACTGTGACCTGTCATCATGATTGATACGTTTGATGGATTCATTCGAGCTGACTGCTGTGTGGCGTTCAGTTTTAAAGTTTGCTGATTGATCCCAGCGTGTTGATTACAATCGACGCCGACGTACACGCAGATGCAAGCACAGGTAGTTGGCGCAGGCAGTTGGCGCTGTATGGGGAGTCTTGCAACGCATGCTGCTGGGAATTCAATCAAAAGTGTCAGCGCTGGCACAACATCTCTTACTGCTAAAGGTGCCGAAACCACTAACTAAATACAGTGGTAACTGAATATTAGAATAGAATATTAGAATATTAGAAATGATAAGAAAGGCAAAAAAAATCAAAAGGGAAACAAAGAGTTAATTCCTTTTTCACTGATAAGCAATTTTAAAAATTATGGAACTATGGAAGTGGAAAGTATAAAAAAAAAATTTTAATAAATTATAGAAATTTTTAAATATTTTGAAATTAAGAAAATTGACAGTTAATATTTTTAAAACATTTTTAAAAGCTTTAAATATTCTTAATGAATTTTAAATAATACGCAAATTTAGGAAAAATGTGGAAATTTGACGATGACGTCACGATATGCTGCAAAGGCGCAAAGAGTGTAACTATGGAAAACGTTTAGATGAATATCTTCTGTGTTTATTGTTCGATCGGATTGTAATTTTGAAAATATATTTATATTGTAATTACCTATGTTTATACCAAAGCAGAAAGCCATAACTTCAATACTTTTCCTAATAATCGTAATTATCGTTTCGCGTGGGCGGTGGGCGCGACATCGAAAATTGAAAATAAACTCGATCTACCTATGGTATACAGGAAATTAGGTGTCTCTACCTTTTGTAATAGCTGAGATCTAGACGTACAGAGGAACAGACGGACAGACGGACATGGCTATATCGACTCGGCTGTTGATCCTGAGCCAGAATATATATACTTTTATGGGGTCAGAGGTGTCTCCTTTTGCCTGTTACATACATTTTCGGTTTGAACAAAGTTATAATACCCTTCTACTCTATGAGTAGTGGGTATAAAAAAAAAAACATTTTTGCACACATTTAATTTTTGATGCGGGCGGGACTCGAACTCGCTGCCGGCAGCGCTGCTTACAGCTATGGAAAACGTTAAGCTGAATAACTTGTGTTTATTATCAGATTGTTACCAAATTTTCAGAGATCATCTGGCTAGCTATAGTTATCATGTAAGCCGAAAATGAACAATATGGCATCAAAATTGCACTTGTTATCAATGTTTTTTCGATTTGCGGGGGCGGAAGGGGGCGTGGCCAAAATCCAAAATAAACTTAATCAGCGTGCAATAATAACACATATTGTCACCAAATTTGGTTGTCCTAGCTCTTATAATAGCTGAGATCTAGATTTTCACACGGACAGACAGAGGGACAGACGGACATGGCTATATCGACTCGGCTGTTGATCCTGAGCCAGAATATATATACTTTATGGGGTCGGAGGTGTCTCCTTCTGCCTGTTACATACATTTTCGGTTTGAACAAAGTTATAATACCCTTCTACTCTATGAGTAGCAGGTATAAAAACGATGATATGAAACATTTTTGTGTACTTATCCAAAAATGAAGAGAATTTCTCTACTTGTTAAAAAAAGACATACTTTAATGCAAATGCACTACGAAAAAAAAGAAGATTTATAAAAAAAAGAGATTCCAGTCCCACCCTGAGAAAAAAAGAGATTCCAGTCTCACCCAGAGAAAAAAACCCAGTCCAGTCTCAATTGAGAGCTGAGAGCGGACTGAAAATCCGAACACATTGAGAGCTTACGTAGTCAGAAATTAAGACAGAAGCAACTCAGCCTACTTGAATCGTTTTAATAGAATTGTATCGCTTGGTACCTCCTTGCTACAAATTCTACATATAAAGCCAGCAAGTCTTAAGAGAGAATACCTCTCTGTCTATATTATTTTCCATGGGATTAGCCGCAAATCGCAAGGGGAAATTTCTACAGCATTTTGCCTTGCTTCAGTCACTCAAATGTCTGCAACTTTCGTTAGCAGACATCGTGGCTGCCCAAGCCAAGCAGATTGAGAATAAGTATGGTTTGTGCCGGTGACAAATGTGGCAAGAGAGCAGAATGTGACCGGCCCATGACTATTATTAGTCATGCAGCGGGCTCGGACTGAGACGTCTAAGCTAATGAAGCTTTTTCACACCTGCCTGCTAAATTATGCGCCATGACCAGGAGTGCCATGGAGTGAGAGCACCATGCAAGCCATTTACTTGTTACAGATTACTTATAATTAAATTATAATCAACATCGAGCCAGGCGCATCACGCAGATGCAGACGAAAATGGAGACGTAGAGACCAAGACCAAGACATGCAGCCAGTGAGACCGGTCTGAGGCCGCTGCTGCTGTTGACATGCATCTAACAAGCCTTCAACTATCTAATCAACGTACAAGTCAAAATATCAATACCTCAAGTAATCAAAATCACTTTAGATTTTCAAATCAGTTGGGCTGATGCTGCCTGCCTGCCTGCAGCGTCTCACACAAGCACCGTGTCCAGCTGCTATATGCGACAGTTGCAACTCGAGTCCAGAGTGGGGAGATTGATGAAAAAACAAGTAAAGAAAGCTACAGTCGAGAGTGCTCGACTGTAATATACCCGCTACCCAGCTGCTTGTACATAATTTATTTGCGCATTGCACTTGTTATCAATGTTTTTTCGATTTGCGGGGGCGGAAGGGGGCGTGGCCAAAATCCAAAATAAACTTCATCAGCGTGCAATAATAACACATATTATCACCAAATTTGGTTGTCCTAGCTCTTATAATAGCTGAGATCTAGATTTTCACACGGACAGACGGACAGACGGACAGACGGATATGGCTATATCGACTCGGCTGTTGATCCTGAGCCAGAATATATATACTTTATGGGGTCGGAGGTGTCTCCTTCTGCCTGTTACATACATTTTCGGTTTGAACAAAGTTATAATACCCTTCTACTCTATGAGTAGCGGGTATAAAAAAAAACACATTTTTGCACACATTTAATTTTTGATGCGGGCGGGACTCGAACCCGTAAATGCATAATAGTACTGTTCGTTCCACAACTTAACCCATTTCACCACCGTACACGCACACACGATTCGGCACAATGCTGCAAGCAGCGCTGCTGCTTTTCAATTTACAATGGCGGAAGGGGGCGTGGCCAAAATCCAAAATAAACTTGATCAGCGTGCAATAATAACACATATTGTCATCAAATTTGGTTGTCCTAGCTCTTATAATAGCTGAGATCTAGCTTTTCACACGGACAGACAGACGGACAGACGGACATGGCTATATCGACTCGGCTGTTGATCCTGAGCCAGAATATATATACTTTATGGGGTCGGAGGTGTCTCCTTCTGCCTGTTACATACATTTTCGGTTTGAACAAAGTTATAATACCCGTCTACTCTATGAGTAGCGGGTATAAAAAAGAAAAAGCTTATGCGGCATGAACCGGGAATCGAACCACGGGCCTGTCGGTTCGGGAGTTCATCGCTTTTCCACTAAGCTACTGACGCTGTTATCCAACAACTGCAAAAATTTGCATTGTAAGGCATTCTTATTATGTCCTGTACAAATAAAGAATTTCTTATTATTTCCTGTACAAATATAGAATTTGCGCTGCCGTCAGCGCTGCTTACAGCTATGGAAAACGTTAAGCTGAATAACTTGTGTTTATTATCCAATTGTTACCAAATCTACAGAGATCATCTGGCTAGCTATAGTTATCATGTAAACCGAAAATGAACAATATGGCATCAAAATTGCACTTGTTATCAATGTTTTTTCGATTTGCGGGGGCGTGGCCAAAATCCAAAATAAACTTGATCAGCGTGCAATAATAACACATATTGTCACCAAATTTGGTTGTCCTAGCTCTTATAATAGCTGAGATCTAGATTTTCACACGGACAGACAGACGGACAGACGGAAAGACGGACATGGCTATATCGACTCGGCTGTTGATCCTGAGCCAGAATATATATACTTTGTGGGGTCGGAGGTGCCTCCTTCTGCCTGTTACATACATTTTCGGTTTGAACAAAGTTATAATACCCTTCTACTCTATGAGTAGCGGGTATAAAAAGAGATTCCAGTCCCACCCTGAGAAAAAAAAAGGGATTCCAGTCTCACCCAGAGAAAAAAAAAACCCAGTCCAGTCTCAATTGAGAGCTGAGAGCGGACTGAAAATCCGAACACATTGAGAGCTTACGTAGTCAGATATTAAGACAGAAGCAACTCAGCCTACTTGAATCGTTTTAATAGAATTGTATCACTTGGTACTTCCTTGCTACAAATTGTACATATAAAGCCAGCAAGTCTTAAGAGAGAATACCTCTCTGTCTTTATTATTTTCCATGGGATTAGCCGCAAATCGCAAGGGGAAATTTCTACAGCATTTTGCCTTGCTTCAGTCACTCAAATGTCTGCAACTTTCGTTAGCAGACATCGTGGCTGCCCAAGCCAAGCAGATTGAGAATAAGTATGGTTTGTGCCGGTGACAAATGTGGCAAGAGAGCAGAATGTGACCGGCCCATGACTATTATTAGTCATGCAGCGGGCTCGGACTGAGACGTCTAAGCTAATGAAGCTTTTTCACACCTGCCTGCTAAATTATGCGCCATGCCCAGGAGTGCCATGGAGTGAGAGCACCATGCAAGCCATTTACTTGTTACAGATTGCTTATAATTAAATTATAATCAACATCAAGCCAGGCGCATCACGCAGATGCAGACGAAAATGGAGACGTAGAGACCAAGACCAAGTCATGCAGCCAGTGAGACCGGTCTGAGGCCGCTGCTGCTGCTGACATGCATCTAACAAGCTTTCAACTATCTAATCAACGTACAAGTCAAAATATCAATACCTCAAGTAATTAAAATCACTTTAGAATTTCAAATCAGTTGGGCTGATGCTGCCTGCCTGCCTGCAGCGTCTCACACAAGCACCGTGTCCAGCTGCTATATGCGACAGTTGCAACTCGAGTCCAGAGTGGGGAGATTGATGAAAAAACAAGTAAGAAAGCTACAGTCGAGTGTGCTCGACTGTAATATACCCGCTACCCAGCTGCTTGTACATAATTTATTTGCGGAACAAAAAAACGGCTACAATCATATTTTGACCGTAAAAGGCTATGGACTTATAATATTTATGCAAAGTCAAAATATAAAATAAAAAAAAAAAAAACATTTTTGCACACATTTAATTTTTGATGCGGGCGGGACTCGAACCCGTAAATGCATAATAGTACTGTTCGTTTTGCAGTCCACAACTTAACCCATTTCACCACCGTACACGCACACACGATTCGGCACAATGCTGCCGCTATGGAAAACGTTAAGATGAATAACTTCTGTGTTTATTATCCGATTGTTACCTAATTTTCAGAGATCATCTGGCTAGCTGTAGTTATCATGTAAACCGGAAATGAACAACATGGCATCAAAATTGCACTTGTTATCAATGTTTTTTCGATTTGCGGGGGCGGAAGGGGGCGTGGCCAAAATCCAAAATAAACTTGATCAGCGTGCAATAATAACACATTTTGTTATCAAATTAGGAGTCTCTACCTTTTGTAATAGCTGAGATCTAGACGTACAGACGGACAGACGGACATGGCTATATCGACTCAGCTGTTGATCCTGAGCCAGAATATATATACTTTATGGGGTCGGAGGTGTCTCCTTCTGCCTGTTGCATATATTTTCGGTTTGAACAAAGTTATAATACCCTTCTACTCTATGAATAGCGGGTATAAAAAAAAAAACATTTTTGCACACATTTAATTTTTGATGCGGGCGGGACTCGAACCCGTAAATGCATAATAGTACTGTTCGTTTTGCAGTCCACAACTGAACCCATTTCACCACCGTACACGCACACACGATTCGGCACAATGCTGCAAGCAGCGCTGCCGGCAGCGCTGCTTACAGCTATGGAAAACGTTAAGCTGAATAACTTCTGTGTTTTATATCCGATTATTACCAAATTTTCAGAGATCATCTGGCTAGCCATAGTTATCATGTAAACCGAAAATGAACAATATGGCATCAAAATTGCACTTGTTATCAATGTTTTTTCGATTTGCGGGGGCGGAAGGGGGGGTGGCTAAAATCCAAAATAAACTTGATCAGCGTACAATAATAACACATATTGTCACCAAATTTGGTTATCCTATCTCTTATAATAGCTGAGATCCAGATTTTCAAAATCCAAAATAAACTTGATCAGCGTGCAATAATAACACATTTTGTTACCAAATTTGGTTGTCCTAGCTCTTATAATAGCTGAGATCTAGATTTTCACACGGACAGACAGACGGACAGACGGACATGGCTATATCGACTCGGCTGTTGATCCTGAGCGAGAATATATATACTTTATGGGGTCGGAGGTGTCTCCTTCTGCCTTTTACATACATTTTCGGTTTGAACAAAGTTATAATACCCTTCTTGTCTATGAGTAGCGGGTATAAAAAGTAAAGAAAGCTACAGTCGAGCGCTCTCGACAGTAAAATACCATTCGCCCAGTTTGTGAAAAATGCATAGCTTAACACACGCTACGGCTGAAACGAAGCATTGTGACGATGACGTCACAACGCGCAACACAGGCACAAGCAGTGAAAGTACGGAAAACGGAAACATGGATAACTTCTGTGTTTATCGTCCGATTGGATTGTAATTTGGAGAATAGATTTATATATTATTTATGTTTATACCAAAGCAGAAAGCTGTAACTTTAATCCTTCTCCTGATAATCGAAAATTATCGATTTGCGTGGGCGGTGGGCGTGGGATCAAAAATTGAAAATAAACTAGATCTACCTATGGTATACAGGACTCTTCATGTGAAATATGGTGTCTCTAGCTTTTGTAATATCTGAGATCTAGAAGTTCAAACGGACAGACAGACGGACACGACTCAATCGATTCGGCTTTTGATCCTGAGCCAGAATATATATACTTTAATGGGTCTGCCAGGTCTCCTTCTGCTTGTTACATACTTTTGCACAAACTTAGTATACCATTTTTGATGGTCGAATGGTATAAAAAGCTAGAGCCACCAAATTTGGTGACAACACTTATGTGAATCATACGCTGTAAAATTATTATTAAAATTTGCGTCACGCGTACTTCCGCCCTCGCAAATCGAAAAACCGTATATATACATATATATATATTGGGTTGATCAAAAAGTAATTGTGGATTTTTCATATAGTCGGCGTTGTGAAATTTTTTCATCGGCTTGTGACTCTGTAATTGCATTCTTTCTTCTGTCATTTATCAGCTGTTACTTTTAGCTTGCTTTAGAAAAAAAGTGCGCAAAATTTTGTTTATATTTGTTTGTTTGGCATCAATTTTAATATTGAGCTCACAAAGGAGCGTTTTCGTCATATTTTACTTTATTATTTCCGTAAAGGAAAAAACGCGGAGCAGGTTGCTAAAAAGTTATGAGATGTGTATGGTGATGAAGCCTTAAAGGAAGACAGTGTCAAAATTGGTTTCGCAAATTTCGTTCTGGAGATTTTTACTTAAAGATGAGCCACGTTAAGGTCGGCCAAATGAAGTTGATGATGACCAAATCAAAGCATTAATCGAATTGTATCGTCATGTAACTGAGCGTGAGATAGGAGAGAAGTTAAATATACCAAAATCAGCCGTTCATTATCACATAAAAAGTCTTGGACTGGTAAAAATGCTTGATATTTGGGTAGCACAACTATTGAAAGAAATTCATTTAACACATCTAATCAACGCTCTTGATATGCACCTTAAACATAATGAATTCGATCCGTTTTTAAAACGAATCATAGCTGGAGATGAAAAATGGATTGTTTACAACGTTAGTCGAAAACGATCATGGTCCAAGCATGGTAAACCAGCTCAAACCACTTCAAAGGCTGATATCTACCAAAAGAAGGGCTCCATATTTAAATTGACGCCAAACAAACAAATGTAAACAAAATTTCGCGCACTTTTTTTCTAAAGCAAGCTAAAACTAACAGCTGATAACTGACAAATGAAAAAATGCAATTACAGAGTCACAAGCCGTTAAAAAAATTTGTCAACGCCGACTATATGAAAACAAGTAAGAAAGCTACAGTCGAGTGTGCTCGACTGTAATATACCCGCTACCCAGCTGCTTGTACATAATTTATTTGCGGAACAAAAAAACGGCTACAATCATATTTTGACCGTAAAAGGCTATGGACTTATAATATTTATGCAAAGTCAAAATATAAAATAAAAAAAAAAAATATTTTTGCACACATTTAATTTTTGATGCGGGCGGGACTCGAACCCGTAAATGCATAATAGTACTGTTCGTTTTGCAGTCCACAACTTAACCCATTTCACCACCGTACACGCACACACGATTCGGCACAATGCTGCAAGCAGCGCTGCCGGCAGCGCTGCTTACAGCTATGGACAACGTTAAGCTGAATAACTTCTGTGTTTATTATCCGATTGTTACCAAATTTTCAGAGATCATCTGGCTAGCCATAGTTATCATGAAAACCGAAAATGAACAATATGGCATAAAAATTGCACTTGTTATCAATTTTTTTCGATTTGCGGGGGCGGAAGGGGGCGTGGCCAAAATCCAAAATAAACTTGATCAGCGTGTAATAATAACATATATTGTCACCAAATTTGGTTGTCCTAGCTCTTATAATGGCTGAGATCTAGATTTTCACACGGACAGACAGACGGATAGACGGACAGACGGACATGGCTATATCGACACGGCTGTTGATCCTGAGCCAGAATATATATACTTTATGGGGTCGGAGGTGTCTCCTTCTGCCTGTTACATACATTTTCGGTTTGAACAAAGTTATAGTACCCTTCTACTCTATGAGTAGCGGGTATAAAAAGCAACAACAACTAAGATTATTCGAATTTAATGGGCGCAACGCGCGTGGAGACTTCACAAGTGAGGCAACGCCAACTACAACAAAAACAACAACTGAGACGTTTCACAGACATGTTAGGAAAAGCTAAAACTGGACCTACTGCCTGTTGCCTGGTCCTGCCTGTGTCTGGTCTGGCCTGGTCTTTTCCAGTTATACTGTGCTCGCACTGTGACCTGTCATCATGATTGATACGTTTGATGGATTCATTCTAGCTGACTGCTGTGTGGCGTTCAGTTTTAAAGTTTGCTGATTGATCCCAGCGTGTTGATTACAATCGACGCCGACGTACACTCAGATGCAGGCACAGGTAGTTGGCGCAGGCAGTTGGTGCTGTATGGGGAGTCTTGCAACGCATGCTGCTGGGAATTCAATCAAAAGTGTCAGCGCTGGCACAACATCTCTTACTGCTAAAGGTGCCGAAACCACTAACTAAATACAGTGGTAACTGAATATTAGAATAGAATATTGGAATATAAGAAATGATAAGAAAGGCAAAAAAAATCAAAAGGGAAACAAAGAGTTAATCCCTTTTTCATTGATAAGCAATTTTAAAAATTATGGAACTTTGGAAAAGTGGGAAGTATAAAAAAAAATTTTTAATAAATTATAGAAATGTTTAAATATTTTGAAATTAAGAAAATTGACAGTTAATATTTTTAAAACATTTTTAAAAGCTTTAAATATTCTTAATGAATTTTAAATAATACGCAAATTTAGGAAAAATGTGGAAATTTGACGATGACGTCACGATATGCTGCAAAGGCGCAAAGAGTGTAACTATGGAAAACGTTTAGATGAATATCTTCTGTGTTTATTGTTCGATCGGATTGTAATTTTGAAAATAGATTTATATTGTAATTATCTATGTTTATACCAAAGCAGAAAGCCATAACTTCAATACTTTTCCTAATAATCGTAATTATCGTTTTGCGTGGGCGGTGGGCGCGACATCGAAAATTGAAAATAAACTCGATCTACCTATGGTATACAGGAAATTAGGTGTCTCTACCTTTTGTAATAGCTGAGATCTAGACGTACAGACGGACAGACGGACATGGCTATATCGACTCGGCTGTTGATCCTGAGCCAGAATATATATACTTTATGGGGTCGGAGGTGTCTCCTTCTGCCTGTTACATACATTTTCGGTTTGAACAAAGTTATAATACCCTTCTACTCTATGAGTAGTGGGTATAAAAAAAAAAAACATTTTTGCACACATTTAATTTTTGATGCGGGCGGGACTCGAACCCGTAAATGCATAATAGTACTGTTCGTTTTGCAGTCCACAACTTAACCCATTTCACCACCGTACACGCACACACGATTCGGCACAATCCTGCAAGCAGCGCTGCCGGCAGCGCTGCTTACAGCTATGGAAAACGTTAAGCTGAATAACTTCTGTGTTTATTATCCGATTGTTACCAAATTTTCAGAGATCATCTGGCTAGCTATAGTTCATGTAAACCGAAAATGGACAATATGGCACCAAAATTGCACTTGTTATCAATGTTTTTTCGATTTGCGGGGGCGGAAGGGGGCGTTGCCAAAATCCAAAATAAACTTGATCAGCGTGCAAAAATAACACATATTATCACCAAATTTGGTTGTCCTAGCTCTTATAATAGCTGAGATCTAGATTTTCACACGGACAGACAGAAGGACAGACGGACAGACGGACATGGCTATATCGACTCGGCTGTTGATCCTGAGCCAGAATATATATACTTTATGGGGTCGGAGGTGTCTCCTTCTGCCTGTTACATACATTTTCGGTTTGAACAAAATTATAATACCCTTCTACTCTATGAGTAGCGGGTATAAAAAGCAACAACAACTAAGATTATTCGAATGTAATGGGCGCAACGCGCGTGGAGACTTTACAAGTGAGGCAACGCCAACTACAACAAAAACAACAACTGAGACATTTCACAGAAATGTTAGGAAAAGCTAAAACTGGACCTGCTGCCTGTTGCCTGGTCCTGCCTGTGTCTGGTCTGGCCTGGTCTTTTTCAGTTATACTGTGCTCGCACTGTGACCTGTCATAATGATTGATACGTTTGATGGATTCATTCGAGCTGACTGCTGTGTGGCGTTCAGTTTTAAAGTTTGCTGATTGATCCCAGCGTGTTGATTATAATCGACGCCGACGTACACGCAGATGCAGGCACAGGTAGTTGGCGCAGGCAGTTGGCGCTGTGGGCTTGCATTGGGAGTCTTAACACATGCTGCTGGGAATTCAATCAAAAGAATGTCAGCGCTGACACAACATCTCTTACTGCTAAAGGTGCCGAAACCACTAACTAAATACAGTGGTAACTGAATATTAGAATAGAATATTAGAATATTAGAAATGATAAGAAAGGCAAAAAAAAAATGGAAACAAAGAGAGTTAATCCCTTTTTCATTGATAAGCAATTTTAAAAATTATGGAACTTTGGAAAAGTGGAAAGTATAAAAAAAAAATTTAATAAATTATAGAAATTTTTAAATATTTTGAAATTAAGAAAATTAACAGTTAATATTTTTAAAACATTTTTAAAAGCTTTAAATATTCTTAATGAATTTTAAATAATACGCAAATTTAGGAAAAATGTGGATATTTGACGATGACGTCACGAAGGCGCAAAGAGTGTAACTATGGAAAACGTTTAGATGAATATCTTCTGGGTTTATTGTTCGATCGGATTGTAATTTTGAAAATAGATTTATATTGTAATTATCTATGTTTATACCAAAGCAGAAAGCCATAACTTCAATACTTTTCCTAATAATCGTAATTATCGTTTTGCGTGGACGGTGGGCGCGACATCGAAAATTGAAAATAAACTCGATCTACCTATAGTATACAGGAAATTAGGTGTCTCTACCTTTTGTAATAGCTGAGATCTAGACGTACAGACGGACAGACGGACATGGCTATATCGACTCGGCTGTTGATCCTGAGCCAGAATATATATACTTTATGGGGTCGGAGGTGTCTCCTTCTGCCTGTTACATACATTTTCGGTTTGAACAAAGTTATAATACCCTTCTACTCTATGAGTAGCGGGTATAAAAAAAAAAAACATTTTTGCACACATTTAATTTTTGATGCGGGCGGGACTCGAACCCGTAAATGCATAATAGTACTGTTCGTTTTGCAGTCCACAACTTAACCCATTTCACCACCGTACACGCACAGACGATTCGGCACAATGCTGCAAGCAGCGCTGCTGCTTTTCAATTTACAATGGCGGAAGGGGGCGTGGCCAAAATCCAAAATAAACGTGATCAGCGTGCAATAATAACACATATTGTCACCAAATTTGGTTGTCCTAGCTCTTATAATAGCTGAGATCTAACTTTTCACACGGACAGACAGACGGACAGACGGACATGGCTATATCGACTCGGCTGTTGATCCTGAGCCAGAATATATATACTTTATGGGGTCGGAGGTGTCTCCTTCTGCCTGTTACATACATTTTCGGTTTGAACAAAGTTATAATACCCTTCTACTCTATGAGTAGCTGGTATAAAAAAAAAACATTTTTGCACACATTTAATTTTTGATGCGGGCGGGACTCGAACCCGTAAATGCATAATAGTACTGTTCGTTTTGCAGTCCACAACTTAACCCATTTCACCACCGTACACGCACACACGATTCGGCACAATGCTGCAAGCAGCGCTGCTCCAAAATAAACTTGATGAGCGTGCAATAATAACACATATTGTCACCAAATTTGGTTGTCCTAGCTCTTATAATAGCTGAGATCTAGATTTTCACACGGATAGACAGACGGTCAGACGGACAGACGGACATGGCTATATCGACTCGGCTGTTGATCCTGAGCCAGAATATATATACTTTATGGGGTCGGAGGTGTCTCCTTCTGCCTGTTACATACATTTTCGGTTTGAACAAAGTTATAATACCCTTCTACTCTATGAGTAGCGGGTATAAAAAAAAAAAACATTTTTGCACACATTTAATTTTTGATGCGGGCGGGACTCGAACCCGTAAATGCATAATAGTACTGTTCGTTTTGCAGTCCACAACTTAACCCATTTCACCACCGTACACGCACACACGATTCGGCACAATGCTGCAAGCAGCGCTGCTCCAAAATAAACTTGATCAGCGTGCAATAATAACACATATTGTCACCAAATTTGGTTGTCCTAGCTCTTATAATAGCTGAGATCTAGCTTTTCCCACGGACAGACAGACGGACAGACGGACATGGCTATATCGACTCGGCTGTTGATCCTGAGCCAGAATATATATACTTTATGGGGTCGGAGGTGGCTCCTTCTGCCTGTTACATACATTTTCGGTTTGAACAAAGTTATAATACCCTTCTACTCTATGAGTAGCGGGTATAAAAAAGAAAAAGCTTATGCGGCATGAACCGGGAATCGAACCACGGGCCTGTCGGTTCGGGAGTTCATCGCTTTTCCACTAAGCTACTGACGCTGTTATCCAACAACTGCAAAAATTTGCATTGTAAGGCATTCTTATTATATTTCCTGTACAAATATAGAATTTGCGCTGCCGGCAGCGCTGCTTACAGCTATGGAAAACTTTAAGCTGAATAACTTCTGTGTTTATTATCCGATTGTTACCAAATTTTCAGAGATCATCTGGCTAGCTATAGTTATCATATAAACCGAACAATATGGCATCAAAATTGCACTTGTTATCAATGATTTTTCGATTTGCGGGGGCGGAAGGGGGCGTGGCCAAAATCCAAAATAAACTAGATCAGCGTGCAATAATAACACATATTGTCACCAAATTTGGTAGTCCTAGCTCTTATGATAGCTGAGATCTAGATTTTCACACGGACAGACAGACGGACAGATGGACAGACGGACATGGCTATATCGACTCGGCTGTTGATCCTGAGCCAGAATATATATACTTTATGGGGTCGGAGGTGTCTCCTTCTGCCTGTTACATACATTTTCGGTTTGAACAAAGTTATAATACCCTTCTACTCTATGAGTAGCGGGTATAAAAAGAGATTCCAGTCCCACCCTGAGAAAAAAAAAGAGGTTCCAGTCTCACCCAGAGAAAGAAAAAACCCAGTCCAGTCTCAATTGAGAGCTGAGAGCGGACTGAAAATCCGAACACATTGAGAGCTTACGTAGTCAGAAATTAAGACAGAAGCAACTCAGCCTACTTGAATCGTTTTAATAGAATTGTATCGCTTGGTACCTCCTTGCTACAAATTCTACATATAAAGCCAGCAAGTCTTAAGAGAGAATACCTCTCTGTCTATATTATTTTCCATGGGATTAGCCGCAAATCGCAAGGGGAAATTTCTACAGCATTTTGCCTTGCTTCAGTCACTCAAATGTCTGCAACTTTCGTTAGCAAACATCGTGGCTGCCCAAGCCAAGCAGATTGAGAATAAGTATGGTTTGTGCCGGTGGCAAATGTGGCAAGAGAGCAGAATGTGACCGGCCCATGACTATTATTAGTCATGCAGCGGGCTCGGACTGAGACGTCTAAGCTAATGAAGCTTTTTCACACCTGCCTGCTAAATTATGCGCCATGACCAGGAGTGCCATGGAGTGAGAGCACCATGCAAGCCATTTACTTGTTACAGATTGCTTATAATTAAATTATAATCAACATCAAGCCAGGCGCATCACGCAGATGCAAACGAAAATGGAGACGTAGAGACCAAGACCAAGACATGCAGCCAGTGAGACCGGTCTGAGGCCGCTGCTGCTGCTGACATGCATCTAACAAGCCTTCAACTAT
Organism: Zaprionus ghesquierei; assembly: GCA_018904095.1. Taxonomy (NCBI): domain Eukaryota; kingdom Metazoa; phylum Arthropoda; class Insecta; order Diptera; family Drosophilidae; genus Zaprionus; species Zaprionus ghesquierei. The sequence goes on along the minus strand of JAEIGP010000099.1, from coordinate 193,435 downwards.
CTAATCAACGTACAAGTCAAAATATCAATACCTCAAGTAATCAAAATCACTTTAGAATTTCAAATCAGTTGGGCTGATGCTGCCTGCCTGCCTGCAGCGTCTCACACAAGCACCGTGTCTAGCTGCTATATGCGACAGTTGCAACTCGAGTCCAAAGTGGGGAGATTGATGAAAAAAAAAGCAACAACAACTAAGATTATTCGAATTTAATGGGCGCAACGCGCGTGGAGACTTCACAAGTGAGGCAACGCCAACTACAACAAAAACAACAACTGAGACGTTTCACAGACATGTTAGGAAAAGCTAAAAGTGGACCTGCTGCCTGTTGCCTGGTCGTGCCTGTGTCTGGTCTGGCCTGGTCTTTTCCAGTTATACTGTGCTCGCACTGTGACCTGTCATCATGATTGATACGTTTAATGGATTCATTCGAGCTGACTGCTGTGTGGCGTTTAGTTTTAAAGTTTGCTGATTGATCCCAGCGTGTTGATTACAATCGACGCCGACGTACACGCAGATGCAGGCACAGGTAGTTGGCGCAGGCAGTTGGCGCTGTATGGGGAGTCTTGCAACGCATGCTGCTGGGAATTCAATCAAAAGTGTCAGCGCTGGCACAACATCTCTTACTGCTAAAGGTGCCGAAACCACTAACTAAATACAGTGGTAACTGAATATTAGAATAGAATATTAGAATATTAGAAATGATAAGAAAGGCAAAAAAATCAAAAGGAAACAAAGAGTTAATCCCTTATTCACTGATAAGCAATTTTAAAAATTATGGAACTTTGGAAAAGTGGGAAGTATAAAAAAAAATTTTAATAAATTATAGAAATTTTTAAATATTTTGAAATTAAGAAAATTGACAGTTAATATTTTTAAAACATTTTTAAAAGCTTTAAATATTCTTAATGAATTTTAATTAATACGCAAATTTAGGAAAAATGTGGAAATTTGACGATGACGTCACGATATGCTGCAAAGGCGCAAAGAGTGAAACTATGGAAAACGTTTAGATGAATATCTTCTGTGTTTATTGTTCGATCGGAATAATTTTGAAAATAGATTTATATTGTAATTATCTATGTTTATACCAAAGCAGAAAGCCATAACTTCAATACTCTTCCTAATAATCGTAATTATCGTTTTGCGTGGGCGGTGGGCGCGACATCGAAAATTGAAAATAAACTCGATCTACCTATGGTATACAGGAAATTAGGTGTCTCTACCTTTTGTAATAGCTGAGATCTAGACGTACAGACGGACAGACGGACATGGCTATATCGACTCGGCTGTTGATCCTGAGCCAGAATATATATACTTTATGGGGTCGGAGGTGTCTCCTTCTGCCTGTTACATACATTTTCGGTTTGAACAAAGTTATAATACCCTTCTACTCTATGAGTAGTGGGTATAAAAAAAAACAAGTAAGAAAGCTACAGTCGAGTGTGCTCGACTGTAATATACCCGCTACCCAGCTGCTTGTACATAATTTATTTGCGGAACAAAAAATGGGCTACAATCATATTTTGACCGTAAAAGGCTATGGACTTATAATATTTATGCAAAGAATAAATATAAAATAAAAAAAAAACATTTTTGAACATATTTAATTTTTGATGCGGGCGGGACTCGAACCCGTAAATGCATAATAGTACTGTTCGTTTTTCAGTCCACAACTTAACCCATTCCACCACCGTACACGCACACACGATTCGGCACAATGCTGCAAGCAGCGCTGCCGGCAGCGCTGCTTACAGCTATGGAAAACGTTAAGCTGAATAACTTCTGTGTTTATTATCCGATTGTTACCAAATTTTCTTTTTCTTTCTAGAAAAGAAAGAAATTTTCTTTCTTTTTTTCTATTTTTTCGTTTCTTTTTTTATTTTCTTTGTTCTTTCTTTTAAGAACTCGAATATTTAGTATTACCTATTTATTTTAATTAAAAATTTAAATGTTATTAAAAAAATATGTATCAATGATTTACCGGATAGACACTCGTATGGACCAATACGTCTATAAAGAAATTATAGAGGATATAATGGTGCCATATTCCTAGGACAATATGCCATTATCATGGCGTTTTATGCACGACAACGATCCTAAGCACACTTCACGGCTTATGAAAAGTTGCCTTTAGGAGCATCAAGTTGTTACGCTGAAGTGGCCAGCTCAGTCACCGGACCTCAATCCGATAGAGAATCTCTAGAATGATGTTGAGCAGCACATTCGCACCAAAAATCTGGGCAGTTTGAATGATTTGTGGATAGTTATCCGAGAAGCGTGGTACAGTATTCCGCAGAACAGATGCGCTGCTTTAGTGGAGAGTCAGCACAGAAGATTGGATGTAGTTATCAAAAACAAAGGATATCCAACAAAATATTAGTCCCCTTTCATATGTTTTGTCATTCTACTTAATAAATTAATAAAAAAAAAGTATAAGTGTGCTAAACTCATGTCCAGCTGAAAATCATAGTTAATTCATTCAAACCAACGCAGAAAAAAAACGACGAAAGGGAATAGGCTGAAAGTAACGGTACATCTTATCAACTAATAAGGCAACAACCAGAAAAAAATTGATGAACTATTCACTATACAATCGGTAAAAATTCATGTTGAAGTGTGCTGCTAAATAGTGTGCTAAATAAAAGGCCACCACTGTATATATATTTATAATTTAGTTAAAAGTTTTACCAAATATATTTAAAAGTCGTTATAGAAAAGATATTAAATTAAATATATTATTACTATAGATTGAAAACAAAGCAAACATTACTATAGATTGAAAACAAAGCAAACAAGGAAACAAACAATATAGTAAACCAAGACCAAAAATTCAAAAAATTCAGTTAGTCTAAAAAAGAAATTAAATAATTTGTTGAATAGTTATGGAGCTCGATCAGTTTGCGAAGATCTTCAAGCAGCGTCGCATCGAGCTCGGCTTCACCCAGCGCGATGTGGCTCTGGCCATGGGCAAACTCTATGGCAACGATTATTCGCAGGCGACAATCTCACTCTTTGAGACACACAAGTTGAGCGTCAAGAGCATGCGCAAGCTTAAGCCATTGCTGCAGAAGTACCGGGTATAAAAAAAAAAAAACGATGATATGAAACATTTTTGTGTACTTATCCAAAAATGAAGAGAATTGCTCTACTTGTTAAAAAGGGCATACTTTAATGCAAATGCACTACGAAAATCCAAAATAAACTTGATCAGCGCGCAATAATAACACATATTGTCACCAAATTTGGTTGTCCTAGCTCTTATAATAGCTGAGATCTAGCTTTTCACACGGACTGACAGACGGACACACGGACAGGGCTATATCGACTCGGCTGTTGATCCTGAGCCAGAATATATATACTTTATGGGGTCGGAGGTGTCTCCTTCTGCCTGTTACATACATTTTCGGTTTGAACAAAGTTATAATACCCTTCTACTCTATGAGTAGCGGGTATAAAAAAGAAAAAGCTTATGCGGCATGAACCGGGAATCAAACCACGGGCCTGTCGGTTCGGGAGTTCATCGCTTTTCCACTAAGCTACTGCCGCTGTTATCCAACAACTACAAAAATTATTATATGTACAAATAAAGAATTTCTTATTATTTCCTGTACAAATATAGAATATGCGCTGCCGGCAGCGCTGCTTACAGCTATGGAAAACGTTAAGCTGAATAACTTCTGTGTTTATTATCCGATTGTTACCAAATTTTCAGAGATCATCTGGCTAGCTATAGTTATCATATAAACCGAACAATATGGCATCAAAATTGCACTTGTTATCAATGATTTTTCGATTTGCGGGGGCGGAAGGGGGCGTGGCCAAAATCCAAAATAAACTTGATCAGCGTGCAATAATAACACATATTGTCACCAAATTTGGTTGTCCTATCTCTTATAATAGCTGAGATCTAGATTTTCACACGGACAGACAGACGGACAGACGGACAGACGGACATGGCTATATCGACTCGGCTGTTGATCCTGAGCCAGAATATATACACTTTATGGGGTCGGAGGTGTCTCCTTCTGCCTGTTACATACATTTTCGGTTTGAACAAAGTTATAATACCCTTCTACTCTATGAGTAGCGGGTATAAAAAAAAAAAACATTCTTGCACACATTTAATTTTTGATGCGGGCGGGACTCGAACCCGTATATGCATAATAGTACTGTTCGTTTTGCAGTCCACAACTTAACCCATTTCACCACCGTACACGCACACACGATTCGGCACAATGCTGCAAACAGCGCTGCCGGCAGCGCTGCTACAGCTATGGAAAACGTTAAGCTGAATAACTTCTGTGTTTATTATCCGATTGTTACCAAATTTTCAGAGATCATCTGGCTAGCTATAGTTATCATGTAAACCGAAAATGAACAATATGGCATCAAAATTGCACTTGTTATCAATGTTTTTTCGATTTGCGGGGGCGGAAGGGGGCGTGGCCAAAATCCAAAATAAACTTGATCAGCGTGCAATAATAACACATATTGTCACCAAATTTGGTTGACCTAGCTCTTATAATAGCTGAGATCTAGATTTTCACACGGACAGACAGACGGACAGACGGACATGGCTATATCGACTCGGCTGTTGATCCTGAGCCAGAATATATATACTTTATGGGGTCGGAGGTGTCTCCTTCTGCCTGTTACATACATTTTCGGTTTGAACAAAGTTATAATACCCTTCTACTCTATGAGTAGCGGGTATAAAAAGCAACAACAACTAAGATTATTCGAATTTAATGGGCGCAACGCGCGTGGAGACTTCACAAGTGAGGCAACGCCAACTACAACAAAAGCAACAACTGAGACGTTTCACAGACATGTTAGGAAAAGCTAAAACTGGACCTGCTGCCTGTTGCCTGGTCCTGCCTGTGTCTGGTCTGGCCTGGTCTTTTCCAGTTATACTGTGCTCGCACTGTGACCTGTCATCATGATTGATACGTTTGATGGATTCATTCGAGCTGACTGCTGTGTGGCGTTCAGTTTTAAAGTTTGCTGATTGATCCCAGCGTGTTGATTACAATCGACGCCGACGTACACGCAGATGCAGGCACAGGTAGTTGGCGCAGGCAGTTGGCGCTGTATGGGGAGTCTTGCAACGCATGCTGCTGGGAATTCAATCAAAAGTGTCAGCGCTGGCACAACATCTCTTACTGCTAAAGGTGCCGAAACCACTAACTAAATACAGTGGTAACTGAATATTAGAATAGAATATTAGAATATTAGAAATGATAAGAAAGGCAAAAAGAATCAAAAGGGAAACAAAAAGTTAATCCCTTTTTCACTGATAAACAATTTTAAAAATTATGGAACTTTGGAAAAGTGGGAAGTATAAAAAAAAATTTTAATAAATTATAGAAATTTTTAAATATTTTGAAATTAAGAAAATTGACAGTTAATATTTTTAAAACATTTTTAAAAGCTTTAAATATTCTTAATAAATTTTAAATAATACGCAAATTTAGGAAAAATGTGGAAATTTGACGATGACGTCACGATATGCTGCAAAGGCGCAAAGAGTGTAACTATGGAAAACGTTTAGATGAATATCTTCTGTGTTTATTGTTCGATCGGATTGTAATTTTGAAAATAGATTTATATTGTAATTATCTATGTTTATACCAAAGCAGAAAGCCATAACTTCAATACTTTTCCTAATAATCGTAATTATCGTTTTGCGTGGGCGGTGGGCGCGACATCGAAAATTGAAAATAAACTCGATCTACCTATGGTACGAGGGTCGTTTGATAAGACCGTGACTTTTTGTATTTGCCGCGCACCTGCTCTAAATACAACACTGCTCCTGTCAGCAGTTATCGATTAACAGCTGACTGTAAAATTTTGAGAAAGCTGCGTTTTTTGGTTTGCGTTTTATAGGCATTGAAAGCAGACGATCTCGTGAATTTTAACGAAAATGGAAAAAGTGAATTTCGTGTGCTAATTAAGCATTATTTTTTGCGTAAAAAATCCATCACCGAAACCAAGGAAAGACTTGATAAATATTATGGGGACTCTGCACCATCAATTTCAATGGTTAAGAAATGGTTTACTGAGTTCCGTTGTGGTCGTACCAGTACAAGTGATGCCGAACGTTCAGGTCGCCCAAAAGAGGTCGTCATGCCAGAAATCGTCGACAAAATCCATGGAATGATATTGGATGATCGGAGAATGAAAGTGCGTGAGGTAGCTGAGGCTGTAGGCATCTCAACTGAACGGGTACATCACATTTTACATGAATATTTGGACATGAAAAAGCTTTCCGCGCGATGGGTGCCGCGATTGCTCACACACGACCATAAGCGCAACCGTGTGACCATTTCAAAGGAGTGTTTGGCGATGTTCAACCGCAATCCAAACGAATTTTTGCGCCGTTTCGTTACCGTAGACGAAACATGGATCCACCACACCACACCAGAGACCAAAGAACAATCAAGACAGTGGGTTTCTCCGGGTGAACGTGCACCAAAGAAGGCCAAGGTGGGTCTGTCGGCCAACAAGGTCATGGGCACAGTTTTTTGGGATGCACAAGGTATCATTCACATCGATTACCTTGAAAAGGGTAAAACGATCACCGGCGAATATTATTCAGAGCTTTTGGACAGATTCGATATTGATTTGAAGCAGAAACGACCGCATTTGGCGAAAAAAAAAGTGCTGTTCCATCAGGACAATGCACGGGTGCACACGTGTGTAGTCAGCATGGCAAAATTTCATAAATTGGGCTACGAACTGCTACCCCATCCAGCATATTCTCCAGATTTAGCCCCCTGTGACTATTTTTTGTTTCCAAACATGAAGAAATGGCTCGGCGGTAAGAGATTCGGGTCAAATGAAGAGGTCATCACAGAAACAAATGACTGTTTTGAGGGCCTTGAGAAAACCTATTATTTGGAAGGAATAAAAAAATTGGAAAAACGCTGGACTAAATGTATAGAGCTAAAAGGAGATTATGTTGAGAAATAAAACGCTTCTTTGACGAAAAAAATATATTTTATTCAAAAAGTCACGGACTTATCAAACGACCCTCGTATACAGGAAATTAGGTGTCTCTACCTTTTGTAATAGCTGAGATCTAGACGTACAGACGGACAGACGGACATGGCTATATCGACTCGGCTGTTGATCCTGAGCCAGAATACATATACTTTATGGGGTCGGAGGTGTCTCCTTCTGCCTGTTACATACATTTTCGGTTTGAACAAAGTTATAATACCCTTCTACTCTATGAGTAGCGGGTATAAAAAAAAAAACATTTTTGCACACATTTAATTTTTGATGCGGGCGGGACTCGAACCCGTAAATGCATAATAGTACTGTTCGTTTTGCAGTCCACAACTTAACCCATTTCACCACCGTACACGCACACACGATTCGGCACAATGCTGCAAGCAGCGCTGCTGCTTTTCAATTTACAATGGCGGAAGGGGGCGTGGCCAAAATCTAAAATAAACTTGATCAGCGTGCAATAATAACACATATTGTCACCAAATTTGGTTGTCCTAGCTCTTATAATAGCTGAGGTCTAGCTTTTCACATGGACAGACAGACAGACAGACGGACAGACGGACATGGCTATATCGACTCGGCTGTTGATCCTGAGCCAGAATACATATACTTTATGGGGTCGGAGGTGTCTCCTTCTGCCTGTTACATACATTTTCGGTTTGAACAAAGTTATAATACCCTTCTACTCTATGAGTAGCGGGTATAAAAAAGAAAAAGCTTATGCGGCATGAACCGGGAATCGAACCACGGGCCTGTCGGTTCGGGAGTTCATCGCTTTTCCACTAAGCTACTGACGCTGTTATCCAACAACTGCAAAAATTTGCATTGTAAGGCATTCTTATTATGTCCTGTACAAATAAAGAATTTCTTATTATTTCCTGTACAAATATAGAATTTGCGCTGCCGGCAGCGCTGCTTACAGCTATGGAAAACGTTAAGCTGAATAACTTCTGTGTTTATTATCCGATTGTTACCAAATTTTCAGAGATCATCTGGCTAGCTATAGTTATCATATAAACCGAACAATATGGCATCAAAATTACACTTGTTATCAATGATTTTTCGATTTGCGGGGGCGGAAGGGGGCGTGGCCAAAATCCAAAATAAACTTGATCAGCGTGCAATAATAACACATATTGTCACCAAATTTGGTTGTCCTAGCTCTTATAATAACTGAGATCTAGATTTTCACACGGACAGACAGACGGACAGACGGACATGGCTATATCGACTCGGCTGTTGATGCTGAGCCAGAATATATATACTTTATGGGGTCGGAGGTGTCTCCTTCTGCCTGTTACATACATTTTCGGTTTGAACAAAGTTATAATACCCTTATACTCTATGAGTAGCGGGTATAACAAGAGATTCCAGTACCACCCTGAGAAAAAAAGAGATTCCAGTCTCACCCAGAGAAAAAAAAAACCCAGTCCAGTCTCAATTGAGAGCTGAGAGCGGACTGAAAATCCGAACACATTGAGAGCTTACGTAGTCAGAAATTAAGACAGAAGCAACTCAGCCTACTTGAATCGTTTTAATAAAATTGTATCGCTTGGTACCTCCTTGCTACAAATTCTACATATAAAGCCAGCAAGTCTTAAGAGAGAATACCTCTCTGTCTATATTATTTTCCATGGGATTAGCCGCAAATCGCAAGGGGAAATTTCTACAGCATTTTGCCTTGCTTCAGTCACTCAAATGTCTGCAACTTTCGTTAGCAGACATCGTGGCTGCCCAAGCCAAGCAGATTGAGAATAAGTATGGTTTGTGCCGGTGGCAAATGTGGCAAGAGAGCAGAATGTGACCGGCCCATGACTATTATTAGTCATGCAGCGGGCTCGGACTGAGACGTCTAAGCTAATGAAGCTTTTTCACACCTGCCTGCTAAATTATGCGCCATGCCCAGGAGTGTCATGGAGTGAGAGCACCATGCAAGCCATTTACTTGTTACAGATTGCTTATAATTAAATTATAATCAACATCAAGCCAGGCGCATCACGCAGATGCAGACGAAAATGGAGACGTAGAGACCAAGACCAAGACATGCAGCCAGTGAGACCGGCCTGAGGCCGCTGCTGCTGCTGACATGCATCTAACAAGCCTTCAACTATCTAATCAACGTACAAGTCAAAATATCAATACCTCAAGTAATCAAAATCACTTTAGAATTTCAAATCAGTTGGGCTGATGCTGCCTGCCTGCCTGCCTGCCTGCAGCGTCTCACACAAGCACCGTGTCCAGCTGCTATATGCGACAGTTGCAACTCGAGTCCAGAGTGGGGAGATTGATGAAAAAAAAAGCAACAACAACTAAGATTATTCGAATTTAATGGGCGCAACGCGCGTGGAGACTTCACAAGTGAGGCAACGCCAACTACAACAAAAACAACAACTGAGACGTTTCACAGACATGTTAGGAAAAGCTAAAACTGGACCTGCTGCCTGTTGCCTGGTCCTGCCTGTGTCTGGTCTGGCCTGGTCTTTTCCAGTTATACTGTGCTCGCACTGTGACCTGTCATCATGATTGATACGTTTGATGGATTCATTCGAGCTGACTGCTGTGTGGCGTTTAGTTTTAAAGTTTGCTGATTGATCCCAGCGTGTTGATTACAATCGACGCCGACGTACACGCAGATGCAGGCACAGGTAGTTGGCGCAGGCAGTTGGCGCTGTATGGGGAGTCTTGCAACGCATGCTGCTGGGAATTCAATCAAAAGTGTCAGCGCTGGCACAACATCTCTTACTGCTAAAGGTGCCGAAACCACTAACTAAATACAGTGGTAACTGAATATTAGAATAGAATATTAGAAATGATAAGAAAGGCAAAAAAAATCAAAAGGGAAACAAAGAGTTAATCCCTTTTTCACTGATAAGCAATTTTAAAAATTATGGAACTTTGGAAAAGTGGGAAGTATAAAAAAAAAATTTTAATAAATTATAGAAATTTTTAAATATTTTGAAATTAAGAAAATTGACAGTTAATATTTTTAAAACATTTTTAAAAGCTTTAAATATTCTTAATGAATTTTAAATAATACGCATTTTTAGGAAAAATGTGGAAATTTGACGATGACGTCACGATATGCTGCAAAGGCGCAAAGAGTGTAACTATGGAAAACGTTTAGATGAATATCTTCAGTGTTTATTGTTCGATCGGATTGTAATTTTGAAAATAGATTTATATTGTAATTATCTATGTTTATACCAAAGCAGAAAGCCATAACTTCAATACTTTTCCTAATAATCGTAATTATCGTTTTGCGTGGGCGGTGGGCGCGACATCGAAAATTGAAAATAAACTCGATCTACCTATGGTATACAGGAAATTAGGTGTCTCTACCTTTTGTAATAGCTGAGATCTAGACGTACAGACGGACAGACGGACAGACGGACATGGCTATATCGACTCGGCTGTTGATCCTGAGCCAGAATATATATACTTTATGGGGTCGGAGGTGTCTCCTTCTGCCTGTTACATACATTTTCGGTTTGAACAAAGTTATAATACCCTTCTACTCTATGAGTAGTGGGTATAAAAAAAAACAAGTAAGAAAGCTACAGTCGAGTGTGCTCGACTGTAATATACCCGCTACCCAGCTGCTTGTACATAATTCATTTGCGGAACAAAAAATGGGCTACAATCATATTTTGACCGTAAAAGGCTATGGACTTATAATATTTATGCAAAGAATAAATATAAAATAAAAAAAAAACATTTTTGAACACATTTAATTTTTGATGCGGGCGGGACTCGAACCCGTAAATGCATAATAGTACTGTTCGTTTTTCAGTCCACAACTTAACCCATTCCACCACCGTACACGCACACACGATTCGGCACAATGCTGCAAGCAGCGCTGCCGGCAGCGCTGCTTACAGCTATGGAAAACGTTAAGCTGAATAACTTCTGTGTTTATTATCCGATTGTTACCAAATTTTCTTTTTCTTTCTAGAAAAGAAAGAAATTTTCTTTCTTTTTTTTCTATTTTTTCGTTTCTTTTTTTTATTTTCTTTGTTCTTTCTTTTAAGAACTCGCATATTTAGTATTACCTATTTATTTTAATTAAAAATTTAAATGTTATTAAAAAATATGTATCAATGATTTACCGGATAGACACTCGTATGGACCAATACGTCTATAAAGAAATTATAGAGGATATAATGGTGCCATATTCCTAGGACAATATGCCATTATCATGGCGTTTTATGCACGACAACGATCCTAAGCACACTTCACGGCTTATGAAAAGTTGCCTTTAGGAGCATCAAGTTGTTACGCTGAAGTGGCCAGCTCAGTCACCGGACCTCAATCCGATAGAGAATCTCTAGAATGATGTTGAGCAGCACATTCGCACCAAAAATCTGGGCAGTTTGAATGATTTGTGGATAGTTATCCGAGAATCGTGGTACAGTATTCCGCAGAACAGATGCGCTGCTTTAGTGGAGAGTCAGCACAGAAGATTGGATGTAGTTATCAAAAACAAAGGATATCCAACAAAATATTAGTCCCCTTTCTTATGTTTTCTCATTCTACTTAATAAATTAATAAAAAAAAGTATAAGTGTGCTAAACTCATGTCCAGCTGAAAATCATAGTTAATTCATTCAAACCAACGCAGAAAAAAAACGACGAAAGGGAATAGGCTGAAAGTAACGGTACATCTTATCAACTAATAAGGCAACAACCAGAAAAAAAATTGGTGAACTATTCACTATACAATCGGTAAAAATTCATGTTGAAGTGGGCTGCTAAATAGTGTGCTAAATAAAAGGCCACCACTGTATATATATTTCAAATTTAGTTTTACCAAATATATTTAAAAGTCGTTATAGAAAAGATATTAAATTAAATATATTATTACTATAGAAATATACTACTATACTATAGATTGAAAACAAAGCAAACATTACTATAGATTGAAAACAAAGCAAACAAGGAAACAAACAATATAGTAAACCAAGACCAAAAATTAAAAAAATTCAGTTAGTGTAAAAAAGAAATTAAATAATTTGTTGAATAGTTATGGAGCTCGATCAGTTTGCGAAGATCTTCAAGCAGCGTCGCATCGAGCTCGGCTTCACCCAGCGCGATGTGGCTCTGGCCATGGGCAAACTCTATGGCAACGATTATTCGCAGGCGACAATCTCACTCCTTGAGACACACAAGTTGAGCGTCAAGAGCATGCGCAAGCTTAAGCCATTGCTGCAGAAGTACCGGGTATAAAAAAAAAACCATGATATGAAACATTTTTGTGTACTTATCCAAAAATGAAGAGAATTGCTCAACTTGTTAAAAAGGGCATACTTTAATGCAAATGCACTACGAAAAAAAAGAAGAGTTATAAAAAAAAGAGATTCCAGTCCCACCCTGAGAAAAAAAAGGAGATTCCAGTCTCAATTGAGAGCTGAGAGCGGACTGAAAATCCGAACACATTGAGAGCTTACGTAGTCAGAAATTAAGACAGAAGCAACTCAGCCTACTTGAATCGTTTTAATAGAATTGTATCGCTTGGTACCTCCTTGCTACAAATTCTACATATAAAGCCAGCAAGTCTTAAGAGAGAATACCTCTCTGTCTATATTATTTTCCATGGGATTAGCCGCAAATCGCAAGGGGAAATTTCTACAGCATTTTGCCTTACTTCAGTCACTCAAATGTCTGCAACTTTCGTTAGCAGACATCGTGGCTGCCCAAGTCAAGCAGATTGAGAATAAGTATGGTTTGTGCCGGTGGCAAATGTGGCAAGAGAGCAGAATGTGTCCGGCCCATGACTATTATTAGTCATGCAGCGGGCTCGGACTGAGACGTCTAAGCTAATGAAGCTAAATTATGCGCCATGACCAGGAGTGCCATGGAGTGAGAGCACCATGCAAGCCATTTACTTGTTACAGATTGCTTATAATTAAATTATAATCAACATCAAGCCAGGCGCATCACGCAGATGCAGACGAAAATGGAGAGGTAGAGACCAAGACCAAGACATGCAGCCAGTGAGACCGGTCTGAGGCCGCTGCTGCTGCTGACATGCATCTAACAAGCCTTCAACTATCTAATCAACGTACAAGTCAAAATATCAATACCTCAAGTAATCAAAATCACTTTAAAATTTCAAATCAGTTGGGCTGATGCTGCAGCGTCTCACACAAGCACCATGTCCAGCTGCTATATGCGACAGTTGCAACTCGAGTCCAGAGTGGGGAGATTGATGAAAAAAAAAAGCAACACAAGTAAGGCAACGCCAACTACAACAAAAACAACAACTGAGACGTTTTACAGACATGTTAGGAAAAGCTAAAAGTGGGCCTGCTGCCTGTTGCCTGGTCCTGCCTGTGTCTGGTCTGGCCTGGTCTTTTCCAGTTATACTGTGCTCGCACTGTGACCTGTCATCATGATTGATACGTTTGATGGATTCATTCGAGCTGACTGCTGTGTGGCGTTCAGTTTTAAAGTTTGCTGATTGATCCCAGCGTGTTGATTACAATCGACGCCGACGTACACGCAGATGCAGGCACAGGTAGTTGGCGCAGGCAGTTGGCGCTGTATGGGGAGTCTTGCAACGCATGCTGCTGGGAATTCAATCAAAAGTGTCAGCGCTGGCACAACATCTCTTACTGCTAAAGGTGCCGAAACCACTAACTAAATACAGTGGTAACTGAATATTAGTATAGAATATTAGAATATTAGAAATGATAAGAAAGGCAAAAAAAATCAAAAGGGAAACAAAGAGTTAATCCCTTTTTCATTGATAAGCAATTTTAAAAATTATGGAACTTTGGAAAAGTGGGAAATATAAAAAAAATTTTAATAAATTATAGAAATTTTTAAATATTTTGAAATTAAGAAAATTGACAGTTAATATTTTTAAAACATTTTTAAAAGCTTTAAATATTCTTAATGAATTTTAAATAATACGCAAATTTAGGAAAAATGTGGAAATTTGACGATGACGTCACGATATGCTGCAAAGGCGCAAAGAGTGTAACTATGGAAAACGTTTAGATGAATATCTTCTGTGTTTATTGTTCGATCGGATTGTAATTTTGAAAATAGATTTATATTGTAATTATCTATGTTTATACCAAAGCAGAAAGCCATAACTTCAATACTTTTCCTAATAATCGTAATTATCGTTTTGCGTGGGCGGTGGGCGCGACATCGAAAATTGAAAATAAACTCGATCTACCTATGGTAAACAGGAAATTAGGTGTCTCTACCTTTTGTAATAGCTGAGATCTAGACGTACAGACGGACAGACGGACATGGCTATATCGACTCGGCTGTTGATCCTGAGCCAGAATATATATACTTTATGGGGTCGGAGCTGTCTCCTTCTGCCTGTTACATACATTTTCGGTTTGAACAAAGTTATAATACCCTTCTACTCTATGAGTAGCGCAAATTTAATTTCACGTCACACCGAAGCCGAAGCACTTAAGCTCTTAGGGCAGCGACTTATCTGGACAGCGGAGACGGCAGTGCAGACAGGCAGACAACAGACAGAGACAACGCAGCGCACAAAAGCAGACACCAACCACGGATAGAACACCACACTACACCACAGAACACCAAACAAGTAAGAAAGCTACATTCGAGTGTGCTCGACTGTAATATACCAGCTACCCAGCTGCTCGTACATCATTTATTTGCGGAACAAAAAAAAACGGCTACAATCATATTTTGACCGTAAAAGGCTATGGACTTACAATATTTATGCAAAGTCAAAATCTAAAATAAAAAAAACAAGTAAGAAAGCTACAGTCGAGAGTGCTCGACTGTAATATACCAGCTACCCAGCTGCTTGTACATAATTTATTTGCGGAACAAAAAAACGGCTACAATCATATTTTGACCGTAAAAGGCTATGGACTTATAATATTTATGCAAAGTCAAAATATAAAAAAAAAAAACAATTTTGCACACATTTAATTTTTTATGCGGGCGGGACTCGAACCCGTAAATGCATAATAGTACTGTTCGTTTTGCAGTCCACAACTTAACCCATTTCACCACCGTACACGCACACACGATTCGGCACAATGCTGCAAGCAGCGCTGCTTACAGCTACGGAAAACGTTAAGCTGAATAACTTCTGTGTTTATTATCCAATTGTTACCAAATTTTCAGAGATCATTTGGCTAGCTATAGTTATCATGTAAATGAACAATATGGCATCAAAATTGCGCTTGTAATCAATGTTTTTTCGATTTACGGAGGCGGAAGGGGGCGTGGCCAAAATCCAAAATAAACTTGATCAGCGTACAATAATAACACATATAGTCACCAAATTTGGTAGTTCTAGCTCTTATAATAGCTGAGATCTTGATTTTCACACGGACAGACAGACGGACAGACAGATATGGCTATATCGACTAGGTTGTTGATCTTGAGCCAGAATATATATACTTTATGGGGTCGGAGGTATCTCCTTCTGCCTGTTACATACATTTTCGGTTTGAACAAAGTTATAATACCCTTCTACTCTATGAGTAGTGGGTATAAAAAAAAAAACATTTTTGCACACATTTAATTTTTGATGCGGGCGGGACTCGAACCCGTAAATGCATAATAGTACTGTTCGTTTTGCAGTCCAAAACTTAACCCATTTCACCACCGTGCACGCACACACGATTCGGCACAATGCTGCAATCAGCGCTGCCGGCAGCGCTGCTTACAGCTATGGAAAACGTTAAGCTGAATAACTTCTGTATTTATTATCCGATTGTTACCAAATTTTCAGAGATCATCTGGCTAGCTATAGTTATCATGTAAACCGAAAATGAACAATATGGCATCAAAATTGCACTTGTTATCAATTTTTTTTCGATTTGCGGGGGCGGAAGGGGGCGTGGCCAAAATCCAAAATAAACTTGATCAGCGTGCAATAATAACACATATTGTCACCAAATTTGGTTGTCCTAGCTCTTATAATAGCTGAGATCTAGATTTTCACACGGACAGACAGACGGACAGACGGACATGGCTATATCGACTCGGCTGTTGATCCTGAGCCAGAATGTATATACTTTATGGGGTCGGAGGTGTCTCCTTCTGCCTGTTACATACATTTTCGGTTTGAACAAAGTTATAATACCCTTCTACTCTATGAGTAGCGGGTATGAAAAGTATAAGTGTGCTAAACTCATGTCCAGCTGAAAATCATAGTTAATTCATTCAAACCAACGCAGAAAAAAACAAAAGGGAATAGGCTGAAAGTAACGGTACATCTTATCAACTAATAAGGCAACAACCAGAAAAAAAATTGGTGAACTATTCACTATACAATCGGTAAAAATTCATGTTGAAGTGGGCTGCTAAATAGTGTGCTAAACAAAAGGCCACCACTGTATATATATTTAAAATTTAGTTAAAAGTTTTACCAAATATATTTAAAAGTCGTTATAGAAAAGATATTAAATTAAATATATTATTACTATAGATTGAAAACAAATCAAACATTACTATAGATTGAAAACAAAGCAAACAAGGAAACAAACAATATAGTAAACCAAGACCAAAAATTCAAAAAATTCAGTTAGTGTAAAAAAGAAATTAAATAATTTGTTGAATAGTTATGGAGCTCGATCAGTTTGCGAAGACCTTCAAGCAGCGTCGCATCGATCTCGGCTTCACCCAGCGCGATGTGGCTCTGGCCATGGGCAAACTCTATGGCAACGATTATTCGCAGGCGACAATCTCACTCTTTGAGACACACAAGTTGAGCGTCAAGAGCATGCGCAAGCTTAAGCCATTGCTGCAGAAGTACCGGGTATAAAAAAAAAACGATGATATGAAACATTTTTGTGTACTTATCCAAAAATGAAGAGAATTGCTCTACTTGTTTAAAAAAAATGCATACTTTAATGCAAATGCACTACGAAAAAAAGAAGAGTTATAAAAAAAAGAGATTCCAGTCCCACCCTGAGAAAAAAAAAGAGATTCCAGTCTCACCCAGAGAAAAAAAAACCCCAGTCCAGTCTCAATTGAGAGCTGAGAGCGGACTGAAAATCCGAACACATTGAGAGCTTACGTAGTCAGAAATTAAGACAGAAGCAACTCAGCCTACTTGAATCGTTTTAATAGAATTGTATCGCTTGGTACCTCCTTGCTACAAATTCTACATATAAAGCCAGCAAGTCTTAAGAGAGAATACCTCTCTGTCTATATTATTTTCCATGGGATTAGCCGCAAATCGCAAGGGGAAATTTCTACAGCATTTTGCCTTGCTTCAGTCACTCAAATGTCTGCAACTTTCGTTAGCAAACATCGTGGCTGCCCAAGCCAAGCAGATTGAGAATAAGTATGGTTTGTGCCGGTGGCAAATGTGGCAAGAGAGCAGAATGTGACCGGCCCATGACTATTATTAGTCATGCAGCGGGCTCGGACTGAGACGTCTAAGCTAATGAAGCTTTTTCACACCTGCCTGCTAAATTATGCGCCATGACCAGGAGTGCCATGGAGTGAGAGCACCATGCAAGCCATTTACTTGTTACAGATTGCTTATAATTAAATTATAATCAACATCAAGCCAGGCGCATCACGCAGATGCAGACGAAAATGGAGACGTAGAGACCAAGACCAAGACATGCAGCCAGTGAGACCGGTCTGAGGCCGCTGCTGCTGCTGACATGCATCTAACAAGCCTTCAACTATCTAATCAACGTACAAGTCAAAATATCAATACCTCAAGTAATCAAAATCACTTTAGAATTTCAAATCAGTTGGGCTGATGCTGCCTGCCTGCCTGCCTGCCTGCAGCGTCTCACACAAGCACCGTGTCCAGCTGCTATATGCGACAGTTGCAACTCGAGTCCAGAGTGGGGAGATTGATGAAAAAAAAAGCAACAACAACTAAGATTATTCGAATTTAATGGGCGCAACGCGCGTGGAGACTTCACAAGTGAGGCAACGCCAACTACAACAAACACAACAACTGAGACGTTACACAGACATGTTAGGAAAAGCTAAAAGTGGACCTGCTGCCTGTTGCCTGGTCCTGCCTGTGTCTGGTCTGGCCTGGTCTTTTCCAGTTATACTGTGCTCGCACTGTGACCTGTCATCATGATTGATACGTTTGATGGATTCATTCGAGCTGACTGCTGTGTGGCGTTTAGTTTTAAAGTTTGCTGATTGATCCCAGCGTGTTGATTACAATCGACGCCGACGTACACGCAGATGCAGGCACAGGTAGTTGGCGCAGGCAGTTGGCGCTGTATGGGGAGTCTTGCAACGCATGCTGCTGGGAATTCAATCAAAAGTGTCAGCGCTGGCACAACATCTCTTACTGCTAAAGGTGCCGAAACCACTTAAATACAGTGGTAACTGAATATTAGAATAGAATATTAGAATATTAGAAATGATAAGAAAGGCAAAAAAATCAAAAGGGAAACAAAGAGTTAATCCCTTTTTCATTGATAAGCAATTTTAAAAATTATGGAACTTTGGAAAAGTGGGAAGTATAAAAAAAAAATTTTAATAAATTATAGAAATTTTTAAATGTTTTGAAATTAAGAAAATTGACAGTTAATATTTTTAAAACATTTTTAAAAGCTTTAAATATTCTTAATGAATTTTAAATAATACGCAATTTTAGGGAAAATGTGGAAATTTGACGATGACGTCACGATATGCTGCAAAGGCGCAAAGAGTGTAACTATGGAAAACGTTTAGATGAATATCTTCTGTGTTTATTGTTCGATCGGATTGTAATTTTGAAAATATATTTATATTGTAATTATCTGTGTTTATACCAAAGCAGAAAGCCATAACTTCAATACTTTTCCTAATAATCGTAATTATCGTTTTGCGTGGGCGGTGGGCGCGACATCGAAAATTGAAAATAAACTCGATCTACCTATGGTATACAGGAAATTAGGTGTCTCTACCTTTTATAATAGCTGAGATCTAGACGTACAGACGGACAGACGGACATGGCTATATCGATTCGGCTGTTGATCCTGAGCCAGAATATATATACTTTATGGGGTCGGAGGTGTCTCCTTCTGCCTGTTACATACATTTTCGGTTTGAACAAAGTTATAATACCCTTCTATTCTATGAGTAGCGGGTATAAAAAAAAAACATTTTTGCACACATTTAATTTTTGATGCGGGCGGGACTCGAACCCGTAAATGCATAATAGTACTGTTCGTTTTGCAGTCCACAACTTAACCCATTTCACCACCGTACACGCACACACGATTCGGCACAATGCTGCAAGCAGCGCTGCCGGCAGCGGGTGGGACTTGATGCGGGTGGGACTTTTGATGCGGGTGGGACTTGAACCCATAAATGCATAATAGTTTCGTTCGTTATGCAGTCCACAACTTAACCCATTTCACCACCGTACACGCACACACTATTCGGCACAATGCTGCAAGCACCACTGCCGGCAAAAGGAGTTAAAAGTATTGAAAACGTATAACTTTTATTCAGGTACCACAAAAATCCAAGATTTATCACTTAAACAGTAAAAATAATAATTCTACCTGTTGAAGACTATAAATCGAATACTTGCATGTAAAAAACGATATACCAAAAACAAAGTCTGAATGCATGATGCGTGTTGTTGTTGCTATTTATTCATAAATAACAATCATAAACATATAATTAAATAAGAAATAACAAGTAAGAAAGCTACAGTCGAGTGTGCTCGACTGTAATATACCCGCTACCCAGCTACTTGTACATAATTTATTTGCGGAACAAAAAAACGGCTACAATCATATTTTGACCGTAAAAGGCTATGGACTTATAATATTTATGCAAAGTCAAAATATAAAATAAAAAAAAAAAAACATTTTTGCACACATTTAATTTTGGATGCGGGCGGGACTTGAGCCCGTAAATGCATAATAGTACTGTTCGTTTTGCAGTCCACAACTTAACCCATTTCACCACCGTACACGCACACACGATTCGGCACAACGCTGCAAGCAGCGCTGCCGGCAGTGCTGCTTACTGCTGTAGAAAACGTTAAGCTGAATAACTTCTGTGTTTATTATCCGATTGTTACCAAATCTTCAGAGATCATCTGGGTAGCTATAGTTATCATATAAACCGAAAATGAACAATATGGCATCAAAATTGCGCTTGTAATAAATTTTTTTTCGATTTACAGGGGCGGAAGGGGGCGTGTCCAAAATCGAAAATAAACTTGATCAGCGTGCAATAATAACACATTTTGTCCCCAAATTTGGTAATCCTAGCTCTTATAATAGCTGAGATCTAGATTTTCACACGGACAGACAGACGGACAGACAGACAGACGGACAGACGGACATGCCTATATCGACTCGGCTGTTGATCCTGAGCCAGAATATATATACTTTATGGGGTGTGAGGTGTCTCCTTCTGCCTGTTACATACATTTTCGGTTTGAACAAAGTTATAATACCCTTCTACTCTATGAGTAGCGGGTATAAAAAAAACAAGTAAGAAAGCTACAGTCGAGTGTGCTCGACTGTAATATACCCGCTACCCAGCTGCTTGTACATAATTTATTTGCGGAACAAAAAAACGGCTACAATCATATTTTGACCGTAAGAGGCTATGGACTTATAATATTTATGCAAAGTCAAAATCTAAAATAAAAAAAAAACATTTTTGCACACATTTAATTTTTGATGCGGGCGGGACTCGAACCCGTAAATGCATAATAGTACTGTTCGTTTTGCAGTCCACAACTTAACCCATTTCACCACCGTACACGCACACACGATTCGGCACAATGCTGCAAGCAGCGCATCCGGCAGCGCTGCTTACTACTGTGGAAAACGTCAAGCTGAATAACTTCTGTGTTTAGTATCCGATTGTTACCAAACTTTAAGAGATCATTTGGCTAGCTATAGTTATCATGTAAACCGAAAATGAACAATATGGCATCAAAATTGCACTTGTTATCAATGTTTTTTCGATTTACAGGGGCGGAAGGCGTTGCCAAAATCCAAAATAAACTTGATCAGCGTGCAATAATAACACATATTGTCACCAAAGTTGGTAGTCCTAGCTCTTATAATAGCTGAGATCTAGATTTTCACACGGACAGACAGACGGACAGACGGACAGGCGGACATGGCTATATCGACTCGGCTGTTGATCCTGAGCCAGAATATATATACTCTTTGGGGTCGGAGGTGTCTCCTTCTGCCTGTTACATACATTTTCGGTTTGAACAAAGTTATAATACCCTTCTACTCTATGAGTAGCGGGTATAAAAAGAGATTCCAGTCTCACCCAGAGAAAAAAAAACCCAATCCAGTGTCAATTGAGAGCTCAGAGCGGACTGAAAATCCGAACACATTGAGAGCTTACGTAGTCAGAAATTAAGACAGAAGCAACTCAGCCTACTTGAATCGTTTTAATAGAATTGTATCGCTTGGTACCTCCTTGCTACAAATTCTACATATAAAGCCAGCAAGTCTTAAGAGAGAATACCTCTCTGTCTATATTATTTTCCATGGGATTAGCCGCAAATCGCAAGGGGAAAATTCTACAGCATTTTGCCTTGCTTCAGTCACTCAAATGTCTGCAACTTTCGTTAGCAGACATCGTGGCTGCCCAAGCCAAGCAGATTGAGAATAAGTATGGTTTGTGCCGGTGGCAAATGTGGCAAGAGAGCAGAATGTGACCGTCCCATGACTATTATTAGTCATGCAGCGGGCTCGGACTGAGACGTCTAAGCTAATGAAGCTTTTTCACACCTGCCTGCTAAATTATGCGCCATGACCAGGAGTGCCATGGAGTGAGAGTACCATGCAAGCCATTTACTTGTTACAGATTGCTTATAATTAAATTATAATCAACATCAAGCCAGGCGCATCACGCAGATGCAGACGAAAATGGAGACGTAGAGACCAAGACCAAGACATGCAGCCAGTGAGACCGGTCTGAGGCCGCTGCTGCTGCTGACATGCATCTAACAAGCCTTCAACTATCTAATCAACGTTCAAGTCAAAATATCAATACCTCAAGTAATCAAAATCACTTTAGAATTTCAAATCCTGCCTGCCGGCAGCGCTGCTTACATCTATGGAAAACGTTAAGCTGAATAACTTCTGTGTTTATTATCCGATTGTTACCAAATTTTCAGAGATCATCTGGCTAGCTATAGTTATCATGCAAACCGAAAATGAACAATATGGCATCAAAATTGCACTTGTTATCAATGTTTTTTCGATTTTTATTCAGGTACCAAAAAAATTCAAGATTTATCACTTAAACAGTAAAAATAATAATTCTACCTGTTGAAGACTATAAATCGAATACGTGCATGTAAAAAACAATATGTGCCCTTTTAATAATTCTTTATATACTTGAATGGAAAGTGTTCTAGAGCACTCTAACTTTTAATAAATTTTGTTAAAAAAACGACCGATTCTATGGCATCTATACGATGTATCGGTCCGTACCGGCTCATTCCGACTTATTTACAGCGGTCAGCAATAAGAAACATGTATACAAAGTTTCATGAAGGTAGCTCAAAAAGGGAGCCAACAACTTTTATTTGCAATAAAAAGAAAAGTTCGATCTCCCCCACCATGACACGCATGCATGCGGAATCGAACCTTGGACCCATTACCTAAGAGGTACACCACTTCTCCATTCGGTCATTAAGCCATTACGCAAATTTTGACAAAGTTAACATACAATTAAATAAAAAATAAAAATAAAAAAATATAAGAAAAAAGCTGCGCTCTAACAATCGCACACAGCTGATTTAAGAAACTGTCACTTCGCCACTTGTTAACTAAGTTCATTGTGAGCCATTAAAAAATTTTAAATAAAATGCACCACCAATTAATGCATATTAAAAAATTAAAGTATAAGCTCTTAAAAAAAAAAAAAAAAAGCTTTGGCGGCATGAATTGGGAATCGAATCACGGGCCTGTCGGTTCAGGAGTTTATCGCTTTTTCACTAAGCTACTAACGCTGTTATCCAACAACAGCAAAAATTTGCATTGTATTGCATTCTTATTATTTCCTGTACAAATAAAGAATTTGCGCTGCCGGAAGCGCGGTTTACAGCTAGGGAAAACGTTAAACTGAATAGCTTCTTTGTTTATTATCCGATTGTTACCAAATTTTCAGAGATCATCAGGCTTGCTATAATTATCATATGGAACAATATGGCATCAAAATTGCGCTTGTAATCAATTTTTTTCGATTTACAGGGGCGGAAGGGGGCGTGGCCAAAATCCAAAATAAACTTGATCTTCTACTCTATGAGTAGCGGGTATAAAAAAAAACATTTTGCACACATTTAATTTTTGATGCGGGCGGGACTCGAACCCGTAAATGCATAATAGTATAGTTCGTTTTGCAGTCCACAACTTAACCCATTTCACCACCGTAGACGCACACACGATTCGGCACAATGCTGCAACCAGCGCTGCCGGCACCGCTGCTTACAGCTATGGAAAACAATAAGCTGAATAACTTCTGTGTTTATTATCCGATTGTTACCAAACTTTTAGAGATCATCTGGCTAGCCTTAGTTATCATGTAAACCGAAAATGAATAATATGGCATCAAAATTGCACTTGTAATCAATTTTTTTAGATTTTCAGGGGCGGAGGGGGGCGTGGCCAAAATCCAAAATAAACTTGACCAGCGTGCAATAATAACACATACTGTCACCAAATTTGGTAGTTCTAGCTCTTATAATAGCTGAGATCTAGATTTTCACACGGACAGACAGACGGACAGACAGACAGACGGACAGACGGACATGGCTATATCGACTCGGCTGTTGATCCTGAGCCAGAATATATATACTTTATGGGGTCGGAGGTGTCTGCTTCTGCCTGTTACATACATTTTCGGTTTGAACAAAGTTATAATACCCTTCTACTCTATAAGTAGCGGGTATAACAACTGCAAAAATTTGCATTGTAAGGCATTCTTGTTATTTCCTGTACAAATAAAGAATTTGCGCTGCCGGCAGCGCTGCTTACAGCTATGAAAAACGTTAAGCTGAATAACTTCTGTGTTTATTATCCGATTGTTACCAAATTTTCAGAAATCATCTGGCTAGCTATATTTATCATATAAACCGAAAATGAACAATATGGCATCAAAATTGCGCTTCTAATCAATTTTTTTTTCATTTACAGGGGCGGAAGAGGGCGTGGCCAAAATCCATAATAAACTTGATCAGCGTGCAACAATAACACATACTGTCACCAAAGTTGGTAGTTCTAGCTCTTATAAGAGCTGAGATCTAGATTTTCACACGGACAGACAGACGGACAGACAGACAGACGGTCAGACGGACAGACGGACATGGCTATATCGACTCGGCTGTTGATCCTGAGCTAGAATATATATACTTTATGGGGTCGGAGGTGTCTCCTTCTGCCTGTTACATACATTTTCGGTTTGAACAAAGTTATAATACCCTTCTACTCTATGAGTAGCGGGTATAAAAATTAAAGTATTAGTTCTTAAAAAAAAAGAAAAAGCTTAAGCGGCATGAACTGGGAATCGAACCACGGGCCTGTCGGTTTAGGAGTTCATCGCTTTTCCACTAAGCTACTGACCCTGTTATCCAACAACTGCAAAAATTAGCATTGTAAGGCATTCTTATTATTTCCTGTACAAATAAAGAATTTCTTGTTATTTCCTGTACAAATATAGAATTTGCGCTGCCGGCAGCGCTGCTTACAGCTATGGAAAACGTTAAGCTGAATATCTTCTGTGCTTATTATCCGATTGTTACCAAATTTTCAGAGATAATCTGGCTATATCGACTCGGCTGTTGATCCTGAGCCAGAATATATATACTTTATGGGGTCGGAGGTGTCTCCTTCTGCCTGTTACATACATTTTCGGTTTGAACAAAGTTATAATACCCTTCTACGCTATGAGTAGCGGGTATAAAAAACGATGATATGAAACATTTTTGTGTACTTATCCAAAAATGAAGAGAATTGCTCTACTTGTTAAAAAAAGGCATACTTTAATGCAAATGCACTACGAAAAAAAAGAAGAGTTATAAAAAAAAAGAGATTCCAGTCCCACCCTGAGAAAAAAACAAGTAAGAAAGCTACAGTCGAGTGTGTTCGACTATAATATACCCGCTACCCAGCTGCTTGTACATAATTTATTTGCGGAACAAAAAAACGGCTACAATCATATTTTGACCGTAAAAGGCTATGGACTTATAATATTTATGCAAAGTCAAAATATAAAATAAAACAAGTAAGAAAGCTACAGTCGAGTGTGCTCGACCGTAATATACCCGCTACCCAGCTGCTCGTACATCATTTATTTGCGGAACAAAAAAACGGCTACAATCATATTTTGACAGTAAAAGGCTATGGACTTACAATATTTATGCAAAGTCAAATTCTAAAATAAAAAAAAAAAAATATTTTTGCACACATTTAATTTTTGATGCGGGCGGGACTCGAACCCGTAAATGCATAATAGTACTGTTCATTTTGCAGTCCACAACTTAACCCATTTCACCACCCTACACGCACACACTACTCGGCACAATGATGCAAGCAGCGCTGCCGGCAGCGCTGCTTACAGCTATGGAAAACGTTAAGCTGAATAACTTCTGTGTTTATCATCCGATTGTTACCAAATTTTCAGAGATCATCTGCCTAGCTGTAGTTATCATGTAAACCGAAAATGAACAACATGGCATCAAAATTGCACTTGTTATCAATGTTTTTTCGATTTGCGGGGGAGGAAGGGGGCGTGGCCAAAATCCAAAATAAACTTGATCAGCGTGCAATAATAACACATATTGTCACCAAATTTGGTAGTCCTAGCTCTTATAATAGCTGAGATCTAGATTTTCACACGGACAGACAGACGGACATGGCTATATCGACTCGGCTGTTGATCCTGAGCCAGAATATATATAATTCTTTATGGGGTCGGAGGTGTCTCCTTCTGCCTGTTACATACATTTTCGGTTTGAACAAAGTTATAATACCCTGGTACTCTATGAGTAGCGGGTATAAAAATAAAATTTTTTGCACACATTTAATTTTTGATGCGGGTGGGACTCGAACCCATAAATGCATAATAGTTCTGTTCGTTATGCAGTCCACAACTTAACCCATTTCACCACCGTACACGCACACACTATTCGGCACAATGGTGCAAGCAGCGCTTCCGGCAACAGGAGTAAAAAGTATTGAAAACGTATAACTTTTATTCAGGTACCAAAAAAATTCAAGATTTATCACTTAAACAGTAAAAATAATAATTCTACCTGTTGAAGACTATAAATCGAATACGTGCATGTAAAAAACAATATGTGCCCTTTTAATAATTCTTTATATACTTGAATGGAAAGTGTTCTAGAGCACTCTAACTTTTAATAAATTTTGTTAAAAAAAACGACCGATTCTATGGCATCTATACGATGTATCGGTCCGTACCGGCTCATTCCGACTTATTTACAGCGGTCAGCAATAAGAAACATGTATACAAAGTTTCATGAAGGTAGCTCAAAAAGGGAGCCAACAACTTTTATTTGCAATAAAAAAGAAAAGTTCGATCTCCCCCACCATGACACGCATGCATGCGGAATCGAACCTTGGACCCATTACCTAAGAGGTACACCACTTCTCCATTCGGTCATTAAGCCATTACGCAAATTTTGACAAAGTTAACATACAATTAAATAAAAAATAAAAATAAAAAAATATAAGAAAAAGCTGCGCTCTAACAATCGCACACAGCTGATTTAAGAAACTGTCACTTCGCCACTTGTTAACTAAGTTCATTGTGAGCCATTAAAATAATTTTAAATAAAATGCACCACCAATTAATGCATATTAAAAAATTAAAGTATAAGCTCTTAAAAAAAAAAAAGAAAAAGCTTTGGCGGCATGAATTGGGAATCGAATCACGGGCCTGTCGGTTCAGGAGTTTATCGCTTTTCACTAAGCTACTAACGCTGTTATCCAACAACAGCAAAAATTTGCATTGTATTGCATTCTTATTATTTCCTGTACAAATAAAGAATTTGCGCTGACGGAAGCGCGGTTTACAGCTAGGGAAAACGTTAAACTGAATAGCTTCTTTGTTTATTATCCGATTGTTACCAAATTTTCAGAGATCATCAGGCTTGCTATAATTATCATATGGAACAATATGGCATCAAAATTGCGCTTGTAATCAATTTTTTTCGATTTACAGGGGCGGAAGGGGGCGTGGCCAAAATTCAAAATAAACTTGATCTTCTACTCTATGAGTAGCGGGTATAAAAAAAAACATTTTTGCACACATTTAATTTTTGATGCGGGCGGGACTCGAACCCGTAAATGCATAATAGTACAGTTCGTTTTGCAGTCCACAACTTAACCCATTTCACCACCGTACACGCACACACGATTCGGCACAATGCTGCAAGCAGCGCTGCCGGCACCGCTGCTTACAGCTATGGAAAACAATAAGCTGAATAACTTCTGTGTTTATTATCCGATTGTTACCAAACTTTTAGAGATCATCTGCCTAGATAGAGTTATCATATAAACCGAAAATGAATAATATGGCATCAAAATTGCACTTGTAATCAATTTTTTTAGATTTTCAGGGGCGGAGGGGGGCGTGGCCAAAATCCAAAATAAACTTGACCAGCGTGCAATAATAACACATACTGTCACCAAATTTGGTAGTTCTAGCTCTTATAATAGCTGAGATCTAGATTTTCACACGGACAGACAGACGGACAGACAGACAGACGGACAGACGGACATGGCTATATCGACTCGGCTGTTGATCCTGAGCCAGAATATATATACTTTATGGGGTCGGAGGTGTCTCCTTCTGCCTGTTACATACATTTTCGGTTTGAACAAAGTTATAATACCCTTCTACTTTATGAGTAGCGGGTATAACAACTGCAAAAATTAGCATTGTAAGGCATTCTTGTTATTTCCTGTACAAATAAAGAATTTGCGCTGCCGGCAGCGCTGCTTACAGCTATGAAAAACGTTAAGCTGAATAACTTCTGTGTTTATTATCCGATTGTTACCAAATTTTCAGAAATCATCTGGCTAGCTATATTTATCATATAAACCGAAAATGGACAATATGGCATCAAAATTGCGCTTCTAATCAATTTTTTTTTCATTTACAGGGGCGGAAGAGGGCGTGGCCAAAATCCAAAATAAACTTGATCAGCGTGCAACAATAACACATACTGTCACCAAAGTTGGTAGTTCTAGCTCTTATAATAGCTGAGATCTAGATTTTCACACGGACAGACAGACGGACAGACGGACAGACAGACAGACGGACAGACGGACATGGCTATATCGACTCGGCTGTTGATCCTGAGCCAGAATATATATACTTTATGGGGTCGGAGGTGTCTCCTTCTGCCTGTTACATACATTTTCGGTTTGAACAAAGTTATAATACCCTTCTACTCTATGAGTAGCGGGTATATCAACTGCAAAAATTTGCATTGTAAGGCATTCTTGTTATTTCCTGTACAAATAAAGAATTTGCGCTGCCGGCAGCGCTGCTTACAGCTATGAAAAACGTTAAGCTGAATAACTTCTGTGTTTATTATCCGATTGTTACCAAATTTTCAGAAATCATCTGGCTAGCTATATTTATCATATAAACCGAAAATGAACAATATGGCATCAAAATTGCGCTTCTAATCGATTTTTTTTTTCATTTACAGGGGCGGAAGAGGGCGCGGCCAAAATCCAAAATAAACTTGATCAGCGTGCAACAATAACACATACTGTCACCAAAGTTGGTAGTTCTAGCTCTTATAATAGCTGAGATCTAGATTTTCACACGGACAGACAGACGGACAGACAGACAGACGGTCAGACGGACAGACGGACATGGCTATATCGACTCGGCTGTTGATCCTGAGCCAGAATATATATACTTTATGGGGTCGGAGGTGTCTCCTTCTGCCTGTTACATACATTTTCGGTTTGAACAAAGTTATAATACCCTTCTACTCTATGAGTAGCGGGTATAAAAATTAAAGTATTAGTTCTTAAAAAAAAGAACAAGCTTAAGCGGCATGAACTGGGAATCGAACCACGGGCCTGTCGGTTTAGGAGTTCATCGCTTTCCACTAAGCTACTGACCCTGTTATCCAACAACTGCAAAAATTAGCATTGTAAGGCATTCTTATTATTTCCTGTACAAATAAAGAATTTCTTGTTATTTCCTGTACAAATATAGAATTTGCGCTGCCGGCAGCGCTTGCTTACAGCTTATGGAAAACGTTAAGCTGAATATCTTCTGTGCTTATTATCCGATTGTTCCCAAATTTTCAGAGATAATCTGGCTATATCGACTCGGCTGTTGATCCTGAGCCAGAATATATATACTTTATGGGGTCGGAGGTGTCTCCTTCTGCCTGTTACATACATTTTCGGTTTGAACAAAGTTATAATACCCTTCTACTCTATGAGTAGCGGGTATAAAAAACGATGATATGAAACATTTTTGTGTACTTATCCAAAAATGAAGAGAATTGCTCTACTTGTTAAAAAAAGGCATACTTTAATGCAAATGCACTACGAAAAAAAGAAGAGTTATAAAAAAAAAGAGATTCCAGTCCCACCCTGAGAAAAAAACAAGTAAGAAAGCTACAGTCGAGTGTGCTCGACTGTAATATACCCGCTACCCAGCTGCTTGTACATAATTTATTTGCGGAACAAAAAAACGGCTACAATCATATTTTGACCGTAAAAGGCTATGGACTTATAATATTTATGCAAAGTCAAAATATAAAATAAAACAAGTAAGAAAGCTACAGTCGAGTGTGCTCGACCGTAATATACCCGCTACCCAGCTGCTCGTACATCATTTATTTGCGGAACAAAAAAACGGCTACAATCATATTTTGACAGTAAAAGGCTATGGACTTACAATATTTATGCAAAGTCAAATTCTAAAATAAAAAAAAAAAAATATTTTTGCACACATTTAATTTTTGATGCGGGCGGGACTCGAACCCGTAAATGCATAATAGTACTGTTCATTTTGCAGTCCACAACTTAACCCATTTCACCACCCTACACGCACACACTACTCGGCACAATGATGGAAGCAGCGCTGCCGGCAGCGCTGCTTACAGCTATGGAAAACGTTAAGCTGAATAACTTCTGTGTTTATCATCCGATTGTTACCAAATTTTCAGAGATCATCTGCCTAGCTGTAGTTATCATGTAAACCGAAAATAAACAACATGGCATCAAAATTGCATTTGTTATCAATGTTTTTTTGATTTGCGGGGGCGGAAGGGGGCGTGGCCAAAATCCAAAATAAACTTGATCAGCGTGCAATAATAACACATATTGTCACCAAATTTGGTAGTCCTAGCTCTTATAATAGCTGAGATCTAGATTTTCACACGGACAGACAGACGGACATGGCTATATCGACTCGGCTGTTGATCCTGAGCCAGAATATATATAATTCTTTATGGGGTCGGAGGTGTCTCCTTCTGCCTATTACATAGATTTTCGATTTGAACAAAGTTATAATACCCTGGTACTCTATGAGTAGCGGGTATAAAAATAAAATTTTTTGCACACATTTAATTTTTGATGCGGGTGGGACTCGAACCCATAAATGCATAATAGTTCTGTTCGTTATGCAGTTCACAACTTAACCCATTTCACCACCGTACACGCACACACTATTCGGCACAATGGTGCAAGCAGCGCTTCCGGCAACAGGAGTAAAAAGTATTGAAAACGTATAACTTTTATTCAGGTACCAAAAAAATTCAAGATTTATCACTTAAACAGTAAAAATAATATTTCTACCTGTTGAAGACTATAAATCGAATACGTGCATGTAAAAAACAATATGTGCCCTTTTAATAATTCTTTATATACTTGAATGGAATGTGTTCTAGAGCACTCTAACTTTTAATAAATTTTGTTAAAAAAAACGACCGATTCTATGGCATCTATACGATGTATCGGTCCGTACCGGCTCATTCCGACTTATTTACAGCGGTCAGCAATAAGAAACATGTATACAAAGTTTCATGAAGGTAGCTCAAAAAGGGAGCCAACAACTTTTATTTGCAATAAAAAAGAAAAGTTCGATCTCCCCCCACCATGACACGCATGCATGCGGAATCGAACCTTGGACCCATTACCTAAGAGGTACACCACTTCTCCATTCGGTCATTAAGCCATTACGCAAATTTTGACAAAGTTAACATACAATTAAATAAAAAATAAAAATAAAAAAATATAAGAAAAAGCTGCGCTCTAACAATCGCACACAGCTGATTTAAGAAACTGTCACTTCGCCACTTGTTAACTAAGTTCATTGTGAGCCATTAAAATAATTTTAAATAAAATGCACCACCAATTAATGCATATTAAAAAATTAAAGTATAAGCTCTTAAAAAAAAAAGAAAAAGCTTTGGCGGCATGAATTGGGAATCGAATCACGGGCCTGTCGGTTCAGGAGTTTATCGCTTTTTCACTAAGCTACTAACGCTGTTATCCAACAACAGCAAAAATTTGCATTGTATGGCATTCTTATTATTTCCTGTACAAATAAAGAATTTGCGCTGCCGGAAGCGCGGTTTACAACTAGGGAAAACGTTAAACTGAATAGCTTCTTTGTTTATTATCCGATTGTTACCAAATTTTCAGAGATCATCAGGCTTGCTATAATTATCATATGGCACAATATGGCATCAAATTTGCGCTTGTAATCAATTTTTTTCGATTTACAGGGGCGGAAGGGGGCGTGGCCAAAATCCAAAATAAACTTGATCTTCTACTCTATGAGTAGCGGGTATAAAAAAAAACATTTTTGCACACATTTAATTTTTGATGCGGGCGGGACTCGAACCCGTAAATGCATAATAGTACAGTTCGTTTTGAAGGCCACAACTTAACCCATTTCACCACCGTACACGCACACACGATTCGGCACAATGCTGAAAGCAGCGCTGCCGGCACCGCTGCTTACAGCTATGGAAAACAATAAGCTTAATAACTTCTGTGTTTATTATCCGATTGTTACCAAACTTTTAGAGATCATCTGCCTAGATAGAGTTATCATATAAACCGAAAATGAATAATATGGCATCAAAATTGCACTTGTAATCAATTTTTTTCGATTTTCGGAGGGGGGCGTGGCCAAAATCCAAAACAAACTTGACCAGCGTGCAATAATAACACATACTGTCACCAAATTTGGTAGTTCTAGCTCTTATAATAGCTGAGATCTAGATTTTCACACGGACAGACAGACGGACAGACAGACAGACGGACAGACGGACATGGCTATATCGACTCGGCTGTTGATCCTGAGCCAGAATATATATACTTTATGGGGTCGGAGGTGTCTCCTTCTGCCTGTTACATACATTTTCGGTTTGAACAAAGTTATAATACCCTTCTACTCTATGAGTAGCGGGTATAAAAATTAAAGTATTAGTTCTTAAAAAAAAAGAAAAAGCTTAAGCGGCATGAACTGGGAATCGAACCACGGGCCTGTCGGTTTAGGAGTTCATCGCTTTTCCACTAAGCTACTGACCTTGTTATCCAACAACTGCAAAAATTAGCATTGTAAGGCATTCTTATTATTTCCTGTACAAATAAAGAATTTCTTGTTATTTCCCGTACAAATATAGAATTTGCGCTGCCGGCAGCGCTGCTTACAGCTATGGAAAACGTTAAGCTGAATATCTTCTGTGCTTATTATCCGATTGTTACCAAATTTTCAGAGATAATCTGGCTATATCGACTCGGCTGTTGATCCTGAGCCAGAATATATATACTTTATGGGGTCGGAGGTGTCTCCTTCTGCCTGTTACATACATTTTCGGTTTGAAAAAAGTTATAATACCCTTCTACTCTATGAAGAGCGGGTATAAAAAACGATGATATGAAACATTTTTGTGTACTTATCCAAAAATGAAGAGAATTGCTCTACTTGTTAAAAAAAGGCATACTTTAATGCAAATGCACTACGAAAAAAAAAGAAGAGTTATAAAAAAAAAGAGATTCCAGTCCCACCCTGAGAAAAAAACAAGTAAGAAAGCTACAGTCGAGTGTGCTCGACTGTAATATACCCGCTACCCAGCCGCTTGTACATAATTTATTTGCGGAACAAAAAAACGGCTACAATTATATTTTGACCGTAAAAGGCAAAATATAAAATAAAAAAAAAAAACATTTTTGCACACATTTAATTTTTGATGCGGGCGGGACTCGAACCCATAAATGCATAATAGTACTGTTCGTTTTGCAGTCCACAACTTAACCCATTTTACACCGTACACGCCCACACAATTCGGCACAATGCTGCAAGCAGCATTTGCGGAACAATAAAGAACGGCTACAATCATATTTTGACCTTAAAAGGGCATGGACTTACAATATTTATGCAAAGTCAAAACTAAAATAAACAAGGAAACAAACAATATAGTAAACCAAGACCAAAAATTCAAAAAATTCAGTTAGTGTAAAAAAGAAATTAAATAATTTGTTGAATAGTTATGGAGCTCGATCAGTTTGCGAAGACCTTCAAGCAGCGTCGCATCGAGCTCGGCTTCACCCAGCGCGATGTGGCTCTAGCCATGGGCAAACTCTATGGCAATGATTATTCGCAGGCGACAATCTCACTCTTTGAGACACACAAGTTGATCGTCAAGAGCATGCGCAAGCTTAAGCCATTGCTGCAGAAGTACCGGGTATAAAAAAAAAACGATGATATGAAACATTTTTGTGTACTTATCCAAAAATGAAGAGAATTGCTCTACTTGTTAAAAAAAGGCATACTTTAATGCAAATGCACTACGAAAAAAAAGAAGAGTTATAAAAAAAAAGAGATTCCAGTCCCACCCTGAGAAAAAAAACAAGTAAGAAAGCTACAGTCGAGTGTGCTCGACTGTAATATACCCGCTACCCAGCTGCTTGTACATAATTTATTTGCGGAACAAAAAAACGGCTACAATCATATTTTGACCGTAAAAGGCTATGGACTTATAATATTTATGCAAAGTCAAAATATAAAATAAAAAAAAACATTTTTGCACACATTTAATTTTTGATGCGGGCGGGACTCGAACCCGTAAATGCATAATAGTACTGTTCGTTTTGCAGTCCACAACTTAACCCATTTCACCACCGTACACGCACACACGATTCGGCACAATGCTGCAAGCAGCGCTGCCGGCAGCGCTGCTTACAGCTATGGAAAGCGTTAAGCTGAATAACTTCTGTGTTTATTATCCGATTGTTACCAAATTTTCAGAGATCATCTGGCTAGCTATAGTTATCATGTAAACCGAAAATGAACAATATGGCATCAAAATTGCACTTGTTACCAATGTTTTTTTGATTTGCTGGGGCGGAAGGGGGCGTGGCCAAAATCCAAAATAAACTTGATCAGCGTGCAATAATAACACATATTGTCACCAAATTTGGTTGTCCTAGCTCTTATAATAGCTGAGATCTAGATTTTCACACGGACAGACAGACGGACAGACGGACATGGCTATATCGACTCGGCTGTTGATCCTGAGCCAGAATATATATACTTTATGGGGTCAGAGGTGTCTCCTTCTGCCTGTTACATACATTTTCGGTTTGAACAAAGTTATAATACCCTTCTACTCTATGAGTAGCGGGTATAACAACTGCAAAAATTTGCATTGTAAGGGATTCTTGTTATTTCCTGTACAAATAATGAATTTGCGCTGCCGGCAGCGCTGCTTACAGCTATGAAAAACGTTAAGCTGAATAACTTCTGTGTTTATTATCCGATTGTTACCAAATTTTCAGAAATCATCTGGCTAGCTATATGTATCATATAAACCGAAAATGAAGAATATGGCATCAAAATTGCGCTTGTAATCAATTTTTTTTTCATTTACAGGGGCGGAAGAGGGCGTGGCCAAAATCCAAAATAAACTTGATCAGCGTGCAACAATAACACATACTGTCACCAAAGTTGGTAGTTCTAGCTCTTAGAATAGCTGAGATCTAGATTGTCACACGGACAGACAGACGGACAGACAGACAGACGGACAGACGGACATGGCTATATCGACTCGGCTGTTGATCCTGAGCCAGAATATATATACTTTATGGAGTCGGAGGTGTCTCCTTCTGCCTGTTACATACATTTTCGGTTTGAAAAAAGTTATAATACCCTTCTACTCTATGAGTAGCGGGTATAAAAATTAAAGTATTAGTTCTTAAAAAAAAAAGAAAAAGCTTAAGCGGCATGAACTGGGAATCGAACCACGGGCCTGTCGGTTTAGGAGTTCATCGCTTTTCCACTAAGCTACTGACCCTGTTATCCAACAACTGCAAAAATTTGCATTGTAAGGCATTCTTATTATTTCCTGTACTAATAAAGAATTTCTTGTTATTTCCTGTACAAATATAGAATTTGCACTGCCGGCAGCGCTGCTTACAGCTATGGAAAACGTTAAGCTGAATAACTTCTGTGCTTATTATCCGATTGTTACCAAATTTTCAGAGATAATCTGGCTATATCGACTCGGCTGTTGATCCTGAGCCAGAATATATATACTTTATGGGGTCGGAGGTGTCTCCTTCTGCCTGTTACATACATTTTCGATTTGAACAAAGTTATAATACCCCTCTACTCTATGAGTAGCGGGTATAAAAAATAAAACATTTTTGCACACATTTAATTTTTGATGCGGGCGGGACTCGAACCCGTAAATGCATAATAGTACTGTTCGTTTTGCAGTCCACAACTTAACCCATTTCACCACCGTACACGCACACACACGATTCGGCACAATGCTGCAAGCAGCGCTGCCGAGCAGCGCTGCTTACAGCTGTGGAAAACGTTAAGCTGAATAACTTCTGTGTTTATTATCCGATTGTTACCAAATTCTCAAAAATCATCTGGCTAGCTATAGTTATCATGTAAACCGAAAATGAACAATATGGCATCAAAATTGCACTTGTTATCAATGTTTTTTCGATTTGCGGGGGGCGTGGCCAAAATCAAAATAAACTTGATCAGCGTGCAATAATAACACATATTGTCACCAAATTTGGTTGTCCTAGCTCTTATAATAGCTGAGATCTAGATTTTCACACGGACAGACAGACGGACATGGCTATATCGACTCGGCTGTTGATCCTGAGCCAGAATATATATATCTTTATGGGGTCGGAGGTGTCTCCTTCTGCCTGTTACATACATTTTCGGTTTGAACAAAGTTATAATACCCTTCTAATCTATGAGTAGCGGGTATAAAAATAAAAATATATAAGAAAAAGCTGCGCCCTGACAATCGCACAGAGCTGATTTAAGAGACTGTCACTTCTCCACTTGTTAACTAAGTTCATTGTGAGCCATTAAAAAAATTTTACATAAAATGCACCCCCAATTAATGCATATTAAAAAATTAAAGTATAATCTCTTAAAAAAAAAAGAAAAAGCTTTGGCGCCATGAATTGGGAATCGAATCACGGGCCTGTCGGTTTATCGCTTTTTCACTAAGCTACTAACGCTGTTATCCAACAACAGCAAAAATTTGCATTGTATGGCATTCTTATTATTTCCTGTACAAATAAAGAATTTGCGCTGCCGGAAGCGCGGCTTACAGCTAGGGAAAACGTTAAACTGAATAGCTTCTTTGTTTATTATCCGATTGTTACCAAATTTTCAGAGATCATCAGGCTTGCTATAATTATCATATTGAACAATATGGCATCAAAATTGCGCTTATAATCAATTTTTTCCGATTTACAGGGGGCGGAAGGGGGCGTGGCCAAAATCCAAAATAAACTTGATCTTCTACTCTATGAGTAGCGGGTATAAAAAAAAACATTTTTGCACACATTTAATTTTTGATGCGGGCGGGACTTGAACCCGTAAATGCATAATAGTACAGTTCGTTTTGCAGTCCACAACTTAACCCATTTCACCACCGTACACGCACACACGATTCGGCACAATGCTGCAAGCAGCGCTGCCGGCACCGCTGCTTACGGCTATGGAAAAAAATAAGCTGAATAACTTCTGTGTTTATTATCCGATTGTTACCAAA
Organism: Zaprionus ghesquierei; assembly: GCA_018904095.1. Lineage (NCBI taxonomy): Eukaryota > Metazoa > Arthropoda > Insecta > Diptera > Drosophilidae > Zaprionus > Zaprionus ghesquierei. The sequence goes on along the minus strand of JAEIGP010000099.1, from coordinate 156,400 downwards.
CTTTTAGAGATCATCTGCCTAGATATAGTTATCATATAAACCGAAAATGAATAATATGGCATCAAAATTGCACTTGTAATCAATTTTTTCGATTTTCGGAGGGGGCGTGGCCAAAATCCAAAATAAACTTGACCAGCGTGCAATAATAACACATACTGTCACCAAATTTGGTAGTTCTAGCTCTTATAATAGCTGAGATCTGGATTTTCACACGGACAGACAGACGGACAGACGGACAGACAGACAGACGGACAAACGGACATGGCTATATCGACTCGGCTGTTGATCCTGAGCCAGAATATATATACTTTATGGGGTCGGAGGTGTCTCCTTCTGCCTGTTACATACATTTTTGGTTTGAACAAAGTTATAATACCCTTCGACTCTATGAGTAGCGGATATAACAACTGCAAAAATTTGCATTGTAAGGCATTCTTGTTTTTTCCTGTATAAATAAAGAATTTGCGCTGCCGGCAGCGCTGCTTACAGCTATGAAAAACGTTAAGCTGAATAACTTCTGTGTTTATTATGCGATTGTTACCAAATTTTCAGAAATCATCTGGCTAGCTATATTTATCATATAAACCGAAAATGAAGAATATGGCATCAAAATTGCGCTTGTAATCAATTTTTTTTCATTTACAGGGGCGCAAGAGGGCGTAGCCAAAATCCAAAATAAACTTGATCAGCGTGCAACAATAACACATACTGCCACCAAAGTTGGTAGTTCTAGCTCTTATAATAGCTGAGATCTAGATTGTCACACGGACAGACAGACGGGCAGACAGACAGACGGACAGACGGACATGGCTATATCGACTCGGCTGTTGATCCTGAGCCAGAATATATATACTTTATGGGGTCGGAGGTGTCTCCTTCTGCCTGTTACATACATTTTCGGTTTGAAAAAAGTTATAATACCCTTCTACTCTATGAGTAGCGGGTATAAAAATTAAAGTATTAGCTCTTAAAAAAAAAAGAAAAAGCTTAAGCGGCATGAACTGGGAATCGAACCACGGGCCTGTCGGTTTAGGAGTTCATCGCTTTTCCACTTAGCTACTGACCCTGTTATCCAACAACTGCAAAAATTTGCATTGTAAGGCATTCTTATTATTTCCTGTACAAATAAAGAATTTCTTGTTATTTCCTGTACAAATATAGAATTTGCATTGCCGGCAGCGCTGCTTACAGCTATGGAAAACGTTAAGCTGAATAACTTCTGTGCTTATTATCCGATTGTTACCAAATTTTCAGAGATAATCTGGCTATATCGACTCGGCTGTTGATCCTGAGCCAGAATATATATACTTTATGGGGTCGGAGGTGTCTCCTTCTGCCTGTTACATACATTTTCGATTTGAACAAAGTTATAATACCCCTCTACTCTATGAGTAGCGGGTATAAAAATAAAACATTTTTGCACACATTTAATTTTTGATGCGGGCGGGACTCGAACCCGTAAATGCATAATAGTACTGTTCGTTTTGCAGTCCACAACTTAACCCATTTCACCACCGTACACGCACACACGATTCGGCACAATGCTGCAAGCAGCGCTGCCGAGCAGCGCTGCTTACAGCTGTGGAAAACGTTAAGCTGAATAACTTCTGTGTTTATTATCCGATTGTTACCAAATTCTCAAAAATCATCTGGCTAGCTATAGTTATCATGTAAACCGAAAATGAACAATATGGCATCAAAATTGCACTTGTTATCAATGTTTTTTCGATTTGCGGGGGCGTGGCCAAAATCCAAAATAAACTTGATCAGCGTGCAATAATAACACATATTGTCACCAAATTTGGTTGTCCTAGCTCTTATAATAGCTGAGATCTAGATTTTCACACGGACAGACAGACGGACATGGCTATATCGACTCGGCTGTTGATCCTGAGCCAGAATATATATACTTTATGGGGTCGGAGGTGTCTCCTTCTGCCTGTTACATACATTTTCGGTTTGAACAAAGTTATAATACCCTTCTAATCTATGAGTAGCGGGTATAAAAATAAAAATATATAAGAAAAAGCTGCGCCCTGACAATCGCACAGAGCTGATTTAAGAGACTGTCACTTCTCCACTTGTTAACTAAGTTCATTGTGAGCCATTAAAAAAATTTTACATAAAATGCACCCCCAATTAATGCATATTAAAAAATTAAAGTATAATCTCTTAAAAAAAAAAAAAAAGCTTTGGCGCCATGAATTGGGAATCGAATCACGGGCCTGTCGGTTTATCGCTTTTTCACTAAGCTACTAACGCTGTTATCCAACAACAGCAAAAATTTGCATTGTATGGCATTCTTATTATTTCCTGTACAAATAAAGAATTTGCGCTGCCGGAAGCGCGGCTTACAGCTAGGGAAAACGTTAAACTGAATAGCTTCTTTGTTTATTATCCGATTGTTACCAAATTTTCAGAGATCATCAGGCTTGCTATAATTATCATATTGAACAATATGGCATCAAAATTGCGCTTATAATCAATTTTTTCCGATTTACAGGGGCGGAAGGGGGCGTGGCCAAAATCCAAAATAAACTTGATCTTCTACTCTATGAGTAGCGGGTATAAAAAAAAAACATTTTTGCACACATTTAATTTTTGATGCGGGCGGGACTTGAACCCGTAAATGCATAATAGTACAGTTCGTTTTGCAGTTCACAACTTAACCCATTTCACCACCGTACACGCACACACGATTCGGCACAATGCTGCAAGCAGCGCTGCCGGCACCGCTGCTTACAGCTATGGAAAAAAATAAGCTGAATAACTTCTGTGTTTATTATCCGATTGTTACCAAACTTTTAGAGATCATCTGCCTAGATATAGTTATCATATAAACCGAAAATGAATAATATGGCATCAAAATTGCACTTGTAATCAATTTTTTTCGATTTTCGGAGGGGGGCGTGGCCAAAATCCAAAATAAACTTGACCAGCGTGCAATAATAACACATACTGTCACCAAATTTGGTAGTTCTAGCTCTTATAATAGCTGAGATCTGGATTTTCACACGGACAGACAGACGGACAGACGGACAGACAGACAGACGGACAAACCGACATGGCTATATCGACTCGGCTGTTGATCCTGAGCCAGAATATATATACTTTATGGGGTCGGAGGTGTCTCCTTCTGCCTGTTACATACATTTTTGGTTTGAACAAAGTTATAATACCCTTCGACTCTATGAGTAGCGGATATAACAACTGCAAAAATTTGCATTGTAAGGCATTCTTGTTTTTTCCTGTATAAATAAAGAATTTGCGCTGCCGGCAGCGCTGCTTACAGCTATGAAAAACGTTAAGCTGAATAACTTCTGTGTTTATTATCCGATTGTTACCAAATTTTCAGAAATCATCTGGCTAGCTATATTTATCATATAAACCGAAAATGAAGAATATGGCATCAAAATTGCGCTTGTAATCAATTTTTTTTCATTTACAGGGGCGCAAGAGGGCGTAGCCAAAATCCAAAATAAACTTGATCAGCGTGCAACAATAACACATACTGCCACCAAAGTTGGTAGTTCTAGCTCTTATAATAGCTGAGATCTAGATTGTCACACGGACAGACAGACGGGCAGACAGACAGACGGACAGACGGACATGGCTATATCGACTCGGCTGTTGATCCTGAGCCAGAATATATATACTTTATGGGGTCGGAGGTGTCTCCTTCTGCCTGTTACATACATTTTCGGTTTGAAAAAAGTTATAATACCCTTCTACTCTATGAATAGCGGGTATAAAAATTAAAGTATTAGCTCTTAAAAAAAAAGAAAAAGCTTAAGCGGCATGAACTGGGAATCGAACCACGGGCCTGTCGGTTTAGGAGTTCATCGCTTTTCCACTTAGCTACTGACCCTGTTATCCAACAACTGCAAAAATTTGCATTGTAAGGCATTCTTATTATTTCCTGTACAAATAAAGAATTTCTTGTTATTTCCTGTACAAATATAGAATTTGCATTGCCGGCAGCGCTGCTTACAGCTATGGAAAACGTTAAGCTGAATAACTTCTGTGCTTATTATCCGATTGTTACCAAATTTTCAGAGATAATCTGGCTATATCGACTCGGCTGTTGATCCTGAGCCAGAATATATATACTTTATGGGGTCGGAGGTGTCTCCTTCTGCCTGTTACATACATTTTCGATTTGAACAAAGTTATAATACCCCTCTACTCTATGAGTAGCGGGTATAAAAAATAAAACATTTTTGCACACATTTAATTTTTGATGCGGGCGGGACTCGAACCCGTAAATGCATAATAGTACTGTTCGTTTTGCAGTCCACAACTTAACCCATTTCACCACCGTACACGCACACACGATTCGGCACAATGCTGCAAGCAGCGCTGCCGGCAGCGCTGCTTACAGCTGTGGAAAACGTTAAGCTGAATAACTTCTGTGTTTATTATCCGATTGTTACCAAATTCTCAAAAATCATCTGGCTAGCTATAGTTATCATGTAAACCGAAAATGAACAATATGGCATCAAAATTGCACTTGTTATCAATGTTTTTTCGATTTGCGGGGGCGTGGCCAAAATCCAAAATAAACTTGATCAGCGTGCAATAATAACACATATTGTCACCAAATTTGGTTGTCCTAGCTCTTATAATAGCTGAGATCTAGATTTTCACACGGACAGACAGACGGACATGGCTATATCGACTCGGCTGTTGATCCTGAGCCAGAATATATATACTTTATGGGGTCGGAGGTGTCTCCTTCTGCCTGTTACATACATTTTCGGTTTGAACAAAGTTATAATACCCTTCTAATCTATGAGTAGCGGGTATAAAAATAAAAATATATAAGAAAAAGCTGCGCCCTGACAATCGCACAGAGCTGATTTAAGAGACTGTCACTTCTCCACTTGTTAACTAAGTTCATTGTGAGCCATTAAAAAAATTTTACATAAAATGCACCCCCAATTAATGCATATTAAAAAATTAAAGTATAATCTCTTAAAAAAAAAAAGAAAAAGCTTTGGCGCCATGAATTGGGAATCGAATCACGGGCCTGTCGGTTTATCGCTTTTTCACTAAGCTACTAACGCTGTTATCCAACAACAGCAAAAATTTGCATTGTATGGCATTCTTATTATTTCCTGTACAAATAAAGAATTTGCGCTGCCGGAAGCGCGGCTTACAGCTAGGGAAAACGTTAAACTGAATAGCTTCTTTGTTTATTATCCGATTGTTACCAAATTTTCAGAGATCATCAGGCTTGCTATAATTATCATATTGAACAATATGGCATCAAAATTGCGCTTATAATCAATTTTTTCCGATTTACAGGGGCGGAAGGGGGCGTGGCCAAAATCCAAAATAAACTTGATCTTCTACTCTATGAGTAGCGGGTATAAAAAAAAAACATTTTTGCACACATTTAATTTTTGATGCGGGCGGGACTTGAACCCGTAAATGCATAATAGTACAGTTCGTTTTGCAGTCCACAACTTAACCCATTTCACCACCGTACACGCACACACGATTCGGCACAATGCTGCAAGCAGCGCTGCCGGCACCGCTGCTTACAGCTATGGAAAAAAATAAGCTGAATAACTTCTGTGTTTATTATCCGATTGTTACCAAACTTTTAGAGATCATCTGCCTAGATATAGTTATCATATAAACCGAAAATGAATAATATGGCATCAAAATTGCACTTGTAATCAATTTTTTTCGATTTTCGGAGGGGGGCGTGGCCAAAATCCAAAATAAACTTGACCAGCGTGCAATAATAATACATACTGTCACCAAATTTGGTAGTTCTAGCTCTTATAATAGCTGAGATCTGGATTTTCACACGGACAGACAGACGGACAGACAGACAGACGGACAAACCGACATGGCTATATCGACTCGGCTGTTGATCCTGAGCCAGAATATATATACTTTATGGGGTCGGAGGTGTCTCCTTCTGCCTGTTACATACATTTTTGGTTTGAACAAAGTTATAATACCCTTCGACTCTATGAGTAGCGGATATAACAACTGCAAAAATTTGCATTGTAAGGCATTCTTGTTTTTTCCTGTATAAATAAAGAATTTGCGCTGCCGGCAGCGCTGCTTACAGCTATGAAAAACGTTAAGCTGAATAACTTCTGTGTTTATTATCCGATTGTTACCAAATTTTCAGAAATCATCTGGCTAGCTATATTTATCATATAAACCGAAAATGAAGAATATGGCATCAAAATTGCGCTTGTAATCAATTTTTTTTCATTTACAGGGGCGCAAGAGGGCGTAGCCAAAATCCAAAATAAACTTGATCAGCGTGCAACAATAACACATACTGCCACCAAAGTTGGTAGTTCTAGCTCTTATAATAGCTGAGATCTAGATTGTCACACGGACAGACAGACGGGCAGACAGACAGACGGACAGACGGACATGGCTATATCGACTCGGCTGTTGATCCTGAGCCAGAATATATATACTTTATGGGGTCGGAGGTGTCTCCTTCTGCCTGTTACATACATTTTCGGTTTGAAAAAGTTATAATACCCTTCTACTCTATGAATAGCGGGTATAAAAATTAAAGTATTAGCTCTTAAAAAAAAAGAAAAAGCTTAAGCGGCATGAACTGGGAATCGAACCACGGGCCTGTCGGTTTAGGAGTTCATCGCTTTTCCACTTAGCTACTGACCCTGTTATCCAACAACTGCAAAAATTTGCATTGTAAGGCATTCTTATTATTTCCTGTACAAATAAAGAATTTCTTGTTATTTCCTGTACAAATATAGAATTTGCATTGCCGGCAGCGCTGCTTACAGCTATGGAAAACGTTAAGCTGAATAACTTCTGTGCTTATTATCCGATTGTTACCAAATTTTCAGAGATAATCTGGCTATATCGACTCGGCTGTTGATCCTGAGCCAGAATATATATACTTTATGGGGTCGGAGGTGTCTCCTTCTGCCTGTTTCATACATTTTCGGTTCAAACAAAGTTATAATACCCTTCTACTCTATGAGTAGCGGGTATAAAAAAAAAAAACAATTTTGCACACATTTAATTTTTGATGCGGGCGGGACTCGAACCCGTAAATACATAATAGTACTGTTCGTTTTGCAGTCCACAACTTAACCCATTTCACCACCGTACACGCACACACGATTCGGCTCAATGCTGCAAGCAGCGCTGCCGGCAGCGCTGCTTACAGCTATGGAAAACGTTAAGCTGAATAACTTCTGTGTTTATTATCCGATTGTTACCAAATTTTCAGAGATCATCTGGCTAGCTGTAGTTATCATTTATACCGAAAATTAACAACATGGTATCAAAATTGCACTTGTTATTATTCCCACCCTGAGAAAAAAACAAGTAAGAAAGCTACAGTCGAGTGTGCTCGACTATAATATACCCGCTACCCAGCTGCCTGTACATAATTTATTTGCGGAACAAAAAAACGGCTACAATCATATTTTGACCGTATAAGGCTATGGACTTATAATATTTATGCAAAGTCAAAATATAAAATAAAAAAAAAAAACATTTTTGCACACATTTAATTTTTGATGCGGGCGGGACTCGAACCCGTAAATACATAATAGTACTGTTCGTTTTGCAGTCCACAACTTAACCCATTTCACCACCGTACACGCACACACGATTCGGCTCAATGCTGCAAGCAGCGCTGCCGGCAGCGCTGCTTACAGCTATGGAAAACGTTAAGCTGAATAACTTCTGTGTTTATTATCCGATTGTTACCAAATTTTCAGAGATCATCTGGCTAGCTGTAGTTATCATGTAAACCGAAAATGAACAACATGGTGTCAAAATTGCAATTGTTATCAATGTTTTTTCGATTTGCGGGGGCGGAAGCGGGCTTGGCCAAAATCCAAAATAAACTTGATCAGCGTGCAATAATAACACATATTGTCACCAAATTTGGTTGTCCTAGCTCTTATAATAGCTGAGATCTAGATTTTTACACGGACAGACAGACGGACAGACGGACATGGCTATATCGACTCGGCTGTTGATCCTGAGCCAGAATATATATACTTTATGGGGTCGGAGGTGTCTCCTTCTGCCTGTTACATACATTTTCGGTTTGAACAAAGTTATAATACCCTTCTACTCTATGAGTAGCGGGTATAAAAAGAGATTCCAGTCTCACCCAGAGAAAAAAAAACCCAGTCCAGTCTCAATTGAGAGCTGAGAGCGGACTGAAAATCCGAACACATTGAGAGCTTACGTAGTCAGAAATTAAGACAGAAGCAACTCAGCCTACTTGAATCGTTTTAATAGAATTGTATCGCTTGGTACCTCCTTGCTACAAATTCTACATATAAAGCCAGCAAGTCTCCTCTCTGTCTACATTATTTTCCATGCGATTAGCCGCAAATCGCAAGGGGAAATTTCTACAGCATTTTGCCTTGCTTCAGTCACTCAAATGTCTGCAACTTTCGTTAGCAGACATCGTGGCTGCCCAAGCCAAGCAGATTGAGAATAAGTATGGTTTGTGCCGGTGGCAAATGTGGCAAGAGAGCAGAATGTGACCGGCCCATGACTATTATTAGTCATGCAGCGGGCTCGGACTGAGACGTCTAAGCTAATGAAGCTTTTTCACACCTGCCTGCTAAATTATGCGCCATGACCAATCAACGTACAAGTCAAAATATCAATACCTCAAGTAATCAAAATCACTTTAGAATTTCAAATCAGTTGGGCTGATGCTGCCTGCCTGCCTGCCTGCCTGCAGCGTCTTACACAAGCACCGTGTCCAGCTGCTATATGCGACAGTTGCAACTCGAGTCCAGAGTGGGGAGATTGATGAAAAAAAAAGCAACAACAACTAAGATTATTCGAATTTAATGGGCGCAACGCGCGTGGAGACTTCACAAGTGAGGCAACGCCAACTACAACAAAAACAACAACTGAGACGTTTCACAGACATGTTAGGAAAAGCTAAAAGTGGACCTGCTGCCTGTTGCCTGGTCCTGCCTGTGTCTGGTCTGGCCTGGTCTTTTCCAGTTATACTGTGCTCGCACTGTGACCTGTCATCATGATTGATACGTTTGATGGATTCATTCGAGCTGACTGCTGTGTGGCGTTCAGTTTTAAAGTTTGCTGATTGATCCCAGCGTGTTGATTACAATCGACGCCGACGTACACGCAGATGCAGGCACAGGTAGTTGGCGCAGGCAGTTGGCGCTGTATGGGGAGTCTTGCAACGCATGCTGCTGGGAATTCAATCAAAAGTGTCAGCGCTGGCACAACATCTCTTACTGCTAAAGGTGCCGAAACCACTAACTAAATACAGTGGTAACTGAATATTAGAATAGAATATTAGAATATTAGAAATGATAAGAAAGGCAAAAAAAATCAAAAGGGAAACAAAGAGTTAATCCCTTTCTCATTGATAAGCAATTTTAAAAATTATGGAACTTTGGAAAAGTGGGAAGTATAAAAAAAAAATTTTAATAAATTATAGAAATTTTTAAATATTTTGAAATTAAGAAAATTGACAGTTAATATTTTTAAAACATTTTTAAAAGCTTTAAATATTCTTAATGAATTTTAAATAATACGCAAATTTAGGAAAAATGTGGAAATTTGACGATGACGTCACGATATGCTGCAAAGGCGCAAAGAGTGTAACTATGGAAAACGTTTAGATGAATATCTTCTGTGTTTATTGTTCGATCGGATTGTAATTTTGAAAATAGATTTATATTGTAATTATAATTATAATTATAATAATTATAATATGGCATCAAAATTGCACTTGTAATCAATTTTTTTCGATTTTCGGAGGGGGGCGTGGCCAAAATCCAAAATAAACTTGACCAGCGTGCAATAATAACACATACTGTCACCAAATTTGGTAGTTCTAGCACTTATAATAGCTGAGATCTGGATTTTCACACGGACAGACAGACGGACAGACGGACAGACAGACAGACGGACAAACGGACATGGCTATATCGACTCGGCTGTTGATCCTGAGCCAGAATATATATACTTTATGGGGTCGGAGGTGTCTCCTTCTGCCTGTTACATACATTTTTGGTTTGAACAAAGTTATAATACCCTTCTACTCTATGAGTAGCGGATATAACAACTGCAAAAATTTGCATTGTAAGGCATTCTTGTTTTTTCCTGTATAAATAAAGAATTTGCGCTGCCGGCAGCGCTGCTTACAGCTATGAAAAACGTTAAGCTGAATAACTTCTGTGTTTATTATCCGATTGTTACCAAATTTTCAGAAATCATCTGGCTAGCTATATTTATCATATAAACCGAAAATGAAGAATATGGCATCAAAATTGCGCTTGTAATCAATTTTTTTTTCATTTACAGGGGCACAAGAGGGCGTAGCCAAAATCCAAAATAAACTTGATCAGCGTGCAACAATAACACATACTGCCACCAAAGTTGGTAGTTCTAGCTCTTATAATAGCTGAGATCTAGATTGTCACACGGACAGACAGACGGGCAGACAGACAGACGGACATGGCTATATCGACTCGGCTATTGATCCTGAGCCAGAATATATATACTTTATGGGGTCGGAGGTGTCTCCTTCTGCCTGTTACATACATTTTCGGTTTGAAAAAAGTTATAATACCCTTCTACTCTATGAGTAGCGGGTATAAAAATTAAAGTATTAGCTCTTAAAAAAAAAGAAAAAGCTTAAGCGGCATGAACTGGGAATCGAGCCACGGGCCTGTCGGTTCAGGAGTTCATCGCTTTTCCACTAAGCTACGGACGCTGTTATCCAACAACTGCAAAAATTTGCATTGTAAGGCATTCTTATTATTTCCTGTACAAATAAAGAATTTCTTGTTATTTCCTGTACAAATATATAATTTGCACTGCCGGCAGCGCTGATTACAGCTATATTCTTAATGCATTTTAAATAATACGCAAATTTAGGAAAAATGTGGAAATTTGACGATGACGTCACGATATGCTGCAAAGGCGCAAAAAGTGTAACTATGGAAAACGTTTAGATGAATATCTTCTGTGTTTATTGTTCGATCGGATTGTAATTATGAAAATAGATTTATATAGTAATTATCTATGTTTATACCAAAGCAGAAAGCCATAACTTCAATACTTTTCTAATAATCGTAATTATCGTTTTGAGTGGGCGGTGGGCGCGACATCGAAAATTGAAAATAAACTCGATCTACCTATGGTATACAGGAAATTAGGTGTCTCTACCTTTTGTAATAGCTGAGATGTAGACGTACAGACGGACAGACGGACATGGCTATATCGACTCGGCTGTTGATCCTGAGTCAGAATATATATACTTTATGGGGTCGGAGGTGTCTCCTTCTGCCTGTTTCATACATTTTCGGTTCAAACAAAGTTATAATACCCTTCTACTCTATGAGTAGCGGGTATAAAAAAAAAAAAACAATTTTGCACACATTTAATTTTTGATGCGGGCGGGACTCGAACCCGTAAATACATAATAGTACTGTTCGTTTTGCAGTCCACAACATAACCCATTTCACCACCGTACACGCACACACGATTCGGCTCAATGGTGCAAGCAGCGCTGCCGGCAGCGCTGCTTACAGCTATGGAAAACGTTAAGCTGAATAACTTCTGTGTTTATTATCCGATTGTTACCAAATTTTCAGAGATCATCTGGCTAGCTGTAGTTATCATTTATACCGAAAATTAACAACATGGTATCAAAATTGCACTTGTTATTATTCCCACCCTGAGAAAAAAACAAGTAAGAAAGCTACAGTCGAGTGTGCTCGACTATAATATACCCGCTACCCAGCTGCCTGTACATAATTTATTTGCGGAACAAAAAAACGGCTACAATCATATTTTGACCGTAAAAGGCTATGGACTTATAATATTTATGCAAAGTCAAAATATAAAATAAAAAAAAAAACATTTTTGCACACATTTAATTTTTGATGCGGGCGGGACTCGAACCCTAAATACATAATAGTACTGTTCGTTTTGCAGTCCACAACTTAACCCATTTCACCACCGTACACGCACACACGATTCGGCTCAATGCTGCAAGCAGCGCTGCCGGCAGCGCTGCTTACAGCTATGGAAAACGTTAAGCTGAATAACTTCTGTGTTTATTATCCGATTGTTACCAAATTTTCAGAGATCATCTGGCTAGCTGTAGTTATCATGTAAACCGAAAATGAACAACATGGTATCAAAATTGCACTTGTTATTATTCCCACCCTGAGAAAAAAACAAGTAAGAAAGCTACAGTCGAGTGTGCTCGACTATAATATACCCGCTACCCAGCTGCCTGTACATAATTTATTTGCGGAACAAAAAAACGGCTACAATCATATTTTGATCGTAAAAGGCTATGGACTTATAATATTTATGCAAAGTCAAAATATAAAATAAAAAAAAAAAACATTTTTGCACACATTTAATTTTTGATGCGGGCGGGACTCGAACCCGTAAATACATAATAGTACTGTTCGTTTTGCAGTCCATAACTTAACCCATTTCACCACCGTACACGCACACACGATTCGGCTCAATGCTGCAAGCAGCGCTGCCGGCAGCGCTGCTTACAGCTATGGAAAACGTTAAGCTGAATAACTTCTGTGTTTATTATCCGATTGTTACCAAATTTTCAGAGATCATCTGGCTAGCTGTAGTTATCATGTAACCCGAAAATGAACAACATGGTGTCAAAATTGCAATTGTTATCAATGTTTTTTCGATTTGCGGGGGCGGAAGCGGGCTTGGCCAAAATCCAAAATAAACTTGATCAGCGTGCAATAATAACACATATTGTCACCAAATTTGGTTGTCCTAGCTCTTATAATAGCTGAGATCTAGATTTTTACACGGACAGACAGACGGACAGACGGACATGGCTATATCGACTCGGCTGTTGATCCTGAGCCAGAATATATATACTTTATGGGGTCGGAGGTGTCTCCTTCTGCCTGTTACATACATTTTCGGTTTGAACAAAGTTATAATACCCTTCTACTCTATGAGTAGCGGGTATAAAAAGAGATTCCAGTCTCACCCAGAGAAAAAATAACCCAGTCCAGTCTCAATTGAGAGCTGAGAGCGGACTGAAAATCCGAACACATTGAGAGCTTACGTAGTCAGAAATTAAGACAGAAGCAACTCAGCCTACTTGAATCGTTTTAATAGAATTGTATCGCTTGGTACCTCCTTGCTACAAATTCTACATATAAAGCCAGCAAGTCTCCTCTCTGTCTACATTATTTTCCATGCGATTAGCCGCAAATCGCAAGGGGAAATTTCTACAGCATTTTGCCTTGCTTCAGTCACTCAAATGTCTGCAACTTTCGTTAGCAGACATCGTGGCTGCCCAAGCCAAGCAGATTGAGAATAAGTATGGTTTGTGCCGGTGGCAAATGTGGCAAGAGAGCAGAATGTGACCGGCCCATGACTATTATTAGTCATGCAGCGGGCTCGGACTGAGATGTCTAAGCTAATGAAGCTTTTTCACACCTGCCTGCTAAATTATGCGCCATGACCAATCAACGTACAAGTCAAAATATCAATACCTCAAGTAATCAAAATCACTTTAGAATTTCAAATCAGTTGGGCTGATGCTGCCTGCCTGCCTGCCTGCCTGCAGCGTCTTACACAAGCACCGTGTCCAGCTGCTATATGCGACAGTTGCAACTCGAGTCCAGAGTGGGGAGATTGATGAAAAAAAAGCAACAACAACTAAGATTATTCGAATTTAATGGGCGCAACGCGCGTGGAGACTTCACAAGTGAGGCAACGCCAACTACAACAAAAACAACAACTGAGACGTTTCACAGACATGTTAGGAAAAGCTAAAACTGGACCTGCTGCCTGTTGCCTGGTCCTGCCTGTGTCTGGTCTGGCCTGGTCTTTTCCAGTTATACTGTGCTCGCACTGTGACCTGTCATCATGATTGATACGTTTGATGGATTCATTCGAGCTGACTGCTGTGTGGCGTTCAGTTTTAAAGTTTGCTGATTGATCCCAGCGTGTTGATTACAATCGACGCCGACGTACACGCAGATGCAGGCACAGGTAGTTGGCGCAGGCAGTTGGCGCTGTATGGGGAGTCTTGCAACGCATGCTGCTGGGAATTCAATCAAAAGTGTCAGCGCTGGCACAACATCTCTTACTGCTAAAGGTGCCGAAACCACTAACTAAATACAGTGGTAACTGAATATTAGAATAGAATATTAGAATATTAGAAATGATAAGAAAGGCAAAAAAAATCAAAAGGGAAACAAAGAGTTAATCCCTTTTTCATTGATAAGCAATTTTAAAAATTATGGAACTTTGGAAAAGTGGGAAGTCTAAAAAAAAAATTTTAATAAATTATAGAAATTTTTAAATATTTTGAAATTAAGAAAATTGACAGTTAATATTTTTAAAACATTTTTAAAAGCTTTAAATATTTTTAATGAATTTTAAATAATACGCAAATTTAGGAAAAATGTGGAAATTTGACGATGACGTCACGATATGCTGCAAAGGCGCAAAGAGTGTAACTATGGAAAACGTTTAGATGAATATCTTCTGTGTTTATTGTTCGATCGGATTGTAATTTTGAAAATAGATTTATATTGTAATTATCTATGTTTATACCAAAGCAGAAAGCCATAACTTCAATACTTTTCCTAATAATCGTAATTATCGTTTTGCGTGGGCGGTGGGCGCGACATCGAAAATTGAAAATAAACTCGATCTACCTATGGTATACAGGTATACAAATTAGGTGTCTCTACCTTTTGTAATAGCTGAGATCTAGACGTACAGACGGACAGACGGACATGGCTATATCGACTCGGCTGTTGATCCTGAGCCAGAATATATATACTTTATGGGGTCGGAGGTGTCTCCTTCTGCCTGTTACATACATTTTCGGTTTGAACAAAGTTATAATACCCTTCTACTCTATGAGTAGCGGGTATAAAAAAGAAAAAGCTTAAGCGGCATGAACTGGGAATCGAACCACGGGCCTGTCGGTTCGGGAGTTCATGGCTTTTCCACTAATCTACTGACGCTGTTATCCAACAACTGCAAAAATTTGCATTGTAAGGCATTCTTATTATTTCATGTACAAATAAAGAATTTCTTATTATTTCCTGTACAAATATAGAATTTGCGCTGCCGGCAGCGCTGCTTACAGCTATGGAAAACGTTAAGCTGAATAACTGCTGTGTTTATTATCCGATTGTTACCAAATTTTCAGAGATCATCTGATCTAGTTATCATGCAAAACCGAAAATGAACAATATGGCATCAAAATTGCACTTGTTATCATTGTTTTTTCGATTTGCGGGGGCGGAAGGGGGCGTGGCCAAAATCCAAAATAAACTTAATCAGCGTGCAATAATAACACATATTGTCACCAAATTTGGTTGTCCTAGCTCTTATAATAGCTGAGATCTAGATTTTCACACGGACAGACAGACGGACAGACGGACGTGGCTATATTGACTCGGCTGTTGATCCTGAGCCAGAATATATATACTTTATGGGGTCGGAGGTGTCTCCTTCTGCCTGTTACATACATTTTCGGTTTGAACAAAGTTATAATACCCTTCTACTCTATGAGTAGCGGGTATAACAAGTAAGAAATCTACATTCGAGTGTGCTCGACTGTAATATACCCGCTACCCAGCTGCTCGTACATCAAAATTATTTGCGGAACTATAAAGAACGGCTTCAATCATATTTTGAACGTAAAAGGCCATGAACTTACAATATTTATGCAAAGTCAAAATCTACAAAAAAAAAAAAATAATTTTTTGCACACATTTAATTTTTGATGCAGGTGGGACGCGAACCCATAAATGCATTATAGTTCTGTTCGTTATGCAGTCCACAACTTAACCCATTTCACCACCGTACACGCACACACTACGAGGGTCGTTTGATAAGACCGTGACTTTTTGTATTTGCCGCGCACCTGCTCTAAATACAACACTGCTCCTGTCAGCAGTTATCGATTAACAGCTGACTGTAAAATTTTGAGAAAGCTGCGTTTTTTGGTTTGCGTTTTATAGGCATTGAAAGCAGACGATCTCGTGAATTTTAACGAAAATGGAAAAAAGTGAATTTCGTGTGCTAATTAAGCATTATTTTTTGCGTAAAAAATCCATCACCGAAACCAAGGAAAGACTTGATAAATATTATGGGGACTCTGCACCATCAATTTCAATGGTTAAGAAATGGTTTACTGAGTTCCGTTGTGGTCGTACCAGTACAAGTGATGCCGAACGTTCAGGTCGCCCAAAAGAGGTCGTCATGCCAGAAATCGTCGACAAAATCCATGGAATGATATTGGATGATCGGAGAATGAAAGTGCGTGAGGTAGCTGAGGCTGTAGGCATCTCAACTGAACGGGTACATCACATTTTACATGAATATTTGGACATGAAAAAGCTTTCCGCGCGATGGGTGCCGCGATTGCTCACACACGACCATAAGCGCAACCGTGTGACCATTTCAAAGGAGTGTTTGGCGATGTTCAACCGCAATCCAAACGAATTTTTGCGCCGTTTCGTTACCGTAGACGAAACATGGATCCACCACACCACACCAGAGACCAAAGAACAATCAAGACAGTGGGTTTCTCCGGGTGAACGTGCACCAAAGAAGGCCAAGGTGGGTCTGTCGGCCAACAAGGTCATGGCCACAGTTTTTTGGGATGCACAAGGTATCATTCACATCGATTACCTTGAAAAGGGTAAAACGATCACCGGCGAATATTATTCAGAGCTTTTGGACAGATTCGATATTGATTTGAAGGAGAAACGACCGCATTTGGCGAAAAAAAAGTGCTGTTCCATCAGGACAATGCACGGGTGCACACGTGTGTAGTCAGCATGGCAAAATTTCATAAATTGGGCTACGAACTGCTACCCCATCCAGCATATTCTCAGATTTAGCCCCCTGTGACTATTTTTGTTTCCAAACATGAAGAAATGGCTCGGCGGTAAGAGATTCGGGTCAAATGAAGAGGTCATCACAGAAACAAACGACTATTTTGAGGGCCTTGAGAAAACCTATTATTTGGAAGGAATAAAAAAATTGGAAAAACGCTGGACTAAATGTATAGAGCTAAAAGGAGATTATGTTGAGAAATAAAACGCTTCTTTGACGAAAAAAATATATTTTATTCAAAAAGTCACGGACTTATCAAACGACCCTCGTATTCGGCACAAGACTGCAAGCAGCGCTGCCGGCAAAAGGAGTAAAAAGTATTGAAAACGTACAACTTTTTTTCAGGTAACAAAAATATCCAAGATTTATCACTTAAACAATAAAACAGTTAAAATAATAATTCTACCTGTTGAAGACTATAAATCGAATACGTGCATGTAAAAAACGATATGTGTCCTTTTAATACCTCTTTATATATTTGAATGGAAAGTGTTCTAGAGCACTCTAACTTTTAATAAATTTTGTTAAAAAAACGACCGATAGGTTCTATGGCATCTATACGATGTATCGGCCAGTACCGGCTCGTTCCGACTTATTTACAGCGGGCAGCAATAAGAAACATATATACAAAGTTTCAAAAAGGGAGGCAAAAACTTTTCTTTGCAAAAAATAAGAAAAGTTCGATTTCACCCACCATGACACGCATGTATGCGGAATCGAACCTTGGACCCATTACCTAAGAGGTCCACCACTTCTCCATTCGGTCATTAAGCGATTACGCAAATTTTGCCAAAGTTACATTATGAGACTATTCGGAAATTCTTGCACGACAAAAACAAAGTCTGAATGCAAAATGCGTGTTGTTGTTGCTATTTATTCTCATAACCTAAACATACAATTAAAAAGAAATAAAAATAAAAAACTTAAAAAAAAATCAGCGCTCTAACAATTGCACACAGCTGATTTAAGTGACTGTCACTTCTCCACTTGTTAACTAAGTTCATTGTGAGCCATTAAAAATTTTTTAAATAAAATGAACGACCATCAATTAATACATATTCAATAAGTAAGAAAGTTACATTCAAGTGTGCTTGACTGTAATATACCCGCTACCCAGCTGCTCGTACATCAAAATTATTTGCGGAACAATAAAGAACGGCTAAAATCATATTTTGACCGTAAAAGGCCATGGACTTACAATATTTATCCAAAGTCAAAGTCTAAAATAAAAAATAAAATTTTTTGCACACATTTAATTTTTGATGCGGGTGGGACTCGAACCCATAAATGCATAATAGTTCTGTTCGTTATGCAGTCCACAACTTAACCCATTTCACCACCGTACACGCACACACTATTCGGCACAATGCTTCAAGCAGCGCTGCCGGCAAAAGGAGTAAAAAGTATTGAAAACGTATAACTTTTATTCAGGTACCAAAAAAATTCAAGATTTATCACTTAAACAGTAAAAATAATAATTCTACCTGTTGAAGACTATAAATCGAATACGTGCATGTAAAAAACAAAATGTGCCCTTTTAATAATTCTTTATATACTTGAATGGAAAGTGTTCTAGAGCACTCTAACTTTTAATAAATTTTGTTAAAAAAACGACCGATTCTATGGCATCTATACGATGTATCGGTCCGTACCGGCTCGTTCCGACTTATTTACAGCGGGCAGCAATAAGAAACATGTACACAAAGTTTCATGAAGGTAGCTCAAAAATGGAGCCAACAACTTTTATTTGTAAAAAATAAGAAAAGTTCGATCTCCCCCACCATGACACGCATGCATGCGGAATCGAACCTTGGACCCATTACCTAAGAGGTGCACCACTTCTCCATTCGGTCATTAAGCCATTACGCAAATTTTGACAAAGTTAACATACAATTAAATAAAAAGTAAAAATAAAAAACTAAAAGAAGAATCAACGCTCTAACAATCGCACACAGCTGATTTAAGTGACTGTCACTTCTCCACTTGTTAACAAAGTTCATTGTGAGCCATTAAAAAAATTCTAAATAAAATGCACGACCTCCAATTAATGCATATTCAAAAACTAAAGTATTAGTTCTTAAAAAAAACAGGTAAGAAAGCTACAGTCGAGATTGCTCGACTGTAATATACCCGCTACCCAGCTGCTTGTACATAATTTATTTGCGGAACAAAACAACGGCTACAATCATATTTTGACCGTAAAAGGCTATGGACTTATAATATTTATGCAAAGTCAAAATATAAAATAAAAAAAAAAACATATTTGCACACATTTAATTTTGTATGAGGGCGGGACTCGAACCCGTAAATGCATAATAGTACTGTTCGTTTTGCAGTCCATAACTTAACCAATTTCACCACCGTACACGCACACACGATTCGGCACAATGCTGCAAGCAGCGCTGCCGGCAGCGCTGCTTACAGCTATGGAAAGCGTTAAGCTGAATAACTTCTGTGTTTATTATCCGATTGTTACCAAATTTTCAGAAATCATCTGGCTAGCTAAATTTATCATATAAACCGAAAATGAAGAATATGGCATCAAAATTGCGCTTGTAATCAATTTTTTTTTATTTACAGGGGCGGAAGGGGGCGTGGCCAAAATCCAAAATAAACTTGATCAGCGTGCAATAATAACACATACTGTCACCAAATTTGGTAATAGCTGAGATCTAGATTTTCACACGGACAGACAGACGGACAGACGGATATGGCTATATCGACTCGGTTGTTGATCCTGAGCCAGAATATATATACTTTATGGGGTCGTAGGTATCTCCTTCTGCCTGTTACATACATTTTTGGTTTGAACAAAGTTATAATACCCTTCTACTCTATGAGTAGCGGGTATATAAATATTTTTGCACACATTTAATTTTTGATGCTGGCGGGACTCGAACCCGTAAATGCATAATAGTACTGTTCGTTTTGCAGTCCACAACTTAACCCATTTCACCACCGTACACGCACACACGATTCGGCACAATGCTGCAATCAGCGCTGCCGGCAGCGCTGCTTAAGCTATGGAAAACGTAAAGCTGAATAACTTCTGTGTTTATTATCCGATTGTTACCAAATTTTCAGAAATCATCTGGCTAGCTATATTTATCATATAAACCGAAAATGAACAATATGGCATCAAACTTGCGCTTGTAATCAAATTTTTTTTGATTTACAGGGGCGGAAGGGGGCGTGGCCAAAATCCAAAATAAACTTGATCAGCGTGCAACAATAACACATACTGTCACCACATTTGGTAGTTCTAGCTCTTATAATAGCTGAGATCTAGATTTTCACACAACTTAAACAGTAAAAATAATAATTCTACCTGTTGAAGACTATAAATCGAATACGTGCATGTAAAAAACGATATGTGCCCTTTTAATACCTCTTTATATACTTGAATGGAAAGTGTTCTAGAGCACTCTAACTTTTAATAAATTTTGTTAAAAAAACGACCGATAGGTTCTATGGCATCTATACGATGTATCGGCCAGTACCGGCTCGCTCCGACTTATTTACAGCGGGCAGCAATAAGAAACATATATATAAAGTTTCAAAAAGGGAGGCAAAAACTTTTATTTGCAAAAAATAAGAAAAGTTCGATCTCCCCCACCATGACACGCATGCATGCGGAATCGAACCTTGGACCCATTACCTAAGAGGTGCACCACTTCTCCATTCGGTCATTAAGCCATTACGCAAATTTTGACAAAGTTAACATATAATTAAATAAAAAATAAAAATAAAAAACTAAAAGAAGAATCAGCGCTCTAACAATCGCACACAGCTGATTTAAGTGACTGTCACTTCTCCACTTGTTAACAAAGTTCATTGTGAGCCATTAAAAAAATTCTAAATAAAATGCACGACCTCCAATTAATGCATATTCAAAAATTAAAGTATTAGTTCTTAAAAAAAACAGGTAAGAAAGCTACAGTCGAGAGTGCTCGACTGTAATATACCCGCTACCCAGCTGCTTGTACATAATTTATTTGCGGAACAAAAAAACGGCTACAATCATATTTTGACCGTAAAAGGCTATGGACTTATAATATTTATGCAAAGTCAAAATATAAAATAAAAAAAAAACATATTTGCACACATTTAATTTTGTATGAGGGCGGGACTCGAACCCGTAAATGCATAATAGTACTGTTCGTTTTGCAGTCCATAACTTAACCAATTTCACCACCGTACACGCACACACGATTCGGCACAATGCTGCAAGCAGCGCTGCCGGCAGCGCTGCTTACAGCTATGGAAAACGGTAAGCTGAATAACTTCTGTGTTTACTATCCGATTGTTACCAAATTTTCAGAAATCATCTGGCTAGCTAAATTTATCATATAAACCGAAAATGAAGAATATGGCATCAAAATTGCGCTTGTAATCAATTTTTTTTTATTTACAGGGGCGGAAGGGGGCGTGGCCAAAATCCAAAATAAACTTGATCAGCGTGCAATAATAACACACAGACGGACAGACGGATATGGCTATATCGACTCGGTTGTTGATCCTGAGCCAGAATATATATACTTTATGGGGTCGTAGGTATCTCCTTCTGCCTGTTACATACATTTTCGGTTTGAACAAAGTTATAATACCCTTCTACTCTATGAGTAGCGGGTATATAAATATTTTTGCACACATTTAATTTTTGATGCTGGCGGGACTCGAACCCGTAAATGCATAATAGTACTGTTCGTTTTGCAGTCCACAACTTAACCCATTTCACCACCGTAAACGCACACACGATTCGGCACAATGCTGCAATCAGCGCTGCCGGCAGCGCTGCTTAAGCTATGGAAAACGTAAAGCTGAATAACTTCTGTGTTTATTATCCGATTGTTACCAAATTTCCAGAAATCATCTGGCTAGCTATATTTATCATATAAACCGAAAATGAACAATATGGCATCAAACTTGCGCTTGTAATCAAATTTTTTTTGATTTACAGGGGCGGAAGGGGGCGTGGCCAAAATCCAAAATAAACTTGATCAGCGTGCAACAATAACACATACTGTCAACACATTTGGTAGTTCTAGCTCTTATAATAGCTGAGATCTAGATTTTCACACGGACAGACAGACGGATAGACGGACATGGCTATATCGACTCGGCTTTTGATCCTCAGCCAGAATATATATACTTTATGTGGTCAGAGGTGTCTCCTTCTGCCTGTTACATACATTTTCGGTTTGAACAAAGTTATAATACCCTTCTACTCTATGAGTAGCGGGTATAAAAATGTAAGTGGGCACCCTTTTAAGCTGGAATTAAACAGCAAAAAGTTTTAACACGCGCAACGACTTGTGAAGGGGGATTAAGTTGACAAAAAATATTAAACTTATGGCAACAAGAATAATTTAAATAAAAACAAGTAAGAAATCTACATTCGAGTGTGCTCGACTGTAATATACCCGCTACCCAGCTGCTCGTACATCAAAATTATTTGCGGAACAATAAAGAACGGCTTCAATCATATTTTGAACGTAAAAGGCCATGGACTTACAATATTTATGCAAAGTCAAAATCTAAAAAAAAAAAAATATTTTTGCACACATTTAATTTTTGATGCAGGTGGGACTCGAACCCATAAAGGCATTATAGTTCTGTTCGTTATGCAGTCCACAACTTAACTCATTTTACCACCGTACACGCACACACTATTCGGCACAATGCTGCAAGCAGCGCTGCCGGCAAAAGGAGTAAAAAGTATTGAAAACGTATAACTTTTATTCAGGTACCAAAAAAACCAAGATTTATCACTTAAACAGTAAAAATAATAGTTCTACCTGTTAAAGACTATAAATCGAATACGTGCATGTAAAAAACAATATGTGCCCTTTTAATAATTCTTTATATACCTGAATGGAAAGTGTTCTAGAGCACTCTAACTTTTAATAAATTTTGTTAGAAAAACGACCGATTCTATGACATCTGTACGATGTATCGGTCCGTACCGGCTCGTTCCGACTTATTTACAGCGGGCAGCAATAAGAAACATGTATACAAAGTTTCATGAAGGTAGCTCAAAAAGGGAGCCAACAACTTTTATTTTGCGCTGCCGGCAAAAGGAGTAAAAAGTATTGAAAACGTATAACTTCTATTCAGGTACCAAAAAAATCCAACTTAAACAGTAAAAATAAAAATTCTACCTGTTGAAGACTATAAATCGAATACGTGCATGTAAAAAACGATATGTGCCCTTTTAATACCTCTTTATATACTTGAATGGAAAGTGTTCTAGAACACTCTAACTTTTAATAAATTTTGTTAAAAAAAACGACCGATAGGTTCTATGGCATCTATACGATGTATCGGTCAGTACCGGCTCGTTCCGACTTATTTACAGCGGACAGCAATAAGAAACATATATACAAAGTTTCAAAAAGGGAGGCAAAAACTTTTCTTTGCAAAAAATAAGAAAAGTTCGATTTCACCCAGCATGACACGCATGTATGCGGAATCGAACCTTGGACCCATTACCTAAGAGGTCCACCACTTCTCCATTCGGTCATTAAGCGATTACGCAAATTTTGCCAAAGTTACATTATGAGACCATTCGGAAATTCTTGCACGACAAAAACAAAGTCTAAATGCAAAATGCGTGTTGTTGTTGCTATTTATTCT
The DNA here is from genome assembly GCA_018904095.1 of Zaprionus ghesquierei. NCBI lineage: Eukaryota > Metazoa > Arthropoda > Insecta > Diptera > Drosophilidae > Zaprionus > Zaprionus ghesquierei. The sequence goes on along the minus strand of JAEIGP010000099.1, from coordinate 132,871 downwards.
CATAACCTAAACATACAATTAAAAAGAAATAAAAATAAAAAACTAAAAGAAAAATCAGCGCTCTAACAATCGCACACAGCTGATTTAAGTGACTGTCACTTCTTCACTTGTTAACTAAGTTCATTGTGAGCCATTACAAAATTTTTAAATAAAATGAACGACCACCAATTAATACATATTCAATAAGTAAGAAAGTTATATTCAAGTGTGCTTGACTGTAATATACCCTCTACCCAGCTGCTCGTACATCAAAATTATTTGCGGAACAATTAAGAACGGCTACAATCATATTTTGACCGTAAAAGGCCATGGACTTAAAATATTTATCCAAAGTCAAAGTCTAAAATAAAAAATAAAATTTTTTGCACACATTTAATTTTTGATGCGGGTGGGACTCGAACCCATAAATGCATAATAGTTCTGTTCGTTATGCAGTCCACAACTTAACCCATTTCACCACTGTACACGCACACACTATTCGGCACAATGCTTCAAGCAGCGCTGCCGGCAAAAGGAGTAAAAAGTATTGAAAACGTATAACTTTTATTCAGGTACCAAAAAAATTCAAGATTTATCACTTAAACAGGAAAAATAATAGTTCTACCTGTTAAAGACTATAAATCGAATACGTGCATATAAAAAACAATATGTGCCCTTTTAATAATTCTTTATATACCTGAATGGAAAGTGTTCTAGAGCACCCTAACTTTTAATAAATTTTGTTAAAAAAAACGACCGATTCTATGGCATCTATACGATGTATCAATTCGTACTGGCTCGTTCCGACTTATTTACAGCGGGCAGCAATAAGAAACATGTATACAAAGTTTCATGAAGGTAGCTCAAAAAGGGAGCCAACAACTTTTATTTGCAAAAAATAAGAAAAGTTCGATCTCCCCCACCATGACACGCATGCATGCGGAATCGAACCTTGGACCCATTACATAAGAGGTACACCACTTCTCCATTCGGTCATTAAGCCATTACGCAAATTTTGACAAAGTTAACATATAATTAAATAAAAAATAAAAATAAAAAATATAAGAAAAAGCTGCGCTCTATCAATCCCACACAGCTGATTTAAGAGACTGTCACTTCTCCACTTGTTAACTAAGTTCATTGTGAGCCATTAAAAAAATTTTAAATAAAATGCATGACCACCAATTAATGAATATTCAAAAATTAAAATATTAGTTCTTAAAAAAACAAGTAAAGAAAGCTACAGTCGAGTGTGCTCGACTGTAATATACCCGCTACCCAGTTGCTTGTACATAAATTAGTTGCGGAACAAAAAAACGGCTACAATCATATTTTGACCGTATAAGGCTATGGACTTATAATATTTATGCAAAGTCGAAATATAAAATAAAAAAAAAAAACATTTTTGCACACATCTATTTTTTGATGCGGGCGGGACTCGAACCCGTAAATGCATAATAGTACTGTTCGTTTTGCAGTCCATAACTTAACCCATTTCACCACCGTACACGCACACACGATTCGGCACAATGCTGCAAGCAGCGCTGCTGGTAGCGCTACTTACAGCTATGGAAAACGTTAAGCTGAATAACTTCTGTGCTTATTATCCGATTGTTACCAAATTTTCAGAGATAATCTGGCTATATCGACTCGGCTGTTGATCCTGAGCCAGAATATATATACTTTATGGGGTCGGAGGTGTCTCCTTCTGCCTGTTACATACATTTTCGGTTTGAACAAAGTTATAATACCCTTCTACTCTATGAGTAGCGGGTATAAAAAAGAAAAAGCTTAAGCGGCATGAACTGGGAATCGAACCACGGGCCTGTCGGTTCGGGAGTTCATCGCTTTTCCACTAAGCTACTGACGCTGTTATCCAACAACTGCAAAAATTTGCATTGTAAGGCATTCTTATTATGTCCTGTACAAATAAAGAATTTGTTATTATTTCCTGTACAAATATAGAATTTGCACTGCCGGCAGCGCTGCTTACAGCTATGGAAAACGTTAAGCTGAATAACTTCTGTGTTTATTATCCGATTGTTACCAAAATTTCAAAAATTATCTGGCTAGCCATAGTTATCATATAAACCGAAAATGAACAATATGGCATCAAAATTGCGCTTGTAATCAATTTTTTTCGATTTAGAGGGGCGGAAGGGGGCGTGGCCAAAATCCAAAATAAACTTGATCAGCGTGCAATAATAGCACATACTGTCACCAAATTTGGTAGTTCTAGCTCTTATAATAGCTGAGATCTAGATTTTCACACGGACAGACAGTCGGACAGATCAAATTTTTAGAGATCATCTGGCTAGCTATAGTTGTCATATAAAACGAAAATGAACAATATGGCATCAAAATTGCGCTTGTAATCAATTTTTTCGATTTACAGGGGCGGAAGGGGGCGTGGCCAAAATCCAAAATAAACTTGATCAGCGTGTAATAATAACACATTTTGTCACCAAATTTGGTAGTTCAAGCTCTTATAATAGCTGAGATCTAGATTTTCACACGCACAGACAGACGGACAGACGAACAGACGGACAGACGGATATGGCTATATCGACTCGGCTGTTAACCCTGAGCCAGAATATATATACTTTATGGGGTCGGAGGTGTCTCCTTCAGCCTGTTACATACATTTTCGGTTTGAGCAAAGTTATAATACCCTTCTACTCTATGAGTAGCGGGTATAAAAAAGAAAAAGCTTAAGCGGCATGAACTGGGAATCGAACCACGGGCCTGTCGGTTCGGGAGTTCATGGCTTTTCCACTAAGCTACTGACGCTGTTATCCAACAACTGCAAAAATTTGCATTGTAAAGCATTCTTATTATTTCCTGTACAAATAAAGAATTTCTTATTATTTCCTGTACAAATATAGAATTTGCGCTGCCGGCAGCGCTGCTTACAGCTATGGAAAACGTTAAGCTGAATAACTTCTGTGTTTATTATCCGATTGTTACCAAAATTTCAGAGATAATCTGGCTAGCTATAATTATCATATAAACCGAAAATGAACAATATGGCATCAAAATTGCGCTTGTAATCAATTTTTTTTTATTTACAGGGGCGGAAGGGGGCGTGGACAAAATCCAAAATAAGCTTGATCAGCGTGCAATAATAACACATACTGTCACCAAATTTGGTAGTTCTAGCTCTTATAATAGCTAAAATCTAGATTTTCACACGGACAGACAGTCGGACAGATCAAATTTTTAGAGATCATCTGGCTAGCTATAGTTGTCATATAAAACGAAAATGAACAATATGGCATCAAAATTGCGCTTGTAATCAATTTTTTTCGATTTAGAGGGGCGGAAGGGGGCGTGGCCAAAATCCAAAATAAACTTGATCAGCGTGCAATAATAACACATATTGTCACCAAATTTGGTTGTCCTAGCTCTTATAATAGCTGAGATCTAGATTTTCACACGGACAGACAGACGGACATGGCTATATCGACTCGGCTGTTGATCCTGAGCCAGAATATATATACTTTATAGGGTCGGAGGTGTCTCCTTCTGCCTGTTACATACATTTTCGGTTTGAACAAAGTTATAATACCCTTCTACTCTATGAGTAGCGGGTATAAAAAAGAAAAAGCTTAAGCGGCATGCATGAACTGGGAATCGAACCACGGGCCTGTCGGTTCGGGAGTTCATCGCTTTTCCACTAAGCTACTGACGCTGTTATCCAACAACTGCAAAAATTTGCATTGTAAGGCATTCTTATTATGTCCTGTACAAATAAATAATTTCTTATTATTTCCTGTACAAATATAGAATTTGCGCTGCCGGCAGCGCTGCTTACAGCTATGGAAAACGTTAAGCTGAATAACTTCTGTGTTTATTATCCGATTGTTACCAAAATTTCAAAAATAATCTGGCTAGCTATAGTTACCATATAAACCGAAAATGAACAATATAACATCAAAATTGCGCTTGTAATCAATTTATTTTTTATTTACAGGGGCGGAAGGGGGCGTGGCCAAAATCCAAAATAAACTTGATCAGCGTGCTATAATAACACATATTGTCACCAAATTTGGTTGTTCTAGCTCTTATAATAGCTGAGATCTAGATTTTCCCACGGACAGACGGACGGACAGACGAACAGACGGATATGGCTATATCGACTCGGCTGTTGATCCTGAGCCAGAATATATATACTTTATGGGGTCGGAGGTGTCTCGTTCTGCCTGTTACATACATTTTCGGTTTGAACAAAGTTATAATACCCTTCTACTCTATGAGTAGCGGGTATAAAAAAGAAAAAGCTTAAGCGGCATGCATGAACTGGGAATCGAACCACGGGCCTGTCGGTTCGGGAGTTCATCGCTTTTCCACTAAGCTACTGACGCTGTTATCCAACAACTGCAAAAATTTGCATTGTAAGGCATTCTTATTATGTCCTGTACAAATAAAGAATTTGTTATTATTTCCTGTACAAATATAGAATTTGCGCTGCCGGCAGCGCTGCTTACAGCTATGGAAAACGTTAAGCTGAATAACTTCTGTGTTTATTATCCGATTGTTACCAAAATTTTAGAGATAATCTGGCTAGCCATAGTTATCATATAAACCGCAAATGAACAATATGGCATCAAAATTGCGCTTGTAATCAATTTTTTTCGATTTAGAGGGGCGGAAGGGGGGCGTGGCCAAAATCCAAAATAAACTTGATCAGCGTGCAATAATAACACATATTGTCACCAAATTTGGTTGTTCTAGCTCTTATAATAGCTGAGATCTAGATTTTCACACGGACAGACAGACGGACAGACGAACAGACGGACATGGCTATATCGACGCGGCTGTTGATCCTGAGCCAGAATATATATACTTTATGGGGTCGGAGGTGTCTCCTTCTGCCTGTTACATACATTTTCGGTTTGAACAAAGTTATAATACCCTTCTACTCTATGAGTAGCGGGTATAAAAAAGAAAAAGCTTAAGCGGCATGAACTGGGAATCGAACCACGGGCCTGTCGGTTCGGGAGTTCATCGTTTTTCCACTAAGCTACTGACGCTGTTATCCAACAACTGCAAAAATTTGCAATGTAAGGCATTCTTATTATGTCCTGAACAAATAAAGAATTTCTTATGATTTCCTGTACAAATATAGAATTTGCGCTGCCGGCAGCGCTGCTTACAGCTATGGAAAACGTTAAGCTGAATAACTTCTGTGTTTATTATCCGATTGTTACCAAAATTTCAGAGATAATCTGGCTAGCCATAGTTATCATATAAACCGCAAATGAACAATATGGCATCAAAATTGCGCTTGTAATCAATTTTTTTCGATTTAGAGGGGCGGAAGGGGGGCGTGGCCAAAATCCAAAATAAACTTGATCAGCGTGCAATAATAACACATATTGTCACCAAATTTGGTTGTTCTAGCTCTTATAATAGCTGAGATCTAGATTTTCACACGGACAGACAGACGGACAGACGAACAGACGGACATGGCTATATCGACGCGGCTGTTGATCCTGAGCCAGAATATATATACTTTATGGGGTCGGAGGTGTCTCCTTCTGCCTGTTACATACATTTTCGGTTTGAACAAAGTTATAATACCCTTCTACTCTATGAGTAGCGGGTATAAAAAAGAAAAAGCTTAAGCGGCATGAACTGGGAATCGAACCACGGGCCTGTCGGTTCGGGAGTTCATCGTTTTTCCACTAAGCTACTGACGCTGTTATCCAACAACTGCAAAAATTTGCAATGTAAGGCATTCTTATTATGTCCTGAACAAATAAAGAATTTCTTATGATTTCCTGTACAAATATAGAATTTGCGCTGCCGGCAGCGCTGCTTACAGCTATGGAAAACGTTAAGCTGAATAACTTCTGTGTTTATTATCCGATTGTTACCAAAATTTCAGAGATAATCTGGTTAGCTATAGTTATCATATAAACTGAAAATGAACAATATGGCATCAAAATTGCGCTTGTATCAATTTTTTTTATTTACAGGGGCGGAAGGGGGCGTGGCCAAAATCCAAAATAAACTTGATCAGCGTGCAATAATAACACATATTGTCACCAAATTTGGTTGTCCTAGCTCTTATAATAGCTGAGATCTAGATTTTCACACGGACAGACAGACGGACAGACGGACATGGCTATATCGACTCGGCTGTTGATCCTGAGCCAGAATATATATACTTTATGGGGTCGGAGGTATCTCCTTCTGCCTGTTACATACATTTTCGGTTTGAACAAAGTTATAATACCCTTCTACTCTATGAGTAGCGGGTATAAAAATATTTTTGCACACATTTAATTTTTGATGCTGGCGGGTCTCGAACGCGTAAATGCATAATAGTACTGTTCGTTTTGCAGTAAACAACTTAACCTATTTCACCACCGTACACGCACACACTATTCGGCACAATGCTGCAAGCGGCGCTGCTGCTTTTCAATTTACAATGGCGGAAGGGGGCGTGGCCAAAATCCAAAATAAACTTGATCAGCGTGCAATAATAACACATATTGTCACCAAATTTGGTTCTCCTAGCTCTTATAATAGCTGAGATCTAGATTCACACGGACAGACAGACGGACAGACGGATATGGCTATATCGACTCGGCTGTTGATCCTGAGCCAGAATATATATACTTTATGGGGTCGGCGGTATCTCCTTCTGCCTGTTACATACATTTTCGGTTTGAACAAAGTTATAATACCCTTCTACTCTATGAGTAGCGGGTATAAAAATATTTTTGCACACATTTAATTTTTGATGCTGGCGGGTCTCGAACGCGTAAATGCATAATAGTACTGTTCGTTTTGCAGTAAACAACTTAACCTATTTCACCACCGTACACGCACACACTATTCGGCACAATGCTGCAAGCGGCGCTGCTGCTTTTCAATTTACAATGGCGGAAGGGGGCGTGGCCAAAATCCAAAATAAACTTGATCAGCGTGCAATAATAACACATATTGTCACCAAATTTGGTTCTCCTAGCTCTTATAATAGCTGAGATCTAGATTCACACGGACAGACAGACGGACAGACGGATATGGCTATATCGACTCGGCTGTTGATCCTGAGCCAGAATATATATACTTTATGGGGTCGGCGGTATCTCCTTCTGCCTGTTACATACATTTTCGGTTTGAACAAAGTTATAATACCCTTCTACTCTATGAGTAGCGGGTATAAAAATATTTTGCACACATTTAATTTTAGATGCTGGCGGGTCTCGAACGCGTAAATGCATAATAGTACTGTTCGTTTTGCAGTAAACAACTTAACCTATTTCACCACCGTACACGCACACACTATTCGGCACAATGCTGCAAGCGGCGCTGCTGCTTTTCAATTTACAATGGCGGAAGGGGGCGTGGCCACAATCCAAAATAAACTTGATCAGTGTGCAATAATAACACATATTGTCACCAAATTTGGTTGTCCTAGCTCTTATAATAGCTGAGATCTAGATTTTCACACGGACAGACAGACGGACAGACGAACAGACGGACATGGCTATATCGACGCGGCTGTTGATCCTGAGCCAGAATATATATACTTTATGGGGTCGGAGGTGTCTCCTTCTGCCTGTTACATACATTTTCGGTTTGAACAAAGTTATAATACCCTTCTACTCTATGAGTAGCGGGTATAAAAAAGAAAAAGCTTATGCGGCATGAACCGGAAATCGAGCCACGGGCCTGTCGGTTCGGGAGTTCATCGCTTTTCCACTAAGCTACTGACGCTGCTATTCAACAACTGCAAAAATTTGCATTGTAAGGCATTCTTATTATGTCCTGTACAAATAAAGTATTTGTTATTATTTCCTGTACAAATATAGAATTTGCGCTGCCGGCAGCGCTGCTTACATCTATGGAAATCGTTAAGCTGAATAACTTCTGTGTTTATTATCCGATTGTTACCAAAATTTCAGAGATAATCTGGCTAGCTATAGTTATCATATAAACCGAAAATGAACAATATGGCATCAAAATTGCGCTTGTATCAAATTTTTTTATTTACAGGGGCGGAAGGGGGCGTGGCCAAAATCCAAAATAAACTTGATCAGCGTGAAATAATAACATATATTGTCACCAAATTTGTTTGCTCTAGCTCTTCTAATAGCTGAGATCTAGATTTTCACACGGACAGACAGACGGACAGACGGACAGACGAACAGACGGATATGGCTATATCGACTCGGCTGTTACTCCTGAGCCAGAATATATATACTTTATGGGGTCGGAGGTATCTCCTTCTGCCTGTTACATACATTTTCGGTTTGAACAAAGTTTTAATACCCTTCTACTCTATGAGTAGCGGGTATAAAAATATTTTTGCACACATTTAATTTTTGATGCTGGCGGGTCTCGAACGCGTAAATGCATAATAGTACTGTTCGTTTTGCAGTAAACAACTTAACCTATTTCACCACCGTACACGCACACACTATTCGGCACAATGCTGCGAGCAGCGCTGCTGCTTTTCAATTTACAATGGCGGAAGGGGGCGTGGCCAAAATCCAAAATAAACTTGATCAGCGTGCAATAATAACACATATTGTCACCAAATTTGGTTGTCCTAGCTCTTATAATAGCTGAGATCTAGATTTTCACACGGACAGACAGACGGACAGACGGACATGGCTATATCGACTCGGCTGTTGATCCTGAGCCAGAATATATATACTTTATGGGGTCGGAGGTATCTCCTTCTGCCTGTTACATACATTTTCGGTTTGAACAAAGTTATAATACCCTTCTACTCTATGAGTAGCGGTTATAAAAATATTTTTGCACACATTTAATTTTTGATGCTGGCGGGACTCGAACGCGTAAATGCATAATAGTACTGTTCGTTTTGCAGTAAACAACTTAACCTATTTCACCACCGTACACGCACACACTATTCGGCACAATGTTGCAAGCAGCGCTGCTTTTCAATTTACAATGGCGGAAGGGGGCGTGGCCAAAATCCAAAATAAACTTGATCTTAAACGGTCGCATCTGAAGGAAGTATACTTATCTGTAAAGATTGAGCTACTGAGTACATCTGGTTTCAACCTAGTTTCAGTAAATATTAAAATGTGGTAATTAAAAGAAAGACAATTAATAAACAATTTAGAGAGTTTAGTATTAAGTCGTCTAACATTTTGATAAGCAAAAAAAGTGAAGATAGATTTAGTTTGTTGATGTTCCACTCGAAGACGGTGCACTGGAAACTACTGGCAAAGAAACTAAGGACGAATTTTTTGTTTAGGAGTATACTTCTTAACAACTAAGTCCGGCGGCCAAAAATTTACACTGCAGACTTTTTAAAGCTGTCTGCAGAAATATTAGTTTTAAACGATGCAATGGCTCGTGCATAGTTATATTTAAATTTCTCAACAACAAGGTTCGTTATTTAGATCTTAAATTGAATGAATTCTTTCACATCTTCAACCGAAGTATTAGGGGGCAAACGATAAACAAAAATGAAGTTTAAGCGGCAACACTCGCTCCGTGAATAAATATTAACAGAATTAATCGCTCCGTCTTTCTATTGGGACGTTAAACGTCAAACACAATCACCTAATCACTACGGTTACTCCGGTGAATTATTAATTGGCGCCCAACTAGTGCTATTTGATAATGCGTCAAATAGTCATTACCCACAATGAAAAAAATCACAATTAAGTGCTTGTGACCACTGTTGATTACAACTGGACAATCAAAAAGTGGCTGCTGCTGACGTACGTCAATACAGGCGGCACAGCGACAACGTTTTTAAGCACGCTTCTTGAGTACAGTTGGCTAAAGAGCGCTATAGCGCAAATTTAATTTCACGTCACACCGAAGCCGCTTAAGCTCTTAGGGCAGCGACTTATCTGGACAGCGAAGACGGCAGTGCAGACAGGCAGACAGAGACAACGCAGCGCACAAAAGCAGACACCAACCACGGATAGAACACCACACTACACCACACAACACCAAAAAATGTTTAAGCTGGAATTAAACAGCAAAAAGTTTTAACACGCGCAACGACTTGTGAAGGGGGATTAAGTTGACAAAAATATTAAACTTATGGCAGCAAGAATAATTTAAATAAAAACAAGTAAGAAAGCTACTTTCGAGTGTGCTCACCTATAATATACCCGCTACCCAGCTGCTCGTACATCAAAATTATTTGCGGAACAATAAAGAACGGCTTCAATCATATTTTGAACGTAAAAGGCCATGGACTTACAATATTTATGCAAAGTCAAAATCTAAAAAAAAAAAAAATATTTTTTTGCACACATTTAATTTTTGATGCAGGTGGGACTCGAACCCATAAAGGCATTATAGTTCTGTTCGTTATGCAGTCCACAACTTAACTCATTTTACCACCGTACACGCACACACTATTCGGCACAATGCTGCAAGCAGCGCTGCCGGCAAAAGGAGTAAAAAGTATTGAAAACGTATAACTTTTATTCAGGTACCAAAAAAACCAAGATTTATCACTTAAACAGTAAAAATAATAGTTCTACCTGTTAAAGACTATAAATCGAATACGTGCATGTAAAAAACAATATGTGCCCTTTTAATAATTCTTTATATACCTGAATGGAAAGTGTTCTAGAGCACTCTAACTTTTAATAAATTTTGTTAAAAAAACGACCGATTCTATGACATCTGTACGATGTATCGGTCCGTACCGGCTCGTTCCGACTTATTTACAGCGGGCAGCAATAAGAAACATGTATACAAAGTTTCATGAAGGTAGCTCAAAAAGGGAGACAAAAACTTTTCTTTGCAAAAAATAAGAAAAGTTCGATTTCCCCCACCATGACACGCATGTATGCGGAATCGAACCTTGGACCCATTACCTAAGAGGTGCACCACTTTTCCATTCGGTCATTAAGCGATTACGCAAATTTTGCCAAAGTTACATTATAAGATAATTCGGAAATTCTTGCACGACAAAAACAAAGTCTGAATGCAAAATGCGTGTTGTTGTTGCTATTTATTCTCATAACCTAAACATACAATTTAAAAAAAATAAAAATAAAAAACTAAAAGAAAAATCGGCGCTTTAACAATCGCACACAGCTGATTTAAGTGACTGTCACTTCTCCACTTGTTAACTAAGTTCATTGTGAGCCATTAAAAAATTTTAAATAAAATGCACGACCACCAATTAATCCATATTCCAAAATTAAAGTATTAGTTCTTTAAAAAAAGAAAGAAAAAGCTTAAGCGGCATGAACTGGGAATCGAACCACGGGCCTGTCGGTTCAGGAGTTCATCGCTTTTCCACTAAGCTACGGACGCTGTTATCCAACAACTGAAAAAATTTGCATTGTAAGCCATTCTTATTATTTCCTGTACAAATAAAGAATTTGCGCTGCCGGCAGCGCTGCTTACAATAACACATTTTGACACCAAATTTGGTAGTTCTATAATAGCTGAGATCTAGATTTTCTCACGGACAGACAGACGGATAGACGGACATGGCAATATCGACTCATTTATTTGCGAAACAAAAAAATGGCTACAATCATATTTTGACCGTAAAAGGCTATGGACTTTCAATATTTAAGCAAAGTCAAAATCTAAAATAAAACAAGTAAGAAAGCTACAGTCGAGTGTGCTCGACTGTAATATACCCGCTACCCAGCTGCTTGTACATAATTTATTTGCGGAACAAAAAAACGGCTACAATCATATTTTGACCGTAAAAGGCTACGGACTTATAATATTTATGCAAAGTCAAAATCTAAAATAAAAAAAAACAAGTAAGAAACCTACAGTCGAGTGTGCTCGACTGTAATATACCCGCTACCCAGCTGCTTGTACATAATTTATTTGCGGAACAAAAAAACGGCTACAATCATATTTTGACCGTAAAAGGCTATGGACTTATAATATTTCTGCAAAGTCAAAATATAAAATAAAAGAAAAAAAACATTTTTGCACACATTTAATTTTTTATGTGGGCGGGACTCGAACCCGTAAATGCATAATAGTACTGTTCGTTTTGCAGTCCACAACTTAACCCATTTCACCACCGTAGACGCACACACGATTCGGCACAATGCTGCAAGCAGCGCTGCCGGCAGCGCTGCTTACAGCTATGGAAAACGTTAAGCTGAATAACTTCTGTGTTTATTATCCGATTGTTACCAAATTTTCAGAGATCATTTGGCTAGCTATAGTTATCATGTAAATGAACAATATGGCATCAAAATTGCGCTTGTAATCAATGTTTTTTCGATTTACGGGGGCGGAAGGGGGCGTAGCCAAAATCCAAAATAAACTTGATCAGCGTGCACTAATAACACATATAGTCACCAAATTTTGGTAGTTCTAGCTCTTATAATAGCTGAGATTTAGATTTTCACACGGACAAACAGACGGATATGGCTATATCGACTCGGTTGTTGATCCTGAGCCAGAATATATATACTTTATGGGGTCGGAGGTATCTCCTTCTGCCTGTTACATACATTTTCGGTTTGAACAAAGTTATAATACCCTTCTACTCTATGAGTAGCGGGTATATAAATATTTTTGCACACATTTAATTTATGATGCTGGTGGGACTCGAACCCGTAAATCCATAATAGTACTGTTCGTTTTGCAGTCCACAACTTAACCCATTTCACCACCGTACACGCACACACGATTCGGCACAATGCTGCAATCAGCGCTGCCGGCAGCGCTGCTTACAGCTATGAAAAACGTTAGGCTGAATAACTTCTGTGTTTATTATCCGATTGTTAGCAAATTTTCGGAAATCATCTGGCTAGCTATAATTATCATATATACCGAAAATAAACAATATGGCATCAAAATTGCGCTTGTAATCAATTTTTTTTTATTTACAGGGGCGGAAGGGGGCGTGGCCAAAATCCAAAATAAACTTGATCAGCGTGCAATAATAACATATATTGTCACCAAATTTGGTAGTTCTAGCACTTATAATAGCTGAGGTCTAGATTTTCACACGAACAGACAGACGGACAGACAGACAGACGGACAGACGGACATGGCTATATCGACTCGGCTGTTGATCCTGAGCCAGAATATATATACTTTATGTGGTCGGAGGTTTCTCCTTCTGCCTGTTACATACATTTTCGGTTTGAACAAAGTTATAATACCCTTCTACTCTATGAGAAGCGGGTATAAAGAAGAAAAAGCTTAAGCGGCATGAACTGGGAATCGAGCCACGGGCCTGTCGGTTCAGGAGTTCATCGCTTTTCCACTAAGCTACGGACGCTGTTATCCAACAACTGAAAAAATTTGCATTGTAAGGCATTCTTGTTAATTCCTGCACAAATAAAGAATTTGCGCTGCCGGCAGCGCTGCTTACAGCTATGAAAAACGTTAAGCTGAATAACTTCTGTGTTTATTATCCGATTGTTACCAAATTTTCAGAAATCATCTGGCTAGCTATATTTATCATATAAACCGAAAATGAACGATATGGCATCAAAATTGCGCTTGTAATCAATTTTTTTTTCATTTACAGGGGCGGAAGAGGGCGTGGCCAAAATCCAAAATAAACTTGATCAGCGTGCAACAATAACACATACTGTCACCAAAGTTGGTAGTTCTAGCTCTTATAATAGCTGAGATCTAGATTTTCACACGGACAGACAGACGGACAGACGGACAGACAGACAGACGGACAGACGGACAGACGGACATGGCTATATCGACTCGGCTGTTGATCCTGAGCCAGAATATATATACTTTATGGGGTGGGAGGTGTCTCCTTCTGCCTGTTACATACATTTTCGGTTTGAACAAAGTTATAATACCCTTCTACTCTATGAGTAGCGGGAATAAAAACATTTTTGCACACATTTAATTTTTGATGCGGGCGGGACTCGAACCCGTAAATGCATAATAGTACTGTTCGTTTTGCAGTCCACAACTTAACCCATTTCACCACCGTACACGCACACACGATTCGGCACAATGCTGCAAGCAGCGCTGCCGGCAGCGCTGCTTACAGCTATGGAAAACGTTAAGCTGAATAACTTCTGTGTTTATTATCCGATTGTTACCAAATTTTCACAGATCATTTGGCTAGCTATAGTTATCATCTAGCTAGCTATAGTTATCATGTAAACCGAAAATGTACAATATGGCATCAAAATTGCGCTTGTAATCAATGTTTTTTCGAATTACGGGGGCGGAAGGGGGCGTGGCCAAAATCCAAAATAAACTTGATCAGCGTGCAATAATAACACATATTGTCACCAAATTTGTTAGTCCTAGCTCTTGTAATAGCTGAGATCTAGATTTTCACACGGACAGACAGACGGACAGACGGACATGGCTATATCGACTCGGCTGTTGATCCTTAGCCAGAATATATATACTTTATGGGGTCGGAGGTGTCTCCTTCTGCCTGTTACATACATTTTCGGTTTGAACAAAGTTGTAATACCCTTCTACTCTATGAGTAGCGGGAATAAAAACATTTTTGCACACATTTAATTTTTGATGCGGGCGGGACTCGAACCCGTAAATGCATAATAGTACTGTTCGTTTTGCAGTCCACAACTTAACCCATTTCACCACCGTACACTTCAACTTCTATATTTATTATCCGATTGTTACCAAATTTTCAGAGATCATCTGGCTAGCTACAGTTATCATGTAAACCGCAAATGAACAATATGGCATCAAAATGGCGCTTGTAATCAATGTTTTTTCGATTTACAGGGGCGGAAGGGTGCTTGGCCAAAATCCAAAATAAACTTGATCAGCGTGCAATAATAACACATACTGTTACCAAATTTGGTTGTTCTAGACGGACAGACAGACAGACGGACAGACGAACATGGCTATATCGACTCGGCTGTTGACCCTGAGCCAGAATATATATACTTTATGAGGTCGGAGGTGTCTCCTTCTGCCTGTTACATACATTTTCAGTTTGAACAAAGTTATAAAACCCTTCTACTCTATGAGTAGCGGGTATAACAAGTAAAGAAAGCTACAGTTGAGCACGCCCGACAGTAAGATACCATTCGCCAAACTTCGAAACAAATTATCGCACATTTAATTTCATCAAAAATCTCTGCACAAGTTCATTTGCACCTATTGCTTAAATTAGATATATCCTTGAATAGCGCATGTGAAAACATCATAGCTATCAGCTGCACACACGCTACGGCTGAAACAAAAAAGACACGACGCGCAGCACAGGAGATATCATGCCCCTCTCTCCGGCCACAGGGAAACAACACCGACCCGGCAATAAAAAACTGAGAGCCGAAAAATTCAACGAAGATCGCCGAACTGTGACGAAGACACATTTGCTAAAACTCACAACTTTTGAAATAAAGAGAGCATTCTCAATTCATACCCCGAACAACTCAGTTGTTTGTTTTTTTTGAAAGCTTTCCTCCCTCAGTCACAGGATTGTAACTGGCGCAGCCGGACTACGGACAAGGGATTAACAATGCCCACTAAGCTCGTCGTCCAAATTCTAAAGAGGGGATGAACATGCGACAACAGTGGTTGTGGGGATTTTAGTAGTGTGTGGTGAAATAATAAATTAAATAAAAAGTCATTGAAACATAATGACGTGCAAGTGCAAATAAAACAAAAGAAACAAACAAAATCAAGTTCAAATTGCTTCAGAGGCGACCGTATATGTGTACATCAACCGCTGATAAGACACCGGGATCATCCATACACCCTAACTCATAAAATGATACAAATTAAAGATTTGGTAAATTAAGATAAACATTTTTTTTTTTGACGTATCAAACTGCTGTGTGTGGTGACCGTTTGTGTGTGTCGGAGAGCACTTGGTGTGCGTATTTGGGAGAGTATTGGTATGCATTTTGGTTATTTCATCAGAATAGTAATTTCATCACTATTGTAATATTCCATCAGCCTATATTTACATTGCGAATGGTTGTTGTAGTTCTGTAGTTCTGAGAACAACCGTTTCGCCGCGGCGATAGACTGGCGCCGCTGTCGCTGAGTGCGGATTGTTATGCAAAAAAAAAGAAGAAGAAGAAATAGTAAAGAGCTACATCAGTCGAATATTAGACTTTGTTGAACGTGTGAATGTGTACATCAGTCGCCCCCAAAGCAACGGGATCTCCCGCACAGTGGTTTATTAAATAAATGTGAGTTGTTTGATTAACGACCGAATATGTGTACAACAATCGCTGTTAAGGCACCGGGATCGTTTTCATTTATCAATTTACATGAACGCAAATTTATTTTAAATTAATAAATAAATAAAACCTGGACAATTATTATTCATAACAAAGAAAAAAAATCAATAAAAGAAATAAAATTTAAATTTATACACAGTGATACAGTTTCCTTCAGCAAAATCAAGTAAGCATGTATGTATGCGCCGCTTGTAAAACCCTTGCGACGTCGGCGCATCACTGTACATTGGCTGCCGCCAAGAGCTGATGTCACGCCAGAGTGGCGGCGCATGCTTGACGCCGCGTTCGCTTGTACACTGTTGAATTCTGTTGAAATCTTTTGCACACCACGCACTGCAAGAATAGAACCACTTCAAAATAAAAAAAAAATAATAAAAAATAAAAAAAATTAAATAAATAAATAAAAGTGTAAATATTTAAAGTGGATTTCTTTAGATTTAATTAAATTATTTATTACGTGCATGTGCACTTCCATTCAATTTGACATTCTTAGAGCAAGTGACATAATTATGTTATTTAACATTACATTACGTTATACGCGATCAGCTGATTCATTCTTATGCTAATTAACATTTCATATCAAGGCATACACATTTATTCCAACACGCCTCTTAAATTTGTTGTCTTGATTTTCTTTCATTACATTAACTTTACAGCATTTCTATTTCTTATAAATTTTTGTTTGTCCAACGCTTTGGTTAACATGTCTGCTATATTAAGTTTAGATTCTATCTTTACAATGTCTATAATACCTTTTTCATAATTTTCGTTAACATAATGATACTGCACTTCAATGTGCTTTGAATTTTTTGTAAAGTTAGATTTTTAGTTAAAATTTAGCAATCGCTACTGCGCCTGAATTATCTTCATAGATCTTAATCGCTTTTTCATTATTAATATTAAACATTTCACATAACATGTTTTTGACAAATAATATTTCTGTAACTGCTTCTGACAAGGCAATGTACTCTGCAAACGTTGAACATTTTGTTACTGCTTGTTGTTTATGTGTTTTCCAATATACTGTATTTCCATACATTCTAATTATAAATCCCGTCGTGGATTTTCTATCAACATTATCTCCTGCATAATCGGAGTCTACCATACAATCTAGAAATTCATTATTTTTATTGTCTTCAAAAGTTAAATTTAGATCTCTTGTCTTATATAAATATTTTAATACTCTTAACGCGTATTTATAGTGTGTTGAATTGTAACAACTTTGATATCTGCTTAAATAATTTACGGAATATGATATATCTGGTCTTGTACCTGCGCTTATATATAATAATTCACCTATCAAATTTCTGTATTTAATATTCTCATCACATTCAGTTGCTTGATCTAATTTTAAGTTTGTTTCCATTGGAGTATCGTAAAGCTTTGCATTTTCGAGATTATACTTAATTGCTAGTGATTCAATATATGCTTTTTGATTTAACGTCATTTTCTTACTTTCAGTACTATAATTAATGTCTATTCCAATATAACTACCGATTTTTCCTAAATCTTTCATTGTGAATTTGTTCATTAAACAATCTTTTATTTCGATTATTTTTGTTTTGTTCTTACTGCATATCAAAATGTCATCTACAAATACTAAAATATAT
Organism: Zaprionus ghesquierei; assembly: GCA_018904095.1. Lineage (NCBI taxonomy): Eukaryota > Metazoa > Arthropoda > Insecta > Diptera > Drosophilidae > Zaprionus > Zaprionus ghesquierei. The sequence continues at coordinate 115,122 of JAEIGP010000099.1, read as the reverse complement.
ATTTCATCTTTATCGTTTCTTTTAACATACAAACAATTATCGTAATTGCTTCTTATAAAATTTAATTTGTCAAGATATTTATGCAAACATTCGTACCATGCTCTTGGGCTTTCTCTCAATCCATATAATGCCTTAATTAATTTATAAACTTTGTTTTCTCCTGTTTCGTACCCTTTCGGTTCATTTACATAAACTTCTGATTTAACATAGCCATTTAAAAAGGCTGTTTCGACATCCATTTGATTTATATACATGCCGTTTTTACAACAATATGATAGTAATATCTTTAATGTTTGCATTTTTCCTACTGGTGAATATACATTCTCTAGTCTTTCTTTTTGTTGGAAACCTCTTACTACTAGTCTGGCTTTATATGTTCCATCACTTTTCTTTTTATACACCCATTTAACATCTATAATCTTTTTGTTTATCGGTTTTTCTACAATTCGCCATGTATTATTTTTATTTAAGCATTGCATTTCTGTGTTCATTGCTTTGAGCCATTCTTTCTTTTCGTTACTATTCATCGCCTCTTCGTAAGTGTTTGGTACAATTGCATTTACATAATTGATATAAATAAAATGTGTTACTGGGTTACCATATAGATTTACTGGTCTTTTATCTCTATTTGATGTTCTCTGCACTGTTAAATGTTCTTTGTTCTCCTCACTCTCGCTATCATCCCTAGCTTTTGAATTATCTTCGTACATGTCATTTAGATCGTCTGTCTTAGCGTTATCTTCATCATCTTCTTCATTTTCATTTATTTCATTTTCATTATCATCCTGCTTGTTTTTCTCTAGGCAAATTAATTTTGTTTTTTTCTTCCACAACTTGAACATGTCTTGCATTTATTACTCTATTATTTACTAAAACTCTATATCCGTTTGTATTATATCCAACTAAAACTCCTAATTCCGATTTGTTATCCCATTTACTCTGTCTGCGTACTTCCGGAACTCTAACAAAAACTCTACTTCCGTATATTTTTAAATTTTCTACATTTGGTTTTATACCAAAAAATATTTCGTATGGGCTTTTATTTACTGCTGTGTTTGCGATTGTTCGATTTTTTAAATAAGCTACTGTGTTCATCACTTCTGGCCAATATCGCCTATGTATGTTTGCCTCTCTCATCAAGCACCTGCCAATATCCATTGCCGACCTATTATATCTTTCTGCTACGCCGTTTAATTCGTGTACATACGGTGGGCATGTAGTTAATTGAATTCCTTTATATTTTACAAAATTTAATATCTCTCTATTCATATATTCTTTACCGTTATCGCATTGGATTTGTTTTACTTTTTTACTGAATTGATTCTCAACATAATTTACGTATTCTTTTAAGCAGCTCGCCGTTTCAGATTTATGTTTAATACAATATATTCTCGCGCATTTACTAAAGTCGTCAACGAATGTCAAAAAATATTTTTCCCCACAATAACCTGTTGTGCTATGTGGTCCGTTTAAGTCTGTGTGTATTAACTCTAATGTTTCTTTAGTTTTCTTTCTATTGTTCTCGAATGGTTCGTTTGACATTTTACTTTGTATACAATTCGCACATTTCATTTCGGTATTCTCGATTTTATCTGGCAGACCATCTAGCATTTTATTCTTTATAATTCTATTCAAATATTGAAAATTTACGTGGCCTAGTGCCCTGTGCCATTTTTCTTTTTCAGTTAATTTAGTTACATTTGTATATATTTCATTTGTTTTATTTTTTAGCATGAAGCTTTTTACATTATACAAACTATCAGTTTTATTCGCAACTGTCAACAATTCTCTTTTTTCGTTATAGATCTTTATATCATTATTTCTGGCTACGACTGTACATTTATTTTCAGTTATCTTTGATATGCTTAACAAATTTTGTTTTATTCCTTTTACAAAGTATACATTTTTAATATCGATTAAATTTTCATTGTTGTAAGTTTTAAAATATGTTTCTACATTTCCAATTTTGGTCGCTTGCAATTGTTTGCCATCGGCTACTTTAACATCAATAGGATTTTCAAATTTACACACTTCTTAAAAAGTCTACAATCGTTTATAATGTGATCAGTGCATCCACTATCTAATAACCAATTTACTGTAGTTTCGTTGCTACTTTCGCTGTTATTACAATTTATTATTTTTCGTTTCTTATCATTCTTATTGTCCATGACTGTACTCCGTCGCTGTTTTCTTGTTGTCTTCCTTGGTTCCCGTCTCCTGAGTAATGTCCACGTCCAGTTCCACGTCCGCGACCATTTCCATGATGTTGACCTCTGCCTCGACCGCCTCTTTGATTCGTATTCTGATATCGCCTGTTGTATTGTTGTTGTTGTTTGTTTTCGCCTCTCGCATTTTGCTCAGCATGCCAGCAGTCCCTCTGAAGATGACCTGTTTTGCCACACGCATAGCATTCTTTTTTAGTTTTGGTGTTGAATGTGCTTACGTTATTTTGTCTGTCCACTGGACCTCTGTTTAGATTTTTTTCTTTAACTTTTGATTTTACGTACTCTACCGTTCGTTGTGCTTCCGGAATTACATCTAAGAAGTCTCCAATATAACTGTAGCTTGTTGGTAGCGCTTTTAACAAATACCGCATTTTTTCGTTTTCGTCTATGGTGCCTCCAGCGTTTTTAAATTTATTCACTGCTTTCTCGAATTCTATAAAAAATTCTTCCACTGTTTCGTAGTCTTTTAGTTTTATTTCGTCGATTTTTCCTCTGCACAGTATTTGCAGGGCTGTTGACTTTGTCGAATACATTTCGTTTAACTTGTTCATAATTTCTAATTTTGTTTGGCACTCACTAACATATTCTAACTGCTTGTCTGATATTGTACTGATTAAAATTGTTTTTGCTTTTAAATCTGTTTTCGTCCATGTTGTTTCATTATCTTCTGTTGTTCTTGCTCGCACTGCTGGTTCTTTGCACTCTTTGTATTCAAGTATTGTCATTAGTCTGAACTTCCAGCTTCCAAAATTTACCCCATCCAATATGGGCATAACAATGTCTTCGATTTTTGCGTTTGCACTCATTTTTCCCGCTTCACTTTTAATCTGTTTGTGCACTTCTTTTATGTCTCTTTCTATGTCATTCATTTTTTGCACATTTTCTTATAGGGTCACACTTTTCTATTTCCATGTAATTTTATAAACAGCGTGCACGTGAATTTTAAATTTTAATCTGCTTCCATCGAATCCTTTAAGTTTATGTTTTTAATGTTTTTCCGTTTAATTGTTTAGCATTTGTCAAACGTCTTTTTTTCGTATTCGTATTTTTTAATAGTTTGCACTTTTAATATTGTTTTTCTCTTTTTATGTCTTATACACCTTTTCTTTGTGAAGCTTTATGTCTTATACACTTTTTCCTTTTGTCGCTTTACTTGAACAGCATTTATTTTTATACAACTTGGATTTAGTTTTACACCTTGGCTTAATTTCTTTTCAACCTTGGATTAAGTTCTTTTTAACCTTGGATTAAGTTCTTTTTAACCTTGCTCTGCTACCATGTAAATATTTAAAGTGGATTTCTTTAGATTTAATTAAATTATTTATTACGTGCATGTGCACTTCCATTCAATTTGACATTCTTAGAGCAAGTGACATAATTTTGTTATTTAACATTACATTACGTTATACGCGATCAGCTGATTCATTCTTATGCTAATTAACATTTCATATCAAGGCATACACATTTATTCCAACAAAAAGCAATAAAATTAATTAAAGAAAAATAACAAACAATCCACAAACAGCTTGACGTCTATTGTTGTCACATGTTCACTAACCTCTAAAATACACTCTATTGAATACTTATTTAATTCCTGCATTACAGCTAAAGTCGAAAACAAAAAAAAACTACAAAGGTGGAAGAAAGCACAGCTGCACTTCACGAATGACATACAATTAACACTAAACACCGGGAAACAAGGAAAAGAGAAAACTGCGTAACGGACACACACATACAGGTTTTCTTTTAATTCGGAAAGAATACACACATATTAAAATACACATTCAAACATAGATACATATACATAGTATCACAAAATGTAATACAATATATTACTACATTAATATACAAACGAAAACAAAACAAACTAAACAAACACCCAAAATTTTCCCTATAAAAAAAGGGAGAAAAGAAACACACAAACATTATATTAATATACCTATAAATACCTCACATATTATTACTATTTTATATACACATACCATAACCATATCCAATATATAATTATTCGGGATTATTTGCAAACAAAAATACAGATCTCTTCACAATACACGTAAATGTTAAGGAAAAAAGCCAACACTAATAACACAGTTAGGGGCAGATTAGGGCTAAGGAGCGGATTTAGTTTATCTAAGATAAGGGAAGCAACTGGAACAAAAGAGAAAGACCAGTCGGTTTAATCCCAAAACAATAATCCCACCAACGCTATGGATTCCGGTAACGCATCAGGGCCACTAAGTCCCACCGTTAGCAATTCATCAATAAAAACAAACTTGAATCTACAACAACTACTAGCCCTTGTACATCAACTACCAACCTACGAAGGCACCCCTGACAATCTTGATAGATTTATAGACAGAGTAGATCAGCTCCTTTTGTTAGCCTCATCAATGGATCAACTTACTTACTTACTTGAAACTATCCGTGACAAAATTAAAGACAGGGCAGACGAAGCGCTGAATGTCTGCAATGTACTCCTAGTTAGTTGGGATGACATCAAAGCAAACCTCAAGCGACTTTACTCTAGCAAGGAAACAGAAGAAATGCTTGTTAGAGAGCTACACAATCTTCCGGACGGACTTAGTATGGGAAAATTGTATTACTCAGCCGCAAAAATAAGAAGCGAATTAATGTCACTCGCCAGAGAAGCAGACCCTAGTGGACCAATACGACAGATTCTGCCTAAATACATTCTTAGTTGGATTAAAGGACCCACTTAGGTCAGCCATTAGGAATCAAAGGTCAGAGACAATCGAGAAAGCATACGAGTACGGACAGATTGAATTAAACTTCTCTAGAAGCCTGAACAAATACCAAGAAAACCGACGACGTGACAGCCCATACGCGAAAGGCCAACCAACTAATAGTAACAACAGTCGCAACATACCACAACAACAGAACTATAATAATGGCAACAACGTTCGTCATGTACCACGATATGATAACACCGAGACTTTCACTACACAAAGAAGATAGAGTCAAAGGCGTCACCTTCCTAAAATCTAAAGGTCAAAAGTTACACAAACAAAAAATTAGAAAAACAGTTAAGAAAACAGTGGAAGAAACATAAGATAGACAAGCACTATTCAATAAATATATTATTATCAAACTAAGTAACATAAAAGCCCACATTAACAAGAAACAATCTACGAAAAAAAAAATCTGAAAAGGCACAAAAATTTTTCTTTAACGAACTTAGGGAAGCCAGAAATAACACTAATTCATTATAAAATAGGATAAGCTACTTTATAGACACTGTCTGATTATGTAAATTAAGTAGTCAATGACCATTAGCCAGTAAACTAAACATTATCCCAAAACTGTTATTTCATAAGGAACAAATAATAATATAAGATAGATTATAAGTAAACAAGATGTAACGTTTATAAACACAAAACTCATGTCTAACATTAAGATACCCATTTTTTAAAAAATTGTTAAAATCAAAATATCGTCGGAGTTCGTGGCATACACCAACAACACGTCGCCTAATCACCCTTCTCCGATCCGGCTATTCCCCTTATGGCCTTCTCTTCGGACTGGGGGGGGGGAGGAGGAGTTATCATGCCCCTCTCTCCGGCCACAGGGAAACAACACCGACCCAGCAACAAAAAACTGAGAGCCGAAAAATTCAACGAGATCACCGAACTCTGACGAAGACACATTTGCTAAAACTCACAGCTTTTGTAATAAAGAGAGCATTCTCAATTCATACCCCGAACAACTCAGTTGTTTCTTTTTTTTTAAAGCTTTCCTCCCTCGGTCACAGGATTGTAACTCAGGCGTAAGCAGTGGAAGTATGAAAAACGGAAACATGGATAACTTTTGTGTTTATCGATTACCGATTTACCGATTAGATTGTAATTCTGAGAATAGATTTATATTGTAATTATCTATATTCATACCAAAGCAAAAAGCTGTAACTTCAATACTTTTTATAATAATCGTAAATTATCGATTTGCGTGGGCGGTGGATATGATATCGAAAATTGAAAATAAATCCGATCTGCCTATGGTATACAGGAACCTTCATGTGAAATTTTTTGCCTCTAGCTTTTGTAATAGCTGAGATTTAGACGTACAGACGGACAGACAGACAGACGGACAGACAGACGAACACGGCTCAATCGACTCAGCTAGTGATCCTGAGTCAGAATATATATACTTTGTGGTGGCATACACCAACAACACTTCGCCTAATCACCCTTCTCCGATCCGGCTCGACTGTAATATACCCGCTACCCAGCTGCTTGTACAAAATTTATTTGCGGAACAAAAAAACGGCTACAATCATATTTTGACCGTAAAAGGCTATGGACTTATAATATTTATGCAAAGTCAAAATATAAAATAAAAAAAAAAAAACATTTTTGCACACATTTAATTTTTGATGCGGGCGGGACTCGAACCCGTAAATGCATAATAGTACTGTTCGTTTTGCAGTCCACAACTTAACCCATTTCACCACCGTACACGCACACACGATTCGGCACAATGCTGCAAGCAGCGCTGCCTGGCAGCGCTGCTTACAGCTATGGAAAACGTTAAGATGAATAACTTCTGTGTTTATTATCCGATTGTTACCAAATTTTCAGAGGTCATCTGGCTAGCTATAGTTATCATGTAAACCGAAAATGAACAATATGGCATCAAAATTGCACTTGTTATCAATGTTTTTTCGATTTGCGGGGGCGGAAGGGGGCGTGGCCAAAATCCAAAATAAACTTGATCAGCGTGCAATAATAACACATATTGTCACCAAATTTGGTTGTCCTAGCTCTTATAATAGCTGATATCTAGATTTTCACACGGACAGACAGACGGACAGACGGACATGGCTATATCGACTCGGCTGTTGATCCTGAGCCAGAAAATATATACTTAATGGGGTCGAAGGTGTCTCCTTCTGCCTGTTACATACATTTTCGGTTTGAACAAAGTTATAATACCCTTCTACTCTATGAGTAGCGGGTATAAAAACAATAAATAATTCCACCAACGCTATGGATTCCGGTAACGCACCAGGGCCACTAAGTCCCACCGTTAGCAATTCATCAATTAAAAACAAACTTAAATCTACAACAACTACTAACCCTTGTACATCAACTACCAACCTACGAAGGCACCCCTGACAATCTTGATAGATTTATAGACAGAGTAGATCAGCTCCTTTTGTTAGCCTCATCAATGGATCAACTTACTTACTTACTTGAAACTATCCGTGACAAAATTAAAGACAGGGCAGACGAAGCGCTGAATGTCTGCAATGTACTCCTAGTTAGTTGGGATGACATCAAAGCAAACCTCAAGCGACTATACTCTAGCAAGGAAACAGAAGAAATGCTTGTTAGAGAGCTACACAATCTTCCGGACGGACTTAGTATGGGAAAATTGTATTACTCAGCCGCAAAAATAAGAAGCGAATTAATGTCACTCGCCAGAGAAGCAGACCCTTGTGGACACTCTCTTTCGGCCAAACGTGACCAATACGACAGATTCTTCCTAAATACATTCTTAGTTGGATTAAAGGACCCACTTAGGTCAGCCATTAGGAATCAAAGGTCAGAGACAATCGAGAAAGCATACGAGTACGGACAGATTGAATTAAACTTCTCTAGAAGCCTGAACAAATACCAAGAAAACCGACGACGTGACAGCCCATACGCGAAAGGCCAACCAACTAATAGTAACAACAGTCGCAACATACCACAAAAACAGAACTATAATAATGGCAACAACGTTCGTCATGTACCACGATATGATAACACCGAGATTTTCACTACACAAAGTAGATAGAGTCAAAGGCGTCACCTTCCTAAAATCTAAAGGTCAAAAGTTACACAAACAAAAAATTAGAAAAACAGTTAAGAAAACAGTGGAAGAAACATAAGATAGACAAGCACTATTCAATAAATATATTATTATCAAACTGAGTAACATAAAAGCCCACATTAACAAGAAACAATCTACGAAAAAAAAAATCTGAAAAGGCACAAAAATTTTTCTTTAACGAACTTAGAGAAGCCAGAAATAACACTAATTCATTATAAAATAGGATAAGCTACTTTATAGACACTGTCTGATTATGTAAATTAAGTAGTCAATGACCATTAGCCAGTAAACTAAACATTATCCCAAAACTGTTATTTCATAAGGAACAAAGAATAATATAAGATAGATTATAAGTAAACAAGATGTAACGTTTATAAACACAAAACTCATGTCTAACATTAAGATACCGATTTTTAAAAAAATTGTTAAAATCAAAATATCGTCGGAGTTCGTGGCATACACCAACAACACGTCGCCTAATCACCCTTCTCCGATCCGGCTATTCCCCTTATGGCCTTCTCTTCGGACTTGGGGGGGGGGGGGGGGGGTGGACTTATCAAGCCCCTCTCTCCGGCCACAGGGAAATAACAGTGACCCAGCAACAAAAAACTGAGAGCCGAAAAATTCAACGAAGATCACCGAACTCTGACGAAGACACATTTGCTAAAAGTCACAACTTTTGTAATAAAGAGAGCATTCTCAATTCATACCCCGAACAACTCAGTTGTTTCTTTTTTTAAAAGCTTTCCTCCCTCGGTCACAGGATTGTAACTCAGGCGTAAGCAGTGGAAGTATGAAAAACGGAAACATGGATAACTTTTGTGTTTATCGATTACCGATTTACCGATTAGATTGTAATTCTGAGAATAGATTTATATTGTAATTATCTATATTCATACCAAAGCAAAAAGCTGTAACTTCAATACTTTTCATAATAATCGTAAATTATCGATTTGCGTGGGCGGTGGATATGATATCGAAAATTGAAAATAAATCCGATCTGCCTATGGTATACAGGAACCTTCATGTGAAATTTTGTGCCTCTAGCTTTTGTAATAGCTGAGATTTAGACGTACGGACGGACAGACAGACAGACGGACAGACAGACGAACACGGCTCAATCGACTCAGCTAGTGATCCTGAGTCAGAATATATATACTTTGTGGTGTCTGCCACGCTGCCTTCTGCCTGTTATATACATTTGCACAAACTTAGTATACCATTTTTGACCATTTTCAATGGTCGAATGGTATAACAAGTAAAGAAATCTGCAGTCGCGCGCGCCCGACAGTAAGAAACCATTCGCCCAGTTTCGAAACAAATTATCACCCATTTAATTCCATCAAAAAACTCTGCACAAGTTTATCCGCCACCTATTGTTTAAATTAGAACTATCTTTGAATAGCGCCATCTACATGTGAAAAACATTATAGCAATTAGCTGTACATACGCTACGGCTGAAATGAAGCATCGTGACGACGACGTCACGACGCGCAGCACAGGCGCAAGTAGTGGAGTACGGTAAGCGGAAACATGGATAACTTCTGTGTTTATCGACCGATTGGATTGTAATTTGGGGAATAGATTTATATTGCCATTATTTATAAAAACAATAAATAATTCCACCAACGCTATGGATTCCGGTAACGCATCAGGGCCACTAAGTCCCACCGTTAGCAATTCATCAATAAAAACAAACTTGAATCTACAACAACTACTAACCCTTGTACATCAACTACCAACCTACGAAGGCCCACCTGACAATCTTGATAGATTTATAGACAGAGTAGATCAGCTCCTTTTGTTAGCCTCATCAGTGGATCAAGCAACATGCGAACAGTACTTACTTGGAACTATCCGTGACAAAATTAAAGGTAGGGCAGACAAAGCGCTGAATGTCTGCAATGTACTCCTTAGTTGGGATGACATCAAAGCAAACCTCAAGCGACTATACTCTAGCAAGGAAACAGAAGAAATGCTTGTTAGAGAGCTATACAATCTTCCGGACGGACTTAGTATGGAAAAATTGTATTACTCAGCCGCAAAAATAAGAAGCGAATTAATGTCACTCGCCAGAGAAGCAGACCCTAGTGGACACTCTCTCGCGGCCAAACGTGACCAATACGACAGATTCTGCCTAAATACATTCTTAGTTGGATTAAAGGACCCACTTAGGTCAGCCATTAGGAATCAAAGGTCAGAGACAATCGAGAAAGCATACGAGTACGGACAGATTGAATTAAACTTCTCTAGAAGCCTGAACAAATACCAAGGGGGGGGGAGGAGTTATCATGCCCCTCTCTCCGGCCACAGGGAAACAACACCGACCCAGCAACAAAAAACTGAGAGCCGAAAAATTCAACGAGATCACCGAACTCTGACGAAGACACATTTGCTAAAACTCACAGCTTTTGTAATAAAGAGAGCATTCTCAATTCATACCCCGAACAACTCAGTTGTTTCTTTTTTTTAAAAGCTTTCCTCCCTCGGTCACAGGATTGTAACTCAGGCGTAAGCAGTGGAAGTATGAAAAACGGAAACATGGATAACTTTTGTGTTTATCGATTACCGATTTACCGATTAGATTGTAATTCTGAGAATAGATTTATATTGTAATTATCTATATTAATACCAAAGCAAAAAGCTGTAACTTCAATACTTTTTATAATAATCGTAAATTATCGATTTGCGTGGGCGGTGGATATGATATCGAAAATTGAAAATAAATCCGATCTGCCTATGGTATACAGGAACCTTCATGTGAAATTTTTTGCCTCTAGCTTTTGTAATAGCTGAGATTTAGACGTACAGACGGACAGACAGACAGACGGACAGACAGACGAACACGGCTCAATCGACTCAGCTAGTGATCCTGAGTCAGAATATATATACTTTGTGGTGGCATACACCAACAACACGTCGCCTAATCACCCTTCTCCGATCCGGCTCGACTGTAATATACCCGCTACCCAGCTGCTTGTACAAAATTTATTTGCGGAACAAAAAAACGGCTACAATCATATTTTGACCGTAAAAGGCTATGGACTTATAATATTTATGCAAAGTCAAAATATAAAATAAAAAAAAAAAACATTTTTGCACACATTTAATTTTTGATGCGGGCGGGACTCGAACCCGTAAATGCATAATAGTACTGTTCGTTTTGCAGTCCACAACTTAACCCATTTCACCACCGTACACGCACACACGATTCGGCACAATGCTGCAAGCAGCGCTGCCGGCAGCGCTGCTTACAGCTATGGAAAACGTTAAGATGAATAACTTCTGTGTTTATTATCCGATTGTTACCAAATTTTCAGAGGTCATCTGGCTAGCTATAGTTATCATGTAAACCGAAAATGAACAATATGGCATCAAAATTGCACTTGTTATCAATGTTTTTTCGATTTGCGGGGGCGGAAGGGGGCGTGGCCAAAATCCAAAATAAACTTGATCAGCGTGCAATAATAACACATATTGTCACCAAATTTGGTTGTCCTAGCTCTTATAATAGCTGATATCTAGATTTTCACACGGACAGACAGACGGACAGACGGGCATGGCTATATCGACTCGGCTGTTGATCCTGAGCCAGAAAATATATACTTAATGGGGTCGGAGGTGTCTCCTTCTGCCTGTTACATACATTTTCGGTTTGAACAAAGTTATAATACCCTTCTACTCTATGAGTAGCGGGTATAAAAACAATAAATAATTCCACCAACGCTATGGATTCCGGTAACGCACCAGGGCCACTAAGTCCCACCGTTAGCAATTCATCAATTAAAAACAAACTTAAATCTACAACAACTACTAACCCTTGTACATCAACTACCAACCTACGAAGGCCCACCTGACAGTCTTGATAGATTTATAGACAGAGTAGATCAGCTCCTTTTGTTAGCCTCATCAGTGGATCAAGCAACATGCGGACAGTACTTACTTGGAACTATCCGTGACAAAATTAAAGGCAGGGCAGACGAAGCGCTGAATGTCTGCAATGTACTCCTTAGTTGGGATGACATCAAAGCAAACCTCAAGCGACTATACTCTAGCAAGGAAACAGAAGAAATGCTTGTTAGAGAGCTACACAATCTTCCGGACGGACTTAGTATGGGAAAATTGTATTACTCAGCCGCAAAAATAAGAAGCGAATTAATGTCACTCGCCAGAGAAGCAGACCCTTGTGGACACTCTCTTTCGGCCAAACGTGACCAATACGACAGATTCTTCCTAAATACATTCTTAGTTGGATTAAAGGACCCACTTAGGTCAGCCATTAGGAATCAAAGGTCAGAGACAATCGAGAAAGCATACGAGTACGGACACACTGAATTAAACTTCTCTAGAAGCCTGAACAAATACCAAGAAAACCGACGACGTGGCAGTCCATACGCGAAAGGACAACCAACTAATAGTAACAACAGTCGCAACATACCACAAAAACAGAACTATAATAATGGCAACAACGTTCGTCATGTACCACGATATGATAACACCGAGATTTTCACTACACAAAGTAGATAGAGTCAAAGGCGTCACCTTCCTAAAATCTAAAGGTCAAAAGTTACACAAACAAAAAATTAGAAAAACAGTTAAGAAAACAGTGGAAGAAACATAAGATAGACAAGCACTATTCAATAAATATATTATTATCAAACTGAGTAACATAAAAGCCCACATTAACAAGAAACAATTTACGAAAAAAAAAATCTGAAAAGGCACAAAAATTTTTCTTTAACGAACTTAGAGAAGCCAGAAATAACACTAATTCATTATAAAATAGGATAAGCTACTTTATAGACACTGTCTGATTATGTAAATTAAGTAGTCAATGACCATTAGCCAGTAAACTAAACATTATCCCAAAACTGTTATTTCATAAGGAACAAAGAATAATATAAGATAGATTATAAGTAAACAAGATGTAACGTTTATAAACACAAAACTCATGTCTAACATTAAGATACCGATTTTTAAAAAAATTGTTAAAATCAAAATATCGTCGGAGTTCGTGGCATACACCAACAACACGTCGCCTAATCACCCTTCTCCGATCCGGCTATTCCCCTTATGGCCTTCTCTTCGGACTTGGGGGGAGGGGGGGGGTGGACTTATCAAGCCCCTCTCTCCGGCCACAGGGAAATAACAGTGACCCAGCAACAAAAAACTGAGAGCCGAAAAATTCAACGAAGATCACCGAACTCTGACGAAGACACATTTGCTAAAAGTCACAACTTTTGTAATAAAGAGAGCATTCTCAATTCATACCCCGAACAACTCAGTTGTTTCTTTTTTTTAAAAGCTTTCCTCCCTCGGTCACAGGATTGTAACTCAGGCGTAAGCAGTGGAAGTATGAAAAACGGAAACATGGATAACTTTTGTGTTTATCGATTACCGATTTACCGATTAGATTGTAATTCTGAGAATAGATTTATATTGTAATTATCTATATTCATACCAAAGCAAAAAGCTGTAACTTCAATACTTTTCATAATAATCGTAAATTATCGATTTGCGTGGGCGGTGGATATGATATCGAAAATTGAAAATAAATCCGATCTGCCTATGGTATACAGGAACCTTCATGTGAAATTTTGTGCCTCTAGCTTTTGTAATAGCTGAGATTTAGACGTACGGACGGACAGACAGACAGACGGACAGACAGACGAACACGGCTCAATCGACTCAGCTAGTGATCCTGAGTCAGAATATATATACTTTGTGGTGTCTGCCACGCTGCCTTCTGCCTGTTATATACATTTGCACAAACTTAGTATACCATTTTTGACCATTTTCAATGGTCGAATGGTATAACAAGTAAAGAAATCTGCAGTCGCGCGCGCCCGACAGTAAGAAACCATTCGCCCAGTTTCGAAACAAATTATCACCCATTTAATTCCATCAAAAAACTCTGCACAAGTTTATCCGCCACCTATTGTTTAAATTAGAACTATCTTTGAATAGCGCCATCTACATGTGAAAAACATTATAGCAATTAGCTGTACATACGCTACGGCTGAAATGAAGCATCGTGACGACGACGTCACGACGCGCAGCACAGGCGCAAGTAGTGGAGTACGGTAAGCGGAAACATGGATAACTTCTGTGTTTATCGACCGATTGGATTGTAATTTGGGGAATAGATTTATATTGCCATTATTTATAAAAACAATAAATAATTCCACCAACGCTATGGATTCCGGTAACGCATCAGGGCCACTAAGTCCCACCGTTAGCAATTCATCAATAAAAACAAACTTGAATCTACAACAACTACTAACCCTTGTACATCAACTACCAACCTACGAAGGCCCACCTGACAATCTTGATAGATTTATAGACAGAGTAGATCAGCTCCTTTTGTTAGCCTCATCAGTGGATCAAGCAACATGCGAACAGTACTTACTTGGAACTATCCGTGACAAAATTAAAGGTAGGGCAGACAAAGCGCTGAATGTCTGCAATGTACTCCTTAGTTGGGATGACATCAAAGCAAACCTCAAGCGACTATACTCTAGCAAGGAAACAGAAGAAATGCTTGTTAGAGAGCTATACAATCTTCCGGATGGACTTAGTATGGAAAAATTGTATTACTCAGCCGCAAAAATAAGAAGCGAATTAATGTCACTCGCCAGAGAAGCAGACCCTAGTGGACACTCTCTCGCGGCCAAACGTGACCAATACGACAGATTCTGCCTAAATACATTCTTAGTTGGATTAAAGGACCCACTTAGGTCAGCCATTAGGAATCAAAGGTCAGAGACAATCGAGAAAGCATACGAGTACGGACAGATTGAATTAAACTTCTCTAGAAGCCTGAACAAATACCAAGAAAACCGACGACGTGATAGCCCATACACGAAAGGACAACCAACTAATAGTGACAACAGTCGCAACATACCACAACAACAGAACTATAATAATTAACGAACTTAGGGAAGCCAGAAATAACACTAATTCATTATAAAATAGGATAAGCTACTTTATAGACACTGTCTGATTATGTAAACGAAGTAGTCGATGACCATTAGCCAGTAAACTAAAAATTATCCCAAAACTGTTATTTCATAAGGAACAAATAATAATATAAGATAGATTATAAGTAAACAAGATGTAACGTTTATAAACACAAAACTCATGTCTAACATTAAGATACCCATTTTTAAAAAAATTGTTAAAATCAAAATATCGTCGGAGTTCGTGGCATACACCAACAACACGTCGCCTAATCACCCTTCTCCGATCCACAGGGAAACAACACCGACCCAGCAACAAAAAACTGAGAGCCAAAAAATTCAACGAAGATCACCGAACTCTGACGAAGACACATTTGCTAAAACTCACAACTTTTGTAATAAAGAGAGCATTCTCAATTCATACCCCGAACAACTCAGCTGTTTCTTTTTTTTAAAAGCTTTCCTCCCTCGGTCACAGGATTGTAACTCAGGCGTAAGCAGTTGGAGTACGAAAAACGGAAACATGGATAACTTTTGTGTTTATCGATTACCGATTTACCGATTATATTGTAATTCTGAGAATAGATTTATATTGTAATTATCTATATTAATACCAAAGCAAAAAGCTGTAACTTCAATACTTTTCATAATAATCGTAAATTATCGATTTGCGTGGGCGGTGGATATGATATCGAAAATTGAAAATAAATCCGATCTGCCTATGGTATACAGGAACCTTTATGTGAAATTTTGTGCCTCTAGCTTTTGTAATAGCTGAGATTTAGACGTACAGACGGACAGACAGACAGACGGACAGACAGACCAACACAGCTCAATCGACTCAGCTAGTGATCCTGAGTCAGAATATATATACTTTGTGGTGTCTGCCACGCTGCCTTCTGCCTGTTATATACATTTGCACAAACTTAGTATACCATTTTTGACCATTTTCAATGGTCGAATGGTATAACAAGTAAAGAAATCTACAGTCGCGCGCGCCCGACAGTAAGAAACCATTCGCCCAGTTTCGAAACAAATTATCACCCATTTAATTCAATCAAAAAACTCTGCACAAGTTTATCCGCCACCTATTGTTTAAATTAGAACTATCTTTGAATAGCCCCATCTACATGTGAAAAACATTATAGCAATTAGCTGTACATTCGCTACGGCTGAAATGAAGCATCGTGACGACGACGTCACGACGCGCAGCACAGGCGCAAGTAGTGGAGTACGTTAAGCGGAAACATGGATAACTTCTGTGTTTATCGACCGGTTGGATTGTAATTTGGGGAATAGATTTATATTGTCATTATTTATAAAACAATAAATAATTCCACCAACGCTATGGATTCTGGTATCGCATCAGGGCCACTAAGTCCCACCGTTAGCAATTCATCAATAAAAACAATTAAGAAAGCTACAGTCGAGTGTGCTCGACTGTAATATACCCGCTACCCAGCTGATTGTACATAATTTATTTGCGGAACAAAAAATGGGCTACAATCATATTTTGACCGTAAAAGGCTATGGACTTATAATATTTATGCAAAGTCAAAATATAAAATAAAAAAAAAAAACATTTTTGCACACATTTAATTTTTGATGCGGGCGGGACTCGAACCCGTAAATGCATAATAGTACTGTTCGTTTTTCAGTCCACAACTTAACCCATTTCACCACCGTACACGCACACACGATTCGGCACAATGCTGCAAGCAGCGCTGCCGGCAGCGCTGCTTACAGCTATGGAAAACGTTAAGCTGAATAACTTCTGTGTTTATTATCCGATTGTTACCAAATTTTCTTTTTCTTTCTAGAAAAGAAAGAAATTTTCTTTCTTTTTTTTCTATTTTTTCGTTTCTCTTGTTTATTTTCTTTGTTCTTTCTTTTAAGGACTCGCATATTTAGTATTACCCATTTATTTTAATTAAAAATTTAAATGTTATTAAAAAATATGTATCAATGATTTACCGGATAGACACTCGTATGGACCAATACGTCTATAAAGAAATTATAGAGGATATAATGGTGCCATATTCCGAGGACAATATGCCATTATCATGGCGTTTTATGCACGACAACGATCCTAAGAACACTTCACGGCTTATGAAAAGTTGCCTTTAGGAGCATCAAGTTGTTACGCTGAAGTGGCCAGCTCAGTCACCGGACCTCAATCCGATAGAGAATCTCTAGAATGATGTTGAGCAGCACATTCGCACCAAAAATCTGGGCAGTTTGAATGATTTGTGGATAGTTATCCGAGAAGCGTGGTACAGTATTCCGCAGAACAGATGCGCTGTTTTAGTGGAGAGTCAGCATAGAAGATTGGATGTAGTTATCAAAAACAAAGGATATCCAACAAAATATTAGTCCCCTTTCTTATGTTTTCTCATTCTACTTAATAAATTAATAAAAAAAAGTATAAGTGTGCTAAACTCATGTCCAGCTGAAAATCATAGTTAATTCATTCAAACCAACGCAGAAAAAAAAACGACGAAAGGGAATAGGCTGAAAGTAATGGTACATCTTATCAACTAATAAGGCAACAACCAGAAAAAAAATTGGTGAACTATTCACTATACAATCGGTTAAAATTCATGTTGAAGTGTGCTGCTAAATAGTGTGCTAAATAAAAGGCCACCACTGTATATATATTTAAAAATTAGTTAAAAGTTTTACCAAATATATTTAAAAGTCGTTATGGAAAAGATATTAAATTAAATATATTATTACTATAGATTGAAAACAAAGCAAACATTACTATAGATTGAAAACAAAGCAAACAAGGAAACAAACAATATAGTAAACCAAGACCAAAAATTAAAAAAATTCAGTTAGTGTAAAAAAGAAATTAAATAATTTGTTGAATAGTTATGGAGCTCGATCAGTTTGCGAAGACCTTCAAGCAGCGTCGCATCGAGCTCGGCTTCACCCAGCGCGATGTGGCTTTGGCCATGGGCAAACTCTGTGGCAACGATTATTCGCAGGCGACAATCTCACTCTTTGAGACACACAAGTTGAGCGTCAAGAGCATGCGAAAGCTTAAGCCATTGCTGCAGAAGTACCGGGTATAAAAAAAAAACGATGATATGAAACATTTTTGTGTACTTATCCAAAAATGAAGAGAATTGCTCTACTTGTTAAAAAAAGGCATACTTTAATGCAAATGCACTACGAAAAAAAAGAAGAGTTATAAAAAAAAGAGATTCCAGTCCCACCCTGAGAAAAAAAACGAGATTCTAGTCTCACCCAGAGAAAAAAAAACCCAGTCCAGTCTCAATTGAGAGCTGAGAGCGGACTGAAAATCCGAACACATTGAGAGCTTACGTAGTCAGAAATTAAGACAGAAGCAACTCAGCCTACTTGAATCGTTTTAATAGAATTGTATCGCTTGGTACCTCCTTGCTACAAATTCTACATATAAAGCCAGTAAGTCTTAAGAGAGAATACCTCTCTGTCTATATTATTTTCCATGGGATTAGCCGCAAATCGTGACTTGCTTCAGTCACTCAAATGTCTGCAACTTTCGTTAGCAGACATCGTGGCTGCCCAAGCCAAGCAGATTGAGAATAAGTATGGTTTGTGCCGGTGGCAAATGTGGCAAGAGAGCAGAATGTGACCGGCCCATGACTATTATTAGTCATGCAGCGGGCTCGGACTGAGACGTCTAAGCTAATGAAGCTTTTTCACACCTGCCTGCTAAATTATGCGCCATGACCAGGAGTGCCATGGAGTGAGAGCACCATGCAAGCCATTTACTTGTTACAGATTGCTTATAATTAAATTATAATCAACATCAAGCCAGGCGCATCACGCAGATGCAGACGAAAATGGAGACGTAGAGACCAAGACCAAGACATGCAGCCAGTGAGACCGGTCTGAGGCCGCTGCTGCTGCTGACATGCATCTAACAAGCCTTCAACTATCTAATCAACGTACAAGTCAAAATATCAATACCTCAAGTAATCAAAATCACTTTTGAATTTTAAATCAGTTGGGCTGATGCTGCCTGCCTGCCTGCAGCGTCTCACACAAGCACCGTGTCCAGCTGCTATATGCGACAGTTGCAACTCGAGTCCAGAGTGGGGAGATTGATGAAAAAAAAAGCAACAACAACTAAGATTATTCGAATTTAATGGGCGCAACGCGCGTGGAGACTTCACAAGTGAGGCAACGCCAACTACAACAAAAACAACAACTGAGACGTTTCACAGACATGTTAGGAAAAGCTAAAACTGAACCTGCTGCCTGTTGCCTGGTCCTGCCTGTGTCTGGTCTGGCCTAGTCTTTTCCAGTTATACTGTGCTCGCACTGTGACCTGTCATCATGATTGATACGTTTGATGGATTCATTCAAGCTGACTGCTGTGTGGCGTTCAGTTTTAAAGTTTGCTGATTGATCCCAGCGTGTTGATTACAATCGACGCCGACGTACACGCAGATGCAGGCACAGGTAGTTGGCGCAGGCAGTTGGCGCTGTATGGGGAGTCTTGCAACGCATGCTGCTGGGAATTCAATCAAAAGTGTCAGCGCTGGAACAACATCTCTTACTGCTAAAGGTGCCGAAACCACTAACTAAATACAGTGGTAACTGAATATTAGAATAGAATATTAGAATAATAGAAATGATAAGAAAGGCAAAAAAAATCAAAAGGGAAACAAAGAGTTAATCCCTTTTTCATTGATAAGCAATTTTAAAAATTATAGAATTTTGGAAAAGTGGGAAGTATAAAAAAAAATTTTAATAAATTATAGAAATTTTTAAATATTTTGAAATTAAAAAAATTGACAGTTAACATTTTTAAAACATTTTTAAAAGCTTTAAATATTCTTAATGAATTTTAAATAATACGAAAATTTGGGAAAAATGTGGAAATGTGACGATGACGTCACGATATGCTGCAAAGGCGCTCAGAGTGTAACTATGGAAAACGTTTAGATGAATATCTTCTGTGTTTATTGTTCGATCGGATTGTAATTTTGAAAATAGATTTATATTGTAATTATCTATGTTTATACCAAAGCAGAAAGCCATAACTTCAATACTTTTCCTAATAATCGTAATTATCGTTTTGCGTGGGCGGTGGGCGCGACATCGAAAATTGAAAATAAACTCGATCTACCTATGGTATACACGAAATTAGGTGTCTCTACCTTTTTTAATAGCTGAGATCTAGACGTACAGACGGACATGGCTATATCGACTCGGCTGTTGATCCTGAGCCAGAATATATATACTTTATGGGGTCGGAGGTGTCTCCTTCTGCCTGTTACATACATTTTCAGTTTGAACAAAGTTATAATACCCTTCTACTCTATGTGTAGCGGGTATAAAAAGAGGGGCTGCTCCTTTTCATTTTTGATTTCTAAATTTAATAAAAGGATTAACTTGAATGAACGTATTGTTATAAATAACTTAACAAAAAATACTATTGTCTTATTTAAATCTAAATAATTTATTATTAATCAGAGTAATTTTATCTGTCACAGTAGGGGCTTTAGGAGGATTGAACTAAACCTCATTACGAAAATTAATGGCTTTTACTTCAATTAATCATTTAGGGTGAATATTAAGAGCATTAATAATTAATGAATCAGTCTGATTATTATATTTTCTATTTTATAGTTTTTAATCTTTTATTTTAATTTTTATATTTAATTTATTTAAAATAATTCATTTAAACCAATTATTTTCTTGATTTACAAATAGAAAAGTTTTAAAATTTACTTTATTTATAAATTTTTTTATCATTAGGTGGACTACCCCCATTTTTAGGATTTTTACCTAAATGAATTGTAATTGAAAAAATAACTTTTAATAGACAATATTTCCAGTTATTTATCTTAATAATAACAACTTCAATTACATTATTTTTTTATTTACGAATTTGTTTTTCTGCTTTTATATTATTATATTTATATATATATTATAAAAATAGATGAATTTTAAATTCTCAATTCAATAAAAGCATATATAAATTTTTATTTAATTTTAACATTTTTTCAATTTTTTATTTATTTTTAATTTCTATAGTTTATTTTATCTAAAGCTTTAAGTTAAAAAAAAAAACTAATAGCCTTCAAAGCTATAAATATAGGAATTCCTTTAAGCCTTAGTGAATTCATTTACTCCTTCAAAATTGCAGTTTGCTGTTATTATTGACTATAAAGCCATTTATGATTAAGAAGAATATTTCTTATAAATAGATTTACAATCTATCGCCTATTTTCAGCCACTTAATCTAATCGCGACAACGATTATTTTCAACAAATCATAAAGATATTGGAACTTTATATTTTAGTTTTGGGGCGTGACCAGGAATGGTTGGAACTTCTTTAAGAATTCTAATTCGAGATGAATTAGGACATCCTGGTGTATTAATTGGAGATGACCAAATTTATAATGTAATTGTAACAGCCCATGAATTTATTATAATTTTTTTTATGGTAATACCTATTATAATTGGAGGATTTGGAAATCGATTAGTTCCTTTAATATTAGGAGCTCCTGATATGGCTTTTCCTCGAATGAATAATATACAATTTTGATTACTTCACCCAGTTCTATCCCTTTTATTAGTAGGAAGAAAAGTAGAAAACGGGGCCGGGACAGGATGAACTGTATACCTGCCTCTTTCTTCAGGAATCGCTCATGGAGGGGCTTCTGTCGATTTAGCTATTTTTTCTATTCATTTAGCCGGGATTTCTTCAGTTTTAGGGGCAGTAAATTTTATTACAACAGTAATTAGTAGACGATCTTCAGGAATCACATTTGATCGTATACTTTTATTTGTTTGATCAGTTGTAATTACTGCTCTATTATTATTATTATCTCACCCTGTTCTTTGGAGCAATTACAATACTTTTAACTGATCGTAATTTAAATACATCATTTTTTGATCCAGCGGGAGGGGGAGATCTAATTCTTTACCAACATTTATTTTGATTTTTTGGACACCCAGAAGTTTATATTTTAATTTTACCTGGATTTGGAATAATTTCTCATATTATTAGTCAAGAATCAGGAAAAAAAGAAACTTTTGGATCTTTAGGAATAATTTATGCAATACTTGCTATTGGTTTATTAGGATTTATTGTTTGAGCTCATCATATATTTACAGTTGGTATAGACGTTGATACATGAGCTTATTTAAAGGTAATTCAAATTCAATTTAAATTCAATTTAATTGAGTTGGGTAAATTCTTCTATTGAATGATACCAAAATACACCTCCCGCAGAACATAGATATTTTGAATTACCTTTACTTACAAATTAATTTCTAATATGGCAGATTAATGCAATGGGTTTAAGCTTCATATATAAAGTATTTCACTTTTGTTAGAATAATGTCAACATGAGCTTATTTAGGTCTTCAAGATAGAGCTTCTCCTTTAGTAACTGCTGCTGATGTAATCATTCATGAACTATCTCAGCTTTAGGTGTATAGGTTGATGGAACTCCTGGACGATTAAACCAAACTAATTTTTTTTACTAACCGCCCAGGATAATTTTTTGGGCAATGTTCAGAAATTTGTGGGGCTAACCATAGTTTTATGCCAATCGTAATTGAATCCTGTAAATTATTTTATTAAATGAATTTCTAATAATGTAAATTCATCATTAAATGACTGAAAGCAAGTACTGGTCTCTTAAACCGTTTTATAGTAAATTAGCACTTACTTCTAATGAAATTAAAAAAATTAGTTAAACTTATAACACTAGTATGTCAAACTAAAATTATTAAAATATTAATATTTTTATACCCGCCACTCATAGAGTAGAAGGGTATTATAACTTTGTTCAAACCGAAAATGTATGTAACAGGCAGAAGGAGACACCTCAGATCCCATAAAGTATATATATTCAGGCTCAGGATCAACAGCTGAGTCGATACAGCCATGTCCGTCTGTCTGTTTGTCCGTCTGTCCGTCTTTCTGTCCGTGTGAAAATCTAGATCTCAGCTATTATAAGAGCTAGGATTACCAAATTTGGGGACAAAATGTGTTATTATTGCACGCTGATCAAGTTTATTTTGGATTTTGGCCACGCCCCCTTCCGCCCCTGTAAATCGAAAAATTGATTACGATTGTTACCAAATCAGAAATCACCTGGCTCGCTATAGTTAACATATAAACCGAAAATGAACAATATGGCATCAAAATTGCGCTTGTAATCAATTTTTTTCGATTTACGGGCGTGGCTAAAATCAAAAAAAAAATTTGATCAGCGTGCAATAATAACACAATTTGTCAGCAAATTTGGTAGTTCTTGCTCTTATAATTACTGAAATCTAGATTTTCACACGGACGGACAGACGACTCGGCTGTCGATTCTGAGCCAGAATATATATATTATAGGGTCGGAGATGTCTCCTTCTGCCTGTTACATACATTTTCGGTTTGAATAAAGTTATAATATCCTTCTACTCTATGAGAAGAGGGTATAAAAATTTTTGCACACATAGAATTTTTAATGCGGGCGGGACTCGAACCCGTAAATGCATAATAGTACTGTGGGAATGATCTGGCAACGCTGAGTCAGATGGCCTAAGGAACAGTCGACGGACTGGCAACGACGTAAATGTATAAGAAGAAGAGCAGAGAGTTCTCGATGACGACGCGAAGAGTTAGACGTGAAGAGTAAAGGCGTGAAAGAGCAAGGCTGACGCTCAATCAATCAATAAATAACGACGATATTAAAGAATAAAAAGATTAACTACAATTACTTTAAATAACTAATTATAAGAAACATACATTGAAGTATTACAAATAAAACTATTTAATTTAATAATTAATAACCATCGTGTATCTTACACAACAACTGGGACTTAACTTAACCCTAGTCCCACATAATTGGGGGCTCAACCTAAAAAAAACAATAATTAAGACTCAACGTAAAGAAAAACAATAATTCTAAATCGGTGTAGTAAAAATATAAATTGTATAACAAGCGTCAATTTAAAGAATAATTTCATCATATTGCGTTTGCAGCGACTTCAAGAATAACGGTTAAAGAGAAGCAAAAAACGCATGTACATTGTGGCGCCGCGCGCGATACAAGAAAGCCGAAAAATGTCGCGACTAGCAGAAAACAACGTAATTAAACAGATGCTGAGGAAAGAAAGAAAGGAGCATATTGAACTTCTTCATAAATTTATATTTGAAAAAAATGGCGATAGACAAAATCGTAATCGGTTACGCGAGTTTGAAGGATTCGAATATGACGAAATAAATGTAAACTTTATTATAATAATTGATTACATAAACGATAATTTAACAGAAGCAGACCTGGTGTTAATATGTCATTTATTAAACATTCCGCATAATAAAAGTAACGTGGCCTTGCATATTTTTTGCAATTTGAAGAAAGGAAATTTGCTGAGGTACGCTAATTTGAATGCTAACGACGATAAAGATGAAAACGAAGACGATCAAAGCGAAAACTACGAGTACGCGCAAAGTTTGGTAAGCTGTGACAATCAATGCGAAACGGCAAAATGGGAACAAGCGAATGCCAGAAACAAAGGAGATCGAGTGAACTCTACAGTGATGTCACAAAATAGTGAAATAGTTTAGCGACTCCGAGGTTCGCTTTAAACTTTCGTGACATTGAGAACTCGATTCGTAAATTCTTTGGTGATGATACACTTTCGATTGAGGTGTGGTTACAAGACTTTGAAGATACTGCACAAGTTATGCAATGGGATGATTTACAAAAATATATTTTTGCCAAACGATCGTTAAAAGGATTGGCACGAATGTTTGTAGCTAGTGAACGC
This sequence comes from Zaprionus ghesquierei, assembly GCA_018904095.1. NCBI lineage: Eukaryota > Metazoa > Arthropoda > Insecta > Diptera > Drosophilidae > Zaprionus > Zaprionus ghesquierei. Next base: position 90,325 of record JAEIGP010000099.1, on the reverse strand, counting down.
GGTATTTCAAGCTGACATAATTTAAGAAAAGCCTTGTTAAACGAATTTCAAACAACAACAAGCAGTGCTCAATTACATAAACAAATTAGTGATCGTAAAATAAAGAAAGATGAAAGTTTACAAGAATATTTTTTGATAATGAAAGAACTATCATCTCGCGGTGATATTGACTAATTCATTAATGGAATACGTGATTGATGGCATAAACGATTTAAGCGTCAACAAATCAATTTTGTATGATGCAAATAATTTAAAAGAATTTAAACAAAAACTCAAGTGCTACGAAACAATACGTAAAAAATATCAGTCTAACCGCCGTTACGATAAAAATAAAATTGACAATGAAAAAGAAAATACAATAAATAAAAATGATCATGAAGTAAAATGTTTTAATAGTGGTGAGAAAGGACACACATCTAATAACTGAGCCGATAAACTTAAAGGGAAAAAATGTTTCAAGTGCAACAATTTCGGGCACATTTCTAAAGAATGTCAAAGTTCAAAAAACAATTCAAACGTTACAAATATGCGTAAGATAGCTGATGACTCAATGATGTGTAAGACTGTGAAAATGAAAGAAAATGAATTTAAAGCGCTGATTGATACGGGAAGTAAACATAATATAATGACGGTGGAAACCTATAAAAACTATATCTATATTATCTATATATATTGATATATATCTTATTGAATTCGGAAATAAGAATAACAATGACAGAAGAATAAAATTGAACAATCTTTTATTTTATAATAGACAACGAAGAATTTATCAGTAATTTTTTGTTAGTAAGCAGAGAGCTTCTAGACGTTGATTTAATGATTAAAAAGATTAAAGACGAAATTGAAAAAGAAAATTTTCTAATGAAAATAGACAGTAGTGAAGAAATTGAACTAAAATCGAGGAAAGGGCAAATCCACAAATAAAAAGTAAAGTCGTTAACCTGATAAACAATTATAAACCGATTCAAACTAAAACAACACAAATTTAAATGCGCATAACATTAAACGAAGACACGCCGATATTTTCACGACCTCATCGATTGCCCTACTCCGAGAGACGCATTGTGGACAACCAGATTGAAGAATGGCTCAGAGACGACATTATTCAGACATCGGAATCAGAATACAGCAGTCCAGTTGTATTGGTGCGAAAACGCGATGGATCACCACGACTCTGCATAGATTACAGACACATCAATAAACTGATTATACGAGACCATTTTCCTTTGCCGCTTATCGAAGATCAGCTGGATCGACTACAAGACGCTAAAATTTTCAGCACAATCGATCTCAAGAACGGATTTTTTCATGTTGACGTAGAAAAGAACAGTCGTAAGTTCACTTCATTTGTAACTTATAATGGTCAGTTTGAGTTCAAGAGAGTTCCGTTTGTTATATCCAACTCTCCGAGCGTTTTCCAACGACACGTTAATGCAGTATTTAGAGATCTGACAAGTCAAGGTGTAGCTTTACCTTATATTAATGATGTCATTATACCAGCGAAAGACGAAGACGAAGCGATTAAAAACGTGGAAATAGTTATTCAAAGATGTGCAGAATATGGTCTATTGCTAAACATAAAAAAGAGTCATTTCCTAAAGAGTAAAATAAAATTTCTTGGGTATATAATCGAAAACCAAAAAATAAGTCTTTCTGACGAAAAAACAAAAGCTGTCACTAATTTCATTCAACCACGAAGTAATAAAGAATTGTTGAGTTTTCTATGACTTGTTGGTTATTTCCGAAGATTTATACCAGGATTTGCAAGTATTGCGAAGCCTCTTACCGATCTTACAAAACAAGATGCCAAGTTTCAGATGAATGAAAAAGCTTTATTTGCAATCAAAAAGTCAAAAGATATTATAACAAAGTAGCCATTATTAAGGCTTTACCACCAACAACACGAGACAGAATTGCATACAGATGCTTCGATGGAAGGATATGGAGCGGTCCTTTTACAAAAATCACCTGACGATGACCTGATGCACCCTGTATATTATATAAGCAACAAAACGTCTGAAGCTGTTAGAAAGCTGTCTAGTTATCATTTGGAGATTCTTGCAGTTGTAGAAGCACTAAGCAGACTTCGTGTTTATCTTCTAGATATTCGTTTCAAACATATAACAGATTGTAACGCCTTTGCAAAAACGTTGGACAAAAAGAATCTCTTATCTACACGAGTAGCTCGATGGGTCCTCTTGCTACAGGAATTCAATTACGAAATTGAACTCAGGAGTGGAACACGAATACGTCCCGTCGATGCTTTAAGCCGTCACTCGATCATGATTATAAAAAAAAATATGTGCAAAATCAAGATGAAGAATTACGTGCGATTATGGACATCATCACAGAGAAGACATCACACAACGGATATTTAATGAAATTCGGTATTTTGCACAAAGTGGTCAACGACGACGAACTAATTGTAGTGCCTCTTGGAATGCAAAACGAAATCATAAAGCAAGCGCACGAAAGAGGACAAAAACAAAGAGCTGTTAACTGATGATTTTTTTTTATTCCCAGACTTGGCGAAAAAATACAAAAGCATGTTAGTCACTGTATACCCTGTATCGTGTCTAATAGGAAACAAGGCAAGCAGGAAGAAGAACTCAATCCAATTCCAAAAAACGAGCAGCCACTTCAGACGTATCATATACTTTTTCGGACCTTTGGAATCTACACACAAACAGTATAAGCACATACTTGCCATAATAGATGGATTTACCAAGTTCTGTTGGTTGTATCCTACAAAGACGACGGCAGCGATTGAAGTTACGACGATTCTTAGAACGCAGAGTATGACCTTTGGGAATCCAACGCTTATAATTTCCGACCGAGGAGCTGCTTTCACTTTAGAAAAGTTTATCTTTGCAATACTGCGAAGATGAAGGAATCAAACATCACGTAGTCACAACAGGATTACCACGTGCTAACGGACAAGTGGAGAGACTCAATGCGATCATTGTATCTGTTTTAGCTAAACTTGCTATAGACGACCCCTGTAAATGGTACAAGTTTGTTGATAAGGTTCAGCAAAATATAAATTCAACATTTTGTCAAAGTACCCAAGAGACGCCGTTTGAACTCCTTATTGGTATCAAGATGCGGACAAAAACTGATGTAGATATACAAAGAATAATACACGACGAGATGATCCAGATTTTTGACGACAACCGAGAAGAAATCCGACGACAAGCAAAACAGCAAATTATCAAAATGCAGAATGAAAATAAACATTTCTATAATTTACGACGCAAGACGGCCAACACATACAAGCTAGGAGAGCTAGTTGCCATCAAGCGTACACAACTAGGCGGTGGACTTAAGCTGAAGCCCAAATACCTAGGCCCGTACAAAATCATCAATGTAAAGACGAACAACACTTATGACGTAATTAAAGATGCAACATTTAGCGATGGACCAAAGAAGACGACGACGTGTGCTGAATATATGAAGCCCAGTTTAGGATCGCCGAGTTGTGGTAATGATCTGGCAACGCCGAGTCAGATGGCCTAAGGAACAGTCGACGGACTGGCAACGACGTAAATGTATAAGAAGAAGAGCAGAGAGTTCTCGATGACGACCCGAAGAGTTAAGACGTGAAGAGTAAAGACGTGAAAGAGCAAGGCTGACGCTCAATCAATCAAAAAATAACGACGATATCAAAGAATGACAAGTAAAGAAAGCCACAGTCGAGCCCGCCCGACAGTAAGATCCCATTCGCCCAGTTTCGAAACAAATTATCACATATTTAATTCCATCAAAAAACTGTGCACAAGTTTTTGCTCCACCTATTGTTTAGATTAGATTTATCTCTGAATAGCGCCATCTACATGTAAAAACGGCATAGCTTTACACACGCTATAGCTGAAACGAAGCACCGTGACAATGACGTCACGACGCGCAGCACAGGCGCAAGCAGTGGAAGTACGGAAAACGGAAACATGGATAACTTCTGTGTTTATGGTCCGATTGGATTGTAATTTGGGGAATAGATTTAGATTGCAATTACTTATGTTCATACCAAAGCAGAAAGCTGTAATTTCAATACTTCTCCTGATAATTATCGATTTGGGTGGGAGGTGGGTGTGGCACCTCAAATTTCGAATAAATCTTATCTGTGCATGATTTATAGGAACCATCATGCCAAATTTGGTGTCTGTAACTGAAATACTTTCCTTAATATTCAAAAATTATCGATTTGCGTGGCCGATGGACGTGGCACCCCAAATTTAAAAAAAAACCCATTCTACGCATAGTTTACAGGAACCATCATGCCAAATTTGGTGTCTGTAACTGTAATACTTTCCTTAATATTCATAAATGATCGATTTGCGTAGGCGGTGGGCGTGGCACCCAAATTTGAAAAAAACGCATTCTGCGCATAGTTTACAGGAACCATCATGTCAAATTTGGTGTCTCTAGCTTTTGTAATAGCTGAGAACTCGACGTTCATACAGACAGACGGACAGAAGGACAGACGGACATGGCTCAGTCGACTCGGCTGTTGATCCTGAGCCAGAATATATATACTTTATGGTGTCTGCCATGTCTCCTTCTGCCTGTTACATACTTTTGCACAAACTTAGTATACCATTTTTGACCAATTTCAATGCTCGAATGCCATAAAAAGATTAACTACAATTACTTTAAATAACTAATTATAAGAAACATACATAGCAGTATTGCAAATAAAACTATTTAATTTATTAATTAATAACCATCGTGTATCTTACACAACAACTGGGACTTCACTTACCCTATCCCCACAGTACTGTTCGTTTTGCAGTCCACAACTTAACCCATTTTACCAACGTACACGTACACACTATTCGGCACAATGCTGCAGCCAGCGCTGCCGGTAGCGCTGCTTTCAGCTATGATAAACATTAAGCTGAATAACTTCTGTGTTTAGTATCCGATTGTTTCCAAATTTTCAGAGTTCACCTGGCTAGCTATAGTTATCATATAAACCGAAAATGAACAATATGGCATCAAAATTGCGCTTGTAATAAATTTTTTTCGATTTACGGGGGCGTGGCCAAAAAACGTTAAGCAGAATAACTTCTGTGGTTATTATCCGGTTGATTCCAAATTTGCAGAGTTCACCTGGCTAGCTATGGTTATTATATAAACCGAAAGTGCGCGTGAAATCAATTTTTTTCGATTTACGGGGGCGTGGACAAAATCCAAAATAGTCTTGATCAGCGTGCAATAATAACACATTTCGTCACCAAATTTGGTGGATCTAACTCTTATAAAAGATGAGATCTAGATTTTCAGACGGACATGGCAGACGGACATGGCTATGTCGACTCGGCTGTTGACCCTGAGCCAGAATATATATACTTTATAGGGTCGGAGATGTCTCCTTCTGCCTGTTACATATATTTTCGGTTTGAACAAAGTTATAACATCCTTTTACTCTATGAGAAGCGGGTATAAATATTTTAGCACACATTGAATTTTTGTTGCGGGCGGAAATCGAACCCGTTAATGCATAATAGTACTGTTCGTTTTACAGCCCACAACTTAACCCATTTCACCACCGTACACGAACACATTATTTGGCACAATGCTGCGGGCAGCGCTGCCGGCATCGCTGCTTTCAGCTATGAAAAACGTTAAGCTGAATAACTTCTGTGTTTATTATCCGATTGTTTCCAAATTTTCAGAGTTCACCTAACTAGCTATAGTTATCATATAAACCGAAAGTGACAATGTGGCATCAAAATTGCGCTTGTAATCAATTTTTTCGAATTATTGGGGCGTGGCCAAAATCCAAAATAAACTTGATCAGCGTGCAATAATAACATAATTTGTCACCAATTTTGGTAGTTCCAGCTCTTATAATGGCTGCGATCTAGATTTTCACACGGACGGACAGACGAACATGGCTATATCGACTCGGCTGTTAATCCTGAACCAGAATATATATACTTTATGGGGTCGGAGATGTCTCCTTCTGCCTGTTACATACATTTTCAGTTGGAACAAAGTTATAATATCCTTCTACTCTATAAGTAGCGGGTAAATCAAAAAAAAATTTTTTTTTCACACATTTAATTTTTGATGAGGGTGGGACTCGAACCCGTAAATGCATAATAGTACTGTTCGTTTTGCAGTCAACAACTTAACCCATTTCACCACCGTACACACACAAATGAACCAAAAGTAAACAACAAGGCATCAAAATTGCGCTTGAAATCGTTTTTTTCGATTTACGGGGCGGAAGGGGGCGTGGCCAAAATCCGAAATAAACTTGATCAGCGTGCAATAATAACACAATTTGTCATTAAATTTGGTAGTTCTAGCTCTTCTAATAGCTGAGATCTAGATTTTCACACGGACGGACAGATGGGCAGACGGACATGGGACTTGGCTGTTGATCCTGAGCCAGATAGGGTCGGAGATGTCTCCTTCTGCCTGTTACATACAGTTTCGGTTTCAACAAAGTTATTTATTTATTAATTTATTTATTTAATGTCAACTAATGGCAGCCGACGCAAAATTTGAAAAGATTTAATATTAATTTTAAAAAAATTTAAATATAATTAAGTTAAAACAAGTAAAGAAAGGTACAGTCGAGCGCGCCCGACAGTAAGATACCATTCGCCCAGTTTCGAATCAAATTATCACATATTTAATTCCATCAAAAAACTGTGCACAAGTTGATCCTCCACCTATTGTTTAGATTATTTTTATCTCTGAATAGCGCCATCTACATAGTTTACACACGCTATGGCTGAAACGAAGCATCGTGACGATGACGTCACGACGCGCAGCACAGGCGCAAGCAGTGGAAGTACGGAAAACGGAAACATGGATAACTTCTGTGTTTATGGTCCGATTGGATTGTAATTTGGGGTGTAGATTTATATTGTAATTATTTATGTTCATAGCAGAAAGCTGTAATTTCAATACTTCTCCTGATAATCGAAATTTATCGATTTGCGTGGGTGGTGGGCGTGGCACCTCAAATTTCAAATAAACTGCATCTGCGCATGATTTATAGGAACCATCATACCAAATTTGGTGTCTGTAACTGTAATACTTTCCTTAATATTCAAAAATTATCGATTTGCGTGGGCGGTGGGCGTGGCACCCCAAATTGGATAAAAAAGGCATTCTGCGCATAGTTTACAAGAACCATAATGCCCAATTTGGTGTCTGTAACTGTAATACTTTCCTTAATATTCGTAAATTATCGATTTGCGTGGGCGGTGGGTGAGGCACTCCGAATTGGAAATAAACTTGATCTGCGTATGGTATACAGGAACCATCATGTCAAATTTGGTGTCTCTAGCTTTTGTAATAGCTGAGATCTCGACGTTCATACAGACAGACGGACAGAAGGACAGACGGACAGACGGACATGGCTCAATCGACTCGGCTGTTGATCCTGAGCCAGAATATATATGTTACATACTTCTGCCTGTTACATACTTTTGCACAAACTTAGTATACCATTTTCAATGGTCGAATGGTATAATTATCTTTAAGATTAAAAAAATTAAAATTAAAAGTGAAGTAAATAATTACAATTTAAAGCAAAAATTTAACGACTAGTCTGGGTGAACAAAAGAATAATTACAAATTTTATTTATTTAAAATGATCCAACATTTGTTGCAAAAGGATTGGGGAAAACCCAGAAAAACCCAATCAGATCAGAGAAGATTGTTAGGTGTTAGTTGTTAGTGTTAGGTGTTAGTTGTTAGTACGCTACATCGACCGGAGGAAGTGTAAAAGAAAATACATCATTAGATAGTGAGTTAAGATATATAGTGAATGGATAGAAAAAAGATAATCGAGAAAAAGAGGAAAATACACTAGTAAGGACTAATTTCTACACAGATGAGAAAGAAATAAAGATTTTAAGTCTACAGAATTTGAATTAGCTATGATAAAATATAAGTTGTTATAGTTCGAACATAATGGCCTAAAGGGTTCATGCAAGGCATAGTTCGACCTACAGTGAGAAAGTGTTAGAGGTAGGAAGTTACGAGAGTTTCTAAAGGGGACAGAGAAGTATAACTGGCTAACCAAGTCTTCACTATCAATATCACCTTGAATAAGGTTATTTATAAACAGTACACCAAGCATGGTTCTACGATTTGCTAAAGACGAAAGATTTAATAAGAGAAGTCTACTAGAGTAAGAAGGTAATCTTAAGTTTGCATCCCAATTAAGGCCTCGTAGGGCAAAAATTAAAAAATTCTTTTCCACAGAGTCAATGCGGTCCTTCTAAAATGAATACTGAGGACACCAAAAACATGAACCATACTTAAGAATAGGACGCACAAGAGAGATATAAAGAGTTTTTGTGACATAAGGGTCGTTGAATTCCTTAGACCACCGCTTTATAAAGCCCAGAACACCTATGGCCTTATTGACCATAGAAATAATGTGTTCAGTAAATTTAAGTTTGCGGTCCAATCGGACGCCCAGACCATCAGCCAAGGTAATTATATCCAGGGGGCAACAATAAAGAGTGTATGAGGCGTACTTGGGACTGGCCCGAGAGAAAGTCATTAGTTTGCATTGAGCCATGTTCAAGTTTAATTGGTTTGGACAGCACCAACTATGAAAACGGTCAAGGTCGTCTTGAAGAAAAGAGTAACAAGAGACATCTTTAAATTGATAGCATAGCTTAACATCGTCTGCATACATAAGAGTACGCGAGTTATGTATGACCAAAGGTAGATCATTAATAAAAAGAGTGAAAAGAAGGGGACCCAGATGGTTTCCTTGAGGAAACCAGAGGTGACATAACGTGAGTTAGAAAGAGCATTTTTGAATGAGACTCTTTGAGTTCGGCCGGTTAGATAACTAAAGATCCAACTAAGGTATTTTGGTGTAAAGCCCAGAAGGTTAAGTTTGTTTGCGAGAAGGGAGTGGTTTACTGAGTCAAAAGCTTTATTGAAATCAGTATATGTGACATCAGTCTGTAGATTTTTCCGAAAACCGATAATTATAAAAGATGTCAGCTCAAGGAAATTTGTCGAAGTTGAACGACGTTTTACGAATCCATGCTGACTAGGAGACATGAGAGATCTGCAATAATGTTGCAAGTACGGAGTCAAAACATACTCAAAGAGTTTAGGTATAGCCGACAATTTAGAGATACCTCTATAATTGCTTGCATCAGACTTACTGCCTTTTTTGGAGGAGGAATTATAAATGATTCCTTCCAAATCAAGGGAAAAGAGGAAGTGTTTAAGGACAGTGAAAATAGTTTGTGCAACGGATTAGTTAATGAATTGGCACAGTGACGAAATACGCAACCGGGAATTCCGTCAGGACATGGATTGAAAACAGGTTTTACCAGACATAGATCCGTATAGAGCCTATTCTCATAAAGGAAAGGGGTGGAAATTCCATTCGAGCTAGGAATGGTTTATGGGTATGTATGAGAGGACTGTGTAAATTTTGAGTAAGTCGTTTGAAAGAACTTCGCAAACAAATCGGCAATGGCCTGATCATTATTAGCATCATCCTTATTAAACGATTAATTAGAAGGAGTGGTATTAGATTTATGCTTCATGTTAACGAAACTATAAAACTGTTTAGGATTCTGCTGGAACTGAATCCTGCAGCGAATCAAATAGTTATTGTAACAAGTAGCGTTCAGCACGATAAAGTTTGACCGAGCAATAAGATAACGAGAAAAGGCGGACAGAGAATGACCTGCTCTATATTTCTTATAGAGTTTAGACTTTCGATTTTTTAAACTTGACAATTCTTTGGTAAACCACGAGGGGTTACTTGAACTCATTCGATAAACACGAGGAACACAATTATCAAAAAATACGTTTTAGGTATCGTAAAAATACTAATGGCGTCAGCCATATCAGTACACGAATAAAGATCGAACCAGTCGCAACATGAGATCAAGTTATTAAGCTTGGAGAAATCTGCATTACGAAAGCAGCGAACACGTTTACATGGCACTCTCACACTACCCAGCACATTCGAACCAAATTCGAAAACAACTTCAAACGTGGGAGGGTAGTGATCTTCCGGTTGGGTCAAGGGTTGAACTCTGGTCAGAGTTACTTTAGAATGATCAGAAACGTAACACAAATTAAGTTTCCGATTTAAGGAATTTACGACATGATTAACCTGAGACATTGAAATCTCTTGCAAACCATCAAAAAGGTCATGCTGTTTTGAGGGTAATAAAAAATGTTCCTCATCACTACGTGTCCAGCAACAATCAGGTATATTAAAGTCACCAAGGACAATAAGTGGATCCCTGTTTGATAGCAGGTTGAAAATAGACCTAATTATAGACAAATGTTGATTGAAGATAGAATTATCAGATGACGGAGGAACATACGAGCAAGTTATATAGGCGCAAAAGCCGGGAAAATGTAATTTTACACAAATAAATTCAATATCATATTGAACCTCCGGCACTTTCTTATCCGACGTGATGGCACAGTCGACTGCAATCAAAACCCCGCCACCCCGCCGGCCAGGTCGGTCAAGTCTATACGTTGTGTACCGACTTGAAAGAACTTCGGAGCTTAAAATCTCCGGCTTCAACCAAGTCTCAGTAAACACAAGCACCTGGGAAGCAAATGAAAGACTATTTCGAAATAAAGAAGTTAGTTTACTACATAGGCCTCTAACGTTTTGATAGGTTAAGGAAAGTTACGTAATCAATTTTTTGATATTTTATTTGTCTTTGTTGTAGTAGTTTAATTTGGGACTGAAAGAGTAATCGGTTGCCGATTTTTTCTCTTTTTAGCCTCGAATTTTTTTACCATAATTTGATCAGGCCAGAATTCAGACGAGCATATACGGTCAAATAAATCATTAGGGACACTTATTTTAAAGGATGAAATATCCCTTTCGTACGAGAATCTAAATAATTCCACCTTCATGTCGGCTTGAGTTTTGGCTTGAATAAAAGCCATGACATCATCTGATGTGAGATCAGGGGCAAGCCTTGAAACAAATATTTGTTTCTTTGGTGGGATTCCTGTCACAGCCCTACGACCCACTGATATGATATTAGTGGGTACGTTTGAAACCGGTAATCCAGAAGCCGCTGCTGCCTGGGGAACTATTTCCTGAGTTTCTAAATTCCGGACAAATCGGAGAGAGGCGTATTGGGCGTCACAGACTCCACAATGACAATTTCGGGTGCCGAAACTTTTTGAGCCGCCGACCTCGTTACTACAGGTGTAGTTAACATAGGCAGCGGCAGTGTCACAGGAGTCACTGGTTGGTCAGCATTCTGAGGCGGGAGGGCAATAATAGGCGGCTGCTCTTTAGAAGCTGACTTTTTTCGCTTCGGGAACTCATCCAATAGCTTAGGGCTATTGACAAACGATTCCAGCGCAGAAAACTGATCGGACAGTTTTCGAAAACTACTGTTCAGCTCCCTGAATCCCGTCCTAATCTGCCGCATAAACGATACAAATTCATTTTCGACCTCACGATATGCCTCGCAGCAATAATGCAACCCATTACGCCTGGCTATGGCATCAGCTGTAGTGCCGCTAAGGCCAGCACATTTAGCATGAGCAATATGTTTTGGCAAGATTTTTTATAGCAGACAATGCCTCCTTCCATTGTAAGGCATGACCACTGTAAATTTACAACAACCGCAAGTAAAAACAAGTAAAGAAAGCTACAGTCGAGCGCGCCCGACAGTAAGATACCATTCGCCCAGTATCGAAACAATTTATCACATATTTAATTCCATCAAAAAACTCTGCACAAGTTTATCCTCCACCAATTGTTTAGATTATTTTTATCTCTGAATAGCGCCATCTACATGTAAAAACGGCATAGTTTACACACGCTATGGCTGAAACGAAGCATCGTGACGATGACGTCACGACGCGCAGCACAGGCGCAAGCAGTGGAAGTACGGAAAACGGAAACATGGATAACTTCTGTGTTTATGGTCCGATTGGATTGTAATTTGGGGTGTAGATTTATATTGTAATTATTTATGTTCATAGCAGAAAGCTGTAATTTCAATACTTCTCCTGATAATCGAAATTTATCGATTTGCGTGGGTGGTGGGCGTGGCACCTCAAATTTCAAATAAACTGCATCTGCGCATGATTTATAGGAACCATCATACCAAATTTGGTGTCTGTAACTGTAATACTTTCCTTAATATTCAAAAATTATCGATTTGCGTGGGCGGTGGGCGTGGCACCCCAAATTGGATAAAAAAGGCATTCTGCGCATAGTTTACAGGAACCATAATGCCCAATTTGGTGTCTGTAACTGTAATACTTTCCTTAATATTCGTAAATTATCGATTTGCGTGGGCGGTGGGTGAGGCACTCCGAATTGGAAATAAACTTGATCTGCGTATGGTATACAGGAACCATCATGTCAAATTTGGTGTCTCTAGCTTTTGTAATAGCTGAGATCTCGACGTTCATACAGACAGACGGACAGAAGGACAGACGGACAGACGGACATGGCTCAATCGACTCGGCTGTTGATCCTGAGCCAGAATATATATGTTACATACTTCTGCCTGTTACATACTTTTGCACAAACTTAGTATACCATTTTCAATGGTCGAATGGTATAATTATCTTTAAGATTAAAAAAATTAAAATTAAAAGTGAAGTAAATAATTACAATTTAAAGCAAAAATTTAACGACTAGTCTGGGTGAACAAAAGAATAATTACAAATTTTATTTATTTAAAATGATCCAACATTTGTTGGAAAAGGATTGGGGAAAACCCAGAAAAACCCAATCAGATCAGAGAAGATTGTTAGGTGTTAGTTGTTAGTGTTAGGTGTTAGTTGTTAGTACGCTACATCGACCGGAGGAAGTGTAAAAGAAAATACATCATTAGATAGTGAGTTAAGATATATAGTGAATGGATAGAAAAAAGATAATCGAGAAAAAGAGGAAAATACACTAGTAAGGACTAATTTCTACACAGATGAGAAAGAAATAAAGATTTTAAGTCTACAGAATTTGAATTAGCTATAATAAAATATAAGTTGTTATAGTTCGAACATAATGGCCTAAAGGGTTCATGCAAGGCATAGTTCGACCTACAGTGAGAAAGTGTTAGAGGTAGGAAGTTACGAGAGTTTCTAAAGGGGACAGAGAAGTATAACTGGCTAACCAAGTCTTCACTATCAATATCACCTTGAATAAGGTTATTTATAAACAGTACACCAAGCATGGTTCTACGATTTGCTAAAGACGAAAGATTTAATAAGAGAAGTCTACTAGAGTAAGAAGGTAATCTTAAGTTTGCATCCCAATTAAGGCCTCGTAGGGCAAAAATTAAAAAATTCTTTTCCACAGAGTCAATGCGGTCCTTCTAAAATGAATACTGAGGACACCAAAAACATGAACCATACTTAAGAATAGGACGCACAAGAGAGATATAAAGAGTTTTTGTGACATAAGGGTCGTTGAATTCCTTAGACCACCGCTTTATAAAGCCCAGAACACCTATGGCCTTATTGACCATAGAAATAATGTGTTCAGTAAATTTAAGTTTGCGGTCCAATCGGACGCCCAGACCATCAGCCAAGGTAATTATATCCAGGGGGCAACAATAAAGAGTGTATGAGGCGTACTTGGGACTGGCCCGAGAGAAAGTCATTAGTTTGCATTGAGCCATGTTCAAGTTTAATTGGTTTGGACAGCACCAACTATGAAAACGGTCAAGGTCGTCTTGAAGAAAAGAGTAACAAGAGACATCTTTAAATTGATAGCATAGCTTAACATCGTCTGCATACATAAGAGTACGCGAGTTATGTATGACCAAAGGTAGATCATTAATAAAAAGAGTGAAAAGAAGGGGACCCAGATGGTTTCCTTGAGGAAACCAGAGGTGACATAACGTGAGTTAGAAAGAGCATTTTTGAATGAGACTCTTTGAGTTCGGCCGGTTAGATAACTAAAGATCCAACTAAGGTATTTTGGTGTAAAGCCCAGAAGGTTAAGTTTGTTTGCGAGAAGGGAGTGGTTTACTGAGTCAAAAGCTTTATTGAAATCAGTATATGTGACATCAGTCTGTAGATTTTTCCGAAAACCGATAATTATAAAAGATGTCAGCTCAAGGAAATTTGTCGAAGTTGAACGACGTTTTACGAATCCATGCTGACTAGGAGACATGAGAGATCTGCAATAATGTTGCAAGTACGGAGTCAAAACATACTCAAAGAGTTTAGGTATAGCCGACAATTTAGAGATACCTCTATAATTGCTTGCATCAGACTTACTGCCTTTTTTGGAGGAGGAATTATAAATGATTCCTTCCAAATCAAGGGAAAAGAGGAAGTGTTTAAGGACAGTGAAAATAGTTTGTGCAACGGATTAGTTAATGAATTGGCACAGTGACGAAATACGCAACCGGGAATTCCGTCAGGACATGGATTGAAAACAGGTTTTACCAGACATAGATCCGTATAGAGCCTATTCTCATAAAGGAAAGGGGTGGAAATTCCATTCGAGCTAGGAATGGTTTATGGGTATGTATGAGAGGACTGTGTAAATTTTGAGTAAGTCGTTTGAAAGAACTTCGCAAACAAATCGGCAATGGCCTGATCATTATTAGCATCATTCTTATTAAACGATTAATTAGAAGGAGTGGTATTAGATTTATGCTTCATGTTAACGAAACTATAAAACTGTTTAGGATTCTGCTGGAACTGAATCCTGCAGCGAATCAAATAGTTATTGTAACAAGTAGCGTTCAGCACGATAAAGTTTGACCGAGCAATAAGATAACGAGAAAAGGCGGACAGAGAATGACCTGCTCTATATTTCTTATAGAGTTTAGACTTTCGATTTTTTAAACTTGACAATTCTTTGGTAAACCACGAGGGGTTACTTGAACTCATTCGATAAACACGAGGAACACAATTATCAAAAAATACGTTTTAGGTATCGTAAAAAATACTAATGGCGTCAGCCATATCAGTACACGAATAAAGATCGAACCAGTCGCAACATGAGATCAAGTTATTAAGCTTGGAGAAATCTGCATTACGAAAGCAGCGAACACGTTTACATGGCACTCTCACACTACCCAGCACATTCGAACCAAATTCGAAAACAACTTCAAACGTGGGAGGGTAGTGATCTTCCGGTTGGGTCAAGGGTTGAACTCTGGTCAGAGTTACTTTAGAATGATCAGAAACGTAACACAAATTAAGTTTCCGATTTAAGGAATTTACGACATGATTAACCTGAGACATTGAAATCTCTTGCAAACCATCAAAAAGGTCATGCTGTTTTGAGGGTAATAAAAAATGTTCCTCATCACTACGTGTCCAGCAACAATCAGGTATATTAAAGTCACCAAGGACAATAAGTGGATCCCTGTTTGATAGCAGGTTGAAAATAGACCTAATTATAGACAAATGTTGATTGAAGATAGAATTATCAGATGACGGAGGAACATACGAGCAAGTTATATAGGCGCAAAAGCCGGGAAAATGTAATTTTACACAAATAAATTCAATATCATATTGAACCTCCGGCACTTTCTTATCCGACGTGATGGCACAGTCGACTGCAATCAAAACCCCGCCACCCCGCCGGCCAGGTCGGTCAAGTCTATACGTTGTGTACCGACTTGAAAGAACTTCGGAGCTTAAAATCTCCGGCTTCAACCAAGTCTCAGTAAACACAAGCACCTGGGAAGCAAATGAAAGACTATTTCGAAATAAAGAAGTTAGTTTACTACATAGGCCTCTAACGTTTTGATAGGTTAAGGAAAGTTACGTAATCAATTTTTTGATATTTTATTTGTCTTTGTTGTAGTAGTTTAATTTGGGACTGAAAGAGTAATCGGTTGCCGATTTTTTCTCTTTTTAGCCTCGAATTTTTTTACCATAATTTGATCAGGCCAGAATTCAGACGAGCATATACGGTCAAATAAATCATTAGGGACACTTATTTTAAAGGATGAAATATCCCTTTCGTACGAGAATCTAAATAATTCCACCTTTATGTCGGCTTGAGTTTTGGCTTGAATAAAAGCCATGACATCATCTGATGTGAGATCAGGGGCAAGCCTTGAAACAAATATTTGTTTCTTTGGTGGGATTCCTGTCACAGCCCTACGACCCACTGATATGATATTAGTGGGTACGTTTGAAACCGGTAATCCAGAAGCCGCTGCTGCCTGGGGAACTATTTCCTGAGTTTCTAAATTAAACGATCTCACAGGTAATGAGATCGCACCGGACAAATCGGAGAGAGGCGTATTGGGCGTCACAGACTCCACAGTGACAATTTCGGGTGCCGAAACTTTTTGAGCCGCCGACCTCGTTACTACAGGTGTAGTTAACATAGGCAGCGGCAGTGTCACAGGAGTCACTGGTTGGTCAGCATTCTGAGGCGGGAGGGCAATAATAGGCGGCTGCTCTTTAGAAGCTGACTTTTTTCGCTTCGGGAACTCATCCAATAGCTTAGGGCTATTGACAAACGATTCCAGCGCAGAAAACTGATCGGACAGTTTTCGAAAACTACTGTTCAGCTCCCTGAATCCCGTCCTAATCTGCCGCATAAACGATACAAATTCATTTTCGACCTCACGACATGCCTCGCAGCAATAATGCAACCCATTACGCCTGGCTATGGCATCAGCTGTAGTGCCGCTAAGGCCAGCACATTTAGCATGAGCAATATTATTGCATATCCAACATGCAATACTTGCCTAAGCAGAAGTAATATGTTTTGGCAAGATTTTTTATAGCAGACAATGCCTCCTTTCATTGTAAGGCATGACCACTGTAAATTTACAACAACCGCAAGTAAAAACAAGTAAAGAAAGCTACAGTCGAGCGCGCCCGACAGTAAGATACCATTCGCCCAGTTTCGAAACAAATTATCACATATTTAATTCCATCAAAAAACTCTGCACAAGCTTATCCTTCACCAATTGTTTAGATTATTTTTATCTCTGAATAGCGCCATCTACATGTGAAAACGGCATAGCTTTACACAAGCTACGGCTGAAACGAAGCATCGTAACGATGACGTCACGACGCGCAGCACAGGCGCAAGCAGTGGAAGTACGGAAAACGGAAACATTGATAACTTCCCTGTTTATGGTCCGATTGGATTGTAATTTGGGAAATAGATTTATATTGCAATTATTTATGTTCATACCAAAGCAGAAAGCTGTAATTTCAATACTTCTCCTGATAATCGAAAATTATCGATTTGCGTGGGTGGTGGGCATGGCACCTCAAATTTCAAATAAATGTCATCTGCGCATGATTTATAGGAACCATCATGCCAAATTTGGTGTCTGTAACTGAAATACTTTCCTTAATATTCAAAAATTATCGATTTGCGTGGGCGATGGACGTGGCACCCCAAATTTAAAAAAAACCCATTCTACGCATAGTTTACAGGAACCCTAATGCCAAATTTGGTGTCTGCAACTGTAATACTTTCCTATATATTCGTAGATTATCGATTTCCGTGGGCGGTGTGCGTGGCACTTGGCTGTTGATCCTGAGCCAGAATATATATACTTTATGGGGTCTGCTATGTCTCCCTCTGCCTGTTACATACTTTTGCACAAACTTAGTATACCATTTTTGACCATTTTCAATGATCGAATGATATAACAAAAAGAGAGAATAGATTGGAGTGAGAGTCAGGCACACGCAACAACAAAGTTCAAAAGAACAAGAATAGGGAGTGAGCGTTGGAGCGCACAACAACAAAAACTACAGTAAATTAAACTATGGGAGAGTAAATGAGAGTTAAGTGCTCTCACCGTGAAAGAGAAAAAGTAAATTAGGTCAGAACAACAACAATAGTTCTAAACGTAGAAGTTGAAGCAGTAAACAAGTTCAAAGTACTAACCAAAATCAAAATTAAGCAAAACACAATTTGTTAGTTTTAATTAGGCATACACACGCGACTGAACGAATTCCTGATTAAAAAAGTGATAAAAGTGATTAGTGCTGTTATTTAGTTCAATTAATCGCCGGGTTTAATAAAGAAAGTATAATATCTTTTTACTCTATGAGAAGAGGGTGTAAATATTTTTGCACACATTGAACTTTTGATGCGGGCGGGACTCGAACCCGTAAATGCATAATAGTACTGTTCGTTTTGCAGTCCACAACTTAACCCATTTCACCACCGTACACGCACACACTATTCGGCACAATGCTGCAGGCAGCGCTGCCGGTATCGCTGCTTTCAGCTATGAAAAACGTTAAGCTGAATAACTTCTGTGATTATTATCCGATTGTTTCCAAATTTTCAGAGTTAACCTGGCTAGCTATAGTTATCACATAAACCGAAAGTGAACAATATGGCATCAAAATTGCGCTTGAAATCAATTTTTTCGATAAACGGGGGCGTGGGCAAAATCCAAAATAAACTTGATCAGCGTGCAATAATAACATAATTTGTCACCAAATTTGGTAGTCCTAGCTCTTATAATAGCTGAGATCTAGATTTTCACACGGACGGATAGACGGGCAGACGGATATGGCTATATCGACTCGTCTGTTAATCCTGAGCCAAAATATATACTTTATGGTGTCGGAGAGGTCGCCTTCTGCCTGTTACATACATTTTCAGTTTGAACAAAGTTATAATATCAGCGCTGCCGGCGCTGGTTTCAGCTATGAAAAACGTTCAGCTGAAAAATTTCTGTGTTTATTATCCGACTGTTTCCAAACTTTCAGAGCTCACCTGGCTCAAAATTGCGCGTGTAATCAATTTTTTTCGATTTACGGGGGCGGAAAGGGGCGTGGCAAAAATCCAAAATAAACTTGATCAGCGTGCAATAATAACACAATTTGACAGCTAATTTGGTAGTTTTAGCTCGTATAATAGCTGAGATCTAGATTTTCACACGGACGGATAGACGAACATGGTTATATCGAATCGGCTGTTGATCCTGAACCAGAATATACATACTTTATGGGGTCGGAGATGTCTCCTTCTGCCTGTTACATACATTTTCGGTTTGAACAAAGTTATAATATCCTTCTACTCTATGAGAAGGGGGTATAAATATTTTTGCACACATTGAATTTTTGATGCGGGCGGGACTCGAACCCGTAAATGCATAATAGTATTGTTTCTTTTGCAGTCCACAACTTAACCTATTTCACCACCTTACACGCACACACTATTTGGCACAATGCTGCAGACAGCGCTGCCGGCGCTGGTTTCAGCTATGAAAAATTGTTACCAAATTTTCAGAATTCACATGGCTAGCTATTGTTATTCTATAAACCGAAAGTGAATAATATGGCATCAAAATTGCGGTTGTATTAAATTTTTCCGACTTACGGGGGAGGAAGGAGGAGTGGCCAAAATCCATAATAAACTAGATCAGCGTGCAATAACAGCACATTTTGTCACCAAATTTGGTAGTTCTCGCTCTTATAATAGCTGAGCTGTACATTTACACACGGACGGACAGAAGGGCAGACGGACATGGCTATACCGAGTCAGCTGTTGATCCTGAGCGAGAATATAAATACTTTATGGGGTCAGAGATGCCTCTCTATGGTTATCATATAAACCGAAAGTGAACAATATGGCATCAAAATTGCGCTTGTAATCAATTTTTTTCGATTTACGAGGGCGTGGCCAAAATCCAAAATAAACTGATCAGCGTGCAATAATAACACATTTTGTCACAGAATTTGGTAGTTTTAGCTCTTATAATAGCTTGGATCTAGATTTTAACACGGACAGACAGACGAACAGACGGACATGACTATATCGGCTTGGCTGTTGATCCTGAGCCAGAATATATATACTTTATGGGGTCGGATATGTCTCCATCTGCCTGTTACATACTTTTTCGGTTTGAACAAAGTTATAATATCCTACACATTGATTTTTGATACGGGCGGTACTCGAACCCATAAATGCATAATAGTACTGTTCGTTGTGCAGTCCACAACTTAACCCATTTCAACACCGTACAAGCACACACTATTCGGCACAATGCTGCAGGCAGCGCTGCCGGTAGCGCTGCTTTCATCTATGAAAAACGTTAAGCTGAATAACTTCTGTGTTTATTATCCGAATGTTTCCAAATTTTCAGAGTTCACCTGGCTAGCTATAGTTATTATACATATAAACCGAAAGTGAACAATATGGCATCAAAATTGCGCTTGTTATCAATGTTTTTTTGATTTGCGGGGGCGGAAGGGGGCGTGGCCAAAATCCAAAATAAACTTGATCAGCGTGCAATAATAACACATATTGTCACCAAATTTGGTTCTCCTAGCTCTTGTAATAGCTGAGATCTAGATTTTCACACGGACAGACAGACGGACAGACGGACATGGCTATATCGACTCGGCTGTTGATCCTGAGCCAGAATATATATACTTTATGGGGTCGGTGATGTCTCCTTCTGCCTGTTACATACATTTTCGGTTGGAGCAGAGTTGTAATATCCATCTACTCTATGAGTAGCGGGTATAATAAAAAACAAGTAAGAACGGCTACAGTCAAGTGTTAATTGTAGAAGACCATGGATTTTTCAAGGTTATGAAAAAAATCAAATTTAGAAAACTGTTATTGGTAAACGTGTTTTTCAAAGTAAAGTAATAAACAAAACATATAATTTTCAGTTAGACGCCAAGCAGTCCAATCAGTTTGAAAAAAGCACTGCTTGCCTGCTTGCAGTGGGCGCAGTGCAAATCTATATAAAATGTTGAATAACTTTTATGTTCATTATCCGATCAGCGATTGCTTAGGTGGTGATAGTTATCATTCACACCAAAACTAAATACTCTAGCTTTATTATTGCGCTTGCTATATGGTTTATCGATTAGCGGGGGCGGAAGTAGGCTTGTCCCAAATTTTAATAAAAATTTTATAGCGTATAATTCGCATTAGTGTTGTCACCCAATTTGGTGGCTCTAGCTGTTTCAGTTTCTGAGATAAAGGCGTTCATACAGACGGACAGACAGACATGGCTTAATCGACTCGGCTAGTGATCCTGAGCAAGAGTATATATACTTTATGGTGTCGCAGATGCCTCCTTCTATCAGCTACGCCCATTTCGACAAACACAATAGACCATGTATTTATACCCGCTACTCATAGAGTAGAAGGGTTATATCGAATCGGCTGTTGATCCTGAACCAGAATATACATACTTTATGGGGTCGGAGATGTCTCCTTCTGCCTGTTACATACATTTTCGGTTTGAACAAAGTTATAATATCCTTCTACTCTATGAGAAGGGGGTATAAATATTTTTGCACACATTGAATTTTTGATGCGGGCGGGACTCGAACCCGTAAATGCATAATAGTATTGTTTCTTTTGCAGTCCACAACTTAACCTATTTCACCACCTTACACGCACACACTATTTGGCACAATGCTGCAGACAGCGCTGCCGGCGCTGGTTTCAGCTATGAAAAATTGTTACCAAATTTTCAGAATTCACATGGCTAGCTATTGTTATTCTATAAACCGAAAGTGAATAATATGGCATCAAAATTGCGGTTGTATTAAATTTTTCCGACTTACGGGGGAGGAAGGAGGAGTGGCCAAAATCCATAATAAACTAGATCAGCGTGCAATAACAGCACATTTTGTCACCAAATTTGGTAGTTCTCGCTCTTATAATAGCTGAGCTGTACATTTACACACGGACGGACAGAAGGGCAGACGGACATGGCTATACCGAGTCAGCTGTTGATCCTGAGCGAGAATATAAATACTTTATGGGGTCAGAGATGCCTCTCTATGGTTATCATATAAACCGAAAGTGAACAATATGGCATCAAAATTGCGCTTGTAATCAATTTTTTTCGATTTACGAGGGCGTGGCCAAAATCCAAAATAAACTGATCAGCGTGCAATAATAACACATTTTGTCACAGAATTTGGTAGTTTTAGCTCTTATAATAGCTTGGATCTAGATTTTAACACGGACAGACAGACGAACAGACGGACATGACACAATATGGCATCAAAATTGCGCTTGTAATCAATTTTTTTCGATTTACGAGGGCGTGGCCAAAATCCAAAATAAACTGATCAGCGTGCAATAATAACACATTTTGTCACAGAATTTGGTAGTTTTAGCTCTTATAATAGCTTGGATCTAGATTTTAACACGGACAGACAGACGAACAGACGGACATGACTATATCGGCTTGGCTGTTGATCCTGAGCCAGAATATATATACTTTATGGGGTCGGATATGTCTCCATCTGCCTGTTACATACTTTTTCGGTTTGAACAAAGTTATAATATCCTACACATTGATTTTTGATACGGGCGGTACTCGAACCCATAAATGCATAATAGTACTGTTCGTTGTGCAGTCCACAACTTAACCCATTTCAACACCGTACACGCACACACTATTCGGCACAATGCTGCAGGCAGCGCTGCCGGTAGCGCTGCTTTCATCTATGAAAAACGTTAAGCTGAATAACTTCTGTGTTTATTATCCGAATGTTTCCAAATTTTCAGAGTTCACCTGGCTAGCTATAGTTATTATACATATAAACCGAAAGTGAACAATATGGCATCAAAATTGCGCTTGTTATCAATGTTTTTTTGATTTGCGGGGGCGGAAGGGGGCGTGGCCAAAATCCAAAATAAACTTGATCAGCGTGCAATAATAACACATATTGTCACCAAATTTGGTTCTCCTAGCTCTTGTAATAGCTGAGATCTAGATTTTCACACGGACAGACAGACGGACAGACGGACATGGCTATATCGACTCGGCTGTTGATCCTGAGCCAGAATATATATACTTTATGGGGTCGGTGATGTCTCCTTCTGCCTGTTACATACATTTTCGGTTGGAGCAGAGTTGTAATATCCATCTACTCTATGAGTAGCGGGTATAATAAAAAACAAGTAAGAACGGCTACAGTCAAGTGTTAATTGTAGAAGACCATGGATTTTTCAAGGTTATGAAAAAAATCAAATTTAGAAAACTGTTATTGGTAAACGTGTTTTTCAAAGTAAAGTAATAAACAACACATATAATTTTCAGTTAGACGCCAAGCAGTCCAATCAGTTTGAAAAAAGCACTGCTTGCCTGCTTGCAGTGGGCGCAGTGCAAATCTATATAAAATGTTGAATAACTTTTATGTTCATTATCCGATCAGCGATTGCTTAGGTGGTGATAGTTATCATTCACACCAAAACTAAATACTCTAGCTTTATTATTGCGCTTGCTATATGGTTTATCGATTAGCGGGGGCGGAAGTAGGCTTGTCCCAAATTTTAATAAAAATTTTATAGCGTATAATTCGCATTAGTGTTGTCACCCAATTTGGTGGCTCTAGCTGTTTCAGTTTCTGAGATAAAGGCGTTCATACAGACGGACAGACAGACATGGCTTAATCGACTCGGCTAGTGATCCTGAGCAAGAGTATATATACTTTATGGTGTCGCAGATGCCTCCTTCTATCAGCTACGCCCATTTCGACAAACACAATAGACCATGTATTTATACCCGCTACTCATAGAGTAGAAGGGTATTATAACTTTGTTCAAACCGAAAAACTATTCTACGCATAGTTTACAGGAACCCTAATGCCAAATTTGGTGTCTGCAACTGTAATACTTTCCTATATATTCGTAGATTATCGATTTCCGTGGGCGGTGTGCGTGGCACTCGGCTGTTGATCCTGAGCCAGAATATATATACTTTATGGGGTCTGCTATGTCTCCCTCTGCCTGTTACATACTTTTGCACAAACTTAGTATACCATTTTTGACCATTTTCAATGATCGAATGATATAACAAAAGAGAGAGAATAGATTGGAGTGAGAGTCAGGCACACGCAACAACAAAGTTCAAAAGAACAAGAATAGGGAGTGAGCGTTGGAGCGCACAACAACAAAAACTACAGTAAATTAAACTATGGGAGAGTAAATGAGAGTTAAGTGCTCTCACCGTGAAAGAGAAAAAGTAAATTAGGTCAGAACAACAACAATAGTTCTAAACGTAGAAGTTGAAGCAGTAAACAAGTTCAAAGTACTAACCAAAATCAAAATTAAGCAAAACACAATTTGTTAGTTTTAATTAGGCATACACACGCGACTGAACGAATTCCTGATTAAAAAAGTGATAAAAGTGATTAGTGCTGTTATTTAGTTCAATTAATCGCCGGGTTTAATAAAGAAAGTATAATATCTTTTTACTCTATGAGAAGAGGGTGTAAATATTTTTGCACACATTGAACTTTTGATGCGGGCGGGACTCGAACCCGTAAATGCATAATAGTACTGTTCGTTTTGCAGTCCACAACTTAACCCATTTCACCACCGTACACGCACACACTATTCGGCACAATGCTGCAGGCAGCGCTGCCGGTATCGCTGCTTTCAGCTATGAAAAACGTTAAGCTGAATAACTTCTGTGATTATTATCCGATTGTTTCCAAATTTTCAGAGTTAACCTGGCTAGCTATAGTTATCACATAAACCGAAAGTGAACAATATGGCATCAAAATTGCGCTTGAAATCAATTTTTTCGATAAACGGGGGCGTGGGCAAAATCCAAAATAAACTTGATCAGCGTGCAATAATAACATAATTTGTCACCAAATTTGGTAGTCCTAGCTCTTATAATAGCTGAGATCTAGATTTTCACACGGACGGATAGACGGGCAGACGGATATGGCTATATCGACTCGTCTGTTAATCCTGAGCCAAAATATATACTTTATGGTGTCGGAGAGGTCGCCTTCTGCCTGTTACATACATTTTCAGTTTGAACAAAGTTATAATATCAGCGCTGCCGGCGCTGGTTTCAGCTATGAAAAACGTTCAGCTGAAAAATTTCTGTGTTTATTATCCGACTGTTTCCAAACTTTCAGAGCTCACCTGGCTCAAAATTGCGCGTGTAATCAATTTTTTTCGATTTACGGGGGCGGAAAGGGGCGTGGCAAAAATCCAAAATAAACTTGATCAGCGTGCAATAATAACACAATTTGACAGCTAATTTGGTAGTTTTAGCTCGTATAATAGCTGAGATCTAGATTTTCACACGGACGGATAGACGAACATGGTTATATCGAATCGGCTGTTGATCCTGAACCAGAATATACATACTTTATGGGGTCGGAGATGTCTCCTTCTGCCTGTTACATACATTTTCGGTTTGAACAAAGTTATAATATCCTTCTACTCTATGAGAAGGGGGTATAAATATTTTTGCACACATTGAATTTTTGATGCGGGCGGGACTCGAACCCGTAAATGCATAATAGTATTGTTTCTTTTGCAGTCCACAACTTAACCTATTTCACCACCTTACACGCACACACTATTTGGCACAATGCTGCAGACAGCGCTGCCGGCGCTGGTTTCAGCTATGAAAAATTGTTACCAAATTTTCAGAATTCACATGGCTAGCTATTGTTATTCTATAAACCGAAAGTGAATAATATGGCATCAAAATTGCGGTTGTATTAAATTTTTCCGACTTACGGGGGAGGAAGGAGGAGTGGCCAAAATCCATAATAAACTAGATCAGCGTGCAATAACAGCACATTTTGTCACCAAATTTGGTAGTTCTCGCTCTTATAATAGCTGAGCTGTACATTTACACACGGACGGACAGAAGGGCAGACGGACATGGCTATACCGAGTCAGCTGTTGATCCTGAGCGAGAATATAAATACTTTATGGGGTCAGAGATGCCTCTCTATGGTTATCATATAAACCGAAAGTGAACAATATGGCATCAAAATTGGGCTTGTAATCAATTTTTTCGATTTACGAGGGCGTGGCCAAAATCCAAAATAAACTGATCAGCGTGCAATAATAACACATTTTGTCACAGAATTTGGTAGTTTTAGCTCTTATAATAGCTTGGATCTAGATTTTAACACGGACAGACAGACGAACAGACGGACATGACTATATCGGCTTGGCTGTTGATCCTGAGCCAGAATATATATACTTTATGGGGTCGGATATGTCTCCATCTGCCTGTTACATACTTTTTCGGTTTGAACAAAGTTATAATATCCTACACATTGATTTTTGATGCGGGCGGTACTCGAACCCATAAATGCATAATAGTACTGTTCGTTGTGCAGTCCACAACTTAACCCATTTCAACACCGTACAAGCACACACTATTCGGCACAATGCTGCAGGCAGCGCTGCCGGTAGCGCTGCTTTCATCTATGAAAAACGTTAAGCTGAATAACTTCTGTGTTTATTATCCGAATGTTTCCAAATTTTCAGAGTTCACCTGGCTAGCTATAGTTATTATACATATAAACCGAAAGTGAACAATATGGCATCAAAATTGCGCTTGTTATCAATGTTTTTTGATTTGCGGGGGCGGAAGGGGGCGTGGCCAAAATCCAAAATAAACTTGATCAGCGTGCAATAATAACACATATTGTCACCAAATTTGGTTCTCCTAGCTCTTGTAATAGCTGAGATCTAGATTTTCACACGGACAGACAGACGGACAGACGGACATGGCTATATCGACTCGGCTGTTGATCCTGAGCCAGAATATATATACTTTATGGGGTCGGTGATGTCTCCTTCTGCCTGTTACATACATTGCATGTGCAAAAAATTTTATTTTTTATTTTAGACTTTGACTTTGGATAAATATTGTAAGTCCATGGCCTTTTACCAAAATATGATTGTAGCCGTTTTTTATTGTTCCGCAAATAATTTTGATGCACGAGCAGCTGGGTAGCGGGTATATTACAGTCGAGCACACTCGAATGTAGCTTTCTTACTTGTTATTTTTGAAATTTCTTTTCTACTTTATAATTATCCCCGCTACTCATAGAGTAGAAGGGTATTATAACTTTGTTCAAACCGAAAATGTATGTAACAGGCAGAAGGAGACACCTCCGACCCCATAAAGTATATATATTCTGGCTCAGGATCAACAGCCGAGTCGATATAGCCATGTCCGTCTGTCCGTCTGTCTGTCCGTGTGAAAATCTAGATCTCAGCTATTATAAGAGCTAGGACAACCAAATGTGGTGACAATATGTGTTATTATTGCACGCTGATCAAGTTTATTTTGCATTTTGGCCACGCCCCCTTCTGCCCCCGCAAATCGAAAAAACATTGATAACAAGTGCAATTTTGATGCCATATTGTTCATTTTCGGTTTACATGATATTTACTATATATATTACTATAGCTAGCCAGATGATCTCTGAAAATTTGGTAACAATCGGATAATAAACACAGAAGTTATTCAGCTTAACGTTTTCCATAGCTGTAAGCAGCGCTGCCGGCAGCATTGTGCCGAGTCGTGTGTACAGTGAAATGGGTTAAGTTGTGGACGGCAAAACGAACAGTACTATTATGCATTTACGGGTTCGAGTCCCACCCGCATCAAAAATTAAATGTGTGCAAAAATGTTTTTTTTTTTTTATTTTGTATTTTGACTTTGCATAAATATTATAAGTCCATAGCCTTTTACGATCAAAATATGATTGTAGCCGTTTTTATACCCGCTACTCATAGAGTAGAAGGGTATTATAACTTTGTACAAACCGAAAATGTATGTAACAGGCAGAAGGAGACACCTCCGACCATAAAGTATATATATTCTGGCTCAAGATCAACAGCCGAGTCGATATAGCCATGTCCGTCTGTCTGTCCGTCTGTCTGTCCGTGTGAAAATGTAGATCTAAGAAAATGGAGATCTAATCTATTATAATAGCTAGAACTACCAAATTTGGTGACAGCATGTGTTATTATTGCACGCTGATCAAGTTTATTTTGGATTTTGGCCACGCCTCCTTCCGCCCCTGTAAATCGAAAAAAATTGATTGATAGCTAGCCAGATGATCTCTGAAAATTTGGTAACAATCGGATAATAAACACAGAAGTTATTCAGCTTAACGTTTTCCTTAGCTGTAAGCAGCGCTGCCAGCAGCATTGTGCCGAATCGTGTGTACAGTGAAATGGGTTAAGTTGTTGACTGCAAAACGAACAGTACTATTATGCATTTACGGGTTCGAGTCCCGCCCGCATCAAAAATTAAATGTGTGCAAAAATGTTTTTTTTTTTTATTTTATATTTTGACTTTGCATAAATATTATAAGTCCATAGCCTTTTACGGTCAAAATATGATTGTAGCCGTTTTTTTGTTCCGCAAATAAATTATGTACAAGCAGCTGGGTAGCGGGTATATTACAGTCGAGCACACTCGACTGTAGCTTTCATACTTGTTTGAGCTACCTTCAGGAAACTTTGTATACATGTTTCTTATTGCTTCCCGCTGTAAATAAGTCGGAACAAGCCGGTACGGACCGATACATCGTATAGATGCCATAGAACCTATCGGTCGTTTTTTTTAACAATATTTATTAAAAGTTCCATTCAAGTATATAAAGATGTATTTAAAGGGCACATATCGTTTTTTACATGCACGTATTCGATTTATAGTCATCAACAGGTAGAATTATTATTTTTAAGGTTTAAGTGATAAATCTTGGATTTTTTGAGCTGCTTGCAGCATTGTGCCGAATAGTGTGTGGGTGTACGGTGGTGAAATGGGCTAAGTTGTGGACCGAAAAACGAACAGTACTATTATGCATTTACGGGTTCGAGTCCCGCCCGCATCAAAAATTAAATGTGTGCAAAAATGTTTTTTTTTTTTATTTTGTATTTTGACTTTGCTCAAATATTATAAGTCCATAGCCTTTTACGGTCAAAATATGATTGTAGCCGTTTTTTTGTTCCGCAAATAAATTATGTACAAGAAGCTGGGTAGCGGGTATATTACAGTCGAGCACACTCGAATGTAGCTTTCTTACTTGTTTTTTAAAATCTATTGTCTAAAAACAAGTAAAGAAAGCTACAGTCGAGCGCGCCCGACAGTAAGATACCATTCGCCCAGTTTCGAAACACATTTAATTCCATCAAAAGACTGCACAAGTTCATCCGCCACCTATTGTTCAAATTAGATCTATCTTTGAATAGCGCCATCTACATACATGTGAAAACATAGCAATCAGCTGTACACACGCTACGGCTGAAACAATGCATCGTGACGATGACGTCACGACGCGCAGCACAGGCGCAAGCAGTGGAAGTAAGGAAAACGAAAACATGGATAACTTCCGTGTTTATCGTCCGATTGGATTGTAATTTTGAGAATAGATTTATATTGCGAAAGCAGAAAGCTTCAGTACTTCTCCTGATAATCGAAAATTATCGATTTGCGTGCGCGGTGGGCGGCGGGCGTGACATCGAAAATTGAAAATAAACTCGATCTACCTATGATATACAGAAACCTTCATGTGA
Source organism: Zaprionus ghesquierei (assembly GCA_018904095.1). NCBI lineage: Eukaryota > Metazoa > Arthropoda > Insecta > Diptera > Drosophilidae > Zaprionus > Zaprionus ghesquierei. The sequence goes on along the minus strand of JAEIGP010000099.1, from coordinate 61,077 downwards.
AATATTGTGTCTCTAGGTTTTGTAATAGCTGAGATCTAGACGTTCAAACGGACAGACGGACAGACAGACAGACGGACACGGCTCAATCGACTCAGCTAGTGATGATGAGTCAGCAAATATATACTTTGTGTAGCTAGACAGATGATCTCTGAAAATTTGGTAACAATCGGATAATAAACACAGAAGTTATTCAGCTTAACGTTTTCCATAGCTGTAAGCAGCGCTGCCGGCAGCGCAAATTCTTTATTTGTACAGGAAATAATAAGAATACCTTACAATGCAAATTTTTGCATTTGTTGGATAACGGCGTCAGTAGCTTAGTAAAAAAGCGATGAACTCCTGAACCGAGAGGCCCGTGGTTCGATTCCCAGTTCATGCCGCTTAAGCTTTTTCTTTTTTTTTTTAAGAACTTTTACTTTAAATTTTGAATATGCATTAATTGGTGGTCGTGTATTTTATTTAAAACTTTTTAATTGCTCACAATGAACTTAGTTAACAAGTGGAGAAGTGACAGTCTCTTAAATCAGCTGTGTGCGATTGTTAGAGCGCAGCTTTTTCTTATATTTTTATACCCGCTACTCATAGAGTAGAAGGGTATTATAACTTTGTTCAAACCGAAAATGTATGTAACAGGCAGAAGGAGACACCTACGACCCCATAAAGTATATATATTCTGGCTCAGGATTAACAGCCGAGCCGATATAGCCCGCCGCCTGTCCGTCCGTGTGAAAATCTAGATCTCAGCTATTACAAGAGCTGGAACTACCAAATTTGCTTACAAATTGTGTTATTATTGCACGCTGATCAAGTTTATTTTGGATTTTGGCCACGACGCCTTCTGCCCCCGTAAATCGAAAAAAAGTTGATTACAAGCGCAATTTTGATGCCATATTGTTCATTGTCGGTTTATATGATAACTATAGCTAGCCAGGTGATCTCTGAAAACATGGTAACAATAGGATAATAAACACAGAAATTATTTAGCTTAATGTTTTCATTGCTGAAAGCAGCGCTACCGGCAGCGCTGTCTGCAGCATTGTGCCGAATAGTGTGTGCGTGTACGGTGGTGAAATGTTTTAAGTTGTGGACTGCAAAACGAACAGAACTATTATGCATTTACGGGTTCGAGTCCCACCCGCATCAAAAATTAAATGTGTGCAAAATATTATTTTTTTATATTAGATTTTGACTTTGCATAAATATTTTAAGTACATGGCCTTTTACGGTCAAAGTGTGATTGTGGCCGTTCTTTATTGTGCCGCAAATAATTTTGATGTACGAGAAGCTGGGTAGCGGGTATTTTACAGTCGAGCAACTCGAATGTAGATTTCTTACTTGATTTATTTTAGATTTTGACTTTGCATAAAAATTTTAAGTCAATGGCCTTTTACGGTCAAAATATGATTGTAGCCGTTCTTTATTGTTCCGCAAATAATTTTGATGTACGAGCAGCTGGGTAGCGGGTATATTACAGTCGAGCACACTCGAATGTGTTACCAAGTTTTCAGAGATCACCTGGCTAGCTATTGTTATCATATAAATCGAAAATGAACAATATGGCATCAAAATTTCCCTTGTAATAAATTTTTTTCGGTTTACGGGGGCGTGGCCAAAATCCAAAATAAACTTGATCAGTGTACAATAATAACACAATTTGTCAGCAAATTTGTTAGTTCTGCTCTTATAAAAGCTGAGATCTAGATTTTTATACGGTCCATCCGTGACGGACATGGCTATATCGACTCGGCTGTTGATCCTGAGCCAGAATATATATACTTTATAGGTTCGGCGATGTCTCTTTCTGCCTGTTATATACACTTTTGGTTTGAACAAAGTTATAATATCCTTCTACTCTATGAGCAGCGGGTATAAAAATTTTTGCACACATTGAATTTTTGATGCGAGCAGTACTCGTACCCGTAAATGCATAATAGTACTGTTCGTTTTGCAGTCCACAACTTAACCCATTTCACCACCGTACACGCACACACTATTCGGCACAATGCTGCAGGCAGCGCTGCTGGCGCTGGTTTCAGCTATGAACAAGTAAGAAAGCTACTTTAGAGTGTGCTCGACTGTAATATACCCGCTACCCAGCTGCTCGTACATCAAAATTATTTTGCGGAACAATAAAGAACGGCCACAATCATATTTTGACCGTAAAAGGCCATGGACTTACAATATTTAGGCAAAGTCAAAATCTAAAATAAAAACATAATTTTTTGCATACATTTAAATTTTGATGCGGGTGGGACTCGAACCCGTAAATGCATAATAGTTCTGTTCGTTTTGCATTCCAAAACTTAACTTATTTCACCACCGTTCACGCACACACTATTCGGCACAATGCTGCAAGCAGCGCTGCCGGCAAAAGGAGTAAAAAGTATTGAAAACGTACAACTTTTTTTCAGGTAACAAAAATATCCAAGATTTATCACTTAAACAATAAAACAGTTAAAATAATAATTCTACCTGTTGAGGACTATAAATCGAAAGTGTTCTAGAGCACTCTTACTTTTGATAAATTTTGTTAAGAAAACGACCGATAGGTTCTATGGCATCTATACGATGTATCGGTCCGTACCGGCCCGTTCCGACTTATTTACAGCGGGCAGCAATAAGAAAAATTTATACAAAGTTTCATGAAGGTAGCTCAAAAAATGAGGCAAAAACTTTTTTTTTGAAAAAATAAGAAAAGTTCGATCTCCCCCACCATGACACGCATGCATGCGAAATCGTACCTTGGACCCATTACCTAAGAGGTCCACCACTTCTCCATTCGGCCATTAAGCCATTACGCACACTTTGCCAAAGTTACATTATGAGACCATTCGGAAATTCTTGCACAACAAAAACAAAGTCTGAATGCATGATGTGTGTTGTTGTTGCTATTTCTTCTCATAACTTAAACATACAATTAAATAAAAAATAAAAATAAAACAAGTAGGAAAGCTACATTGGAGTGTGCTCGGCTGTAATATACCCGCTACCCAGCTGCTCGTACATCAAAATTATTTGCGGAACAATAAAGAATGGCTACAATCATATTTTAACCGTAAAAAGCCATGCACTTACAATATTTATGCAAAGTCAAAATCTAAAATAAAAAAAATTATTTTTTGCACACATTTAATTTTTGATGCGGGTGGGACTGGAACCCGTAAATGCATAATAGTTCTGTTCGTTTTGCAGTCCACAACTTAACCCATTTCACCACCGCAAACGCGCACACTATTCGGCACAATGCTGCAAGCACAGCTGCCGGCAAAAGCAGTAAAAAGTATTGAAAACGTAGTACTTTTATTCAGATACCAAAAAAATCCAAGATTTATCACTTAAACAGTAAAAATAATAATTGTACCTGTTGAGGATAAATGTATAAATCGAATACGTGCATGTAACAAACGATATGTGCCCCTTTAATACCTCTTTATATACTTGAATGGAAAGTGTTCTAGAGCATTCTAACTTTTAATAAATTTTGATAAAAACAAGTAAGAGAGCTACAGTCGAGTATGCTCGACTGTAATATACCCGCTACCCAGCTGCTCTTACATCATTTATTTGCGGCACAAAAAATGGCTACAATCATATTTTGACCGTAAAAGGCTATGGACTTACAATATTTATGCAAAGTCAAAATCTAAAATAAAAAAAAAACAAGTAAGAAAGCTACATTCGAGTGTGCTCGACTGTAATATACCTGCTACCCAGCTGCTCGTAATTAATTTATTTGCGGAACAAAAAAAAAACGGCTACAATGATATTTTGACCGTAAAAGGCTATGGACTTACAATATTTATGCAAAGTCAAAATCTAAAATACAAAAAAATCATTTTTGCACTCATTTAATTTTTGATGCGGGCGGAACTCGAACCCGTAAATGCATAATAGTACTGTTCGTTTTGCAGTCAACAACTTAACCCATTTCACTGTACACACGATTCGGCACAATGCTGCTGGCAGCGCTGCTTACAGCTAAGGAAAACGTTAAGCTGAATAACTTCTGTGTTTATTATCCGATTGTTACCAAATTTTCAGAGATCATCTGGCTAGCTATCAATCAATTTTTTCGATTTACAGGGGCGGAAGGAGGCGTGGCCAAAATCCAAAATAAACTTGATCAGCGTGCAATAATAACACATGCTGTCACCAAATTTGGTAGTTCTAGCTATTATAATAGATTAGATCTCCATTTTCTTAGATCTACATTTTCACACGGACAGACAGACGGACAGACAGACGGACATGGCTATATCGACTCGGCTGTTGATCTTGAGCCAGAATATATATACTTTATGGTCGGAGGTGTCTCCTTCTGCCTGTTACATACATTTTCGGTTTGTACAAAGTTATAATACCCTTCTACTCTATGAGTAGCGGGTATAAAAACGGCTACAATCATAATTTGATCGTAAAAGGCTATGGACTTATAATATTTATGCAAAGTCAAAATACAAAATAAAAAAAACATTTTTGCACACATTTAATTTTTGATGCGGGTGGGACTCGAACCCGTAAATGCATAATAGTACTGTTCGTTTTGCCGTCCACAACTTAACCCATTTCACTGTACACACGACTCGGCACAATGCTGCTGGCAGCGCTGCTTACAGCTAAGGAAAACGTTAAGCTGAATAACTTCTGTGTTTATTATCCGATTGTTACCAAATTTTCAGAGATCATCTGGCTAGCTATAGTTATCATTTAAACCTAAAATGAACAATATGGCATCAAAATTGGACTTGTTATCAATGTTTTTTTCGATTTGCGGGGCCGGAAGGGGGCGTGGCCAAAATCCAAAATAAACTTGATCAGCGTGCAACAATAACACATACTGTCACCAAAGTTGGTAGTTCTAGCTCTTAGAATAGCTGAGATCTAGATTGTCACACGGACAGACAGACGGACAAACGGACAGACAGACAGACGGACAGACGGACATGGCTATATCGACTCGGCTGTTGATCTTGAGCCAGAATATATATACTTTATGGTCGGAGGTGTCTCCTTCTGCCTGTTACATACATTTTCGGTTTGTACAAAGTTATAATACCCTTCTACTCTATGAGTAGCGGGTATAAAAACGGCTACAATCATATTTTGATCGTAAAAGGCTATGGACTTATAATATTTATGTAAAGTCAAAATACAAAATAAAAAAAAAAAACATTTTTGCACACATTTAATTTTTGATGCGGGTGGGACTCGAACCCGTAAATGCATAATAGTACTGTTCGTTTTGCCGTCCACAACTTAACCCATTTCACTGTACACACGATTCGGCACAATGCTGCTGGCAGCGCTGCTTACAGCTAAGGAAAACGTTAAGCTGAATAACTTCTGTGTTTATTATCCGATTGTTACCAAATTTTCAGAGATCATCTGGCTAGCTATAGTTATCATTTAAACCTAAAATGAACAATATGGCATCAAAATTGGACTTGTTATCAATGTTTTTTTCGATTTGCGGGGCCGGAAGGGGGCGTGGCCAAAATCCAAAATAAACTTGATCAGCGTGCAATAATAACACATATTGTCACCAAATTTGGTTGTCCTAGCTCTTATAATAGCTGAGATCTAAATTTTCACACGGACAGACAGATGGACAGACGGACAGACGGACATGGCTATATCGACTCGGCTGTTGATCCTGAGCCAGAATAAATACACTTTATGGGGTCGGAGGTGTCTCCTTCTGCCTGTTACATACATTTTCGGTTTGAACAAAGTTATAATACCCTTCTACTCTATGAGTAGCGGGTATAAAAACAAGGTATAATAAAAAACAAGTAAGAACGGCTACAGTCAAGTGTTGATTGTAGAAGACCATGGATTTTTCAAGGTTATGAAAAAAATCAAATTTAGAAAACTGTTATTGGTAAACGTGTTTTTCAAAGTAAAGTAATAAACAACACATATAATTTTCAGTTAGACGCCAAGCAGTCCAAGCAGTTGGAAATAAGCACTGCTTGCCTGCTTGCAGTGGGCGCAGTGCAAATCTATATAAAATGTTAAATAACTTTTATGTTCATTATCCGATCAGCGATTGCTTAGGTGGTGATAGTTATCATTCACACCAAAACTAAATACTCTAGCTTTATTATTGCGCTTGCTATACGGTTTATCAATTAGCGGGGGCGGAAGTAGGCTTGTCCCAAATTTTATAGCGTATAATTCGCATAAGTGTTGTCACCAAATTTGGTGGCTCTAGCTTTTTCTGTTTCTGAGATATAGGCGTTCATATAGACGGACAGACGGACAGACAGACATGGCTTAATCGACTCGGCTAGTAATCCTGAGCAAGAGTATATATACTTTATGGAGTCGCAGATGCCTCCTTTTATCAGTTACGCACATTTCGACAAACACAATAGACCATGTATTTTTTAAAAAGCTATGGTCTAAAAACAAGTACAGAAAGCTACAGTCGAGCACGCCCGACAGTAAGATACCATTCGCCCAGTTTCGAAACACATTTAATTCCATCAAAAGACTGCACAAGTTCATCCGCCACCTATTGTTCAAATTAGATCTATCTTTAAATAGCGCCATCTACATACATGTGAAAACATAGCAATCAGCTGTACACACGCTACGGCTGAAACAATGCATCGTGACGATGACGTCACGACGCGCAGCACCGGCGCAAGCAGTGGAAGTAAGGAAAACGAAAACATGGTTAACTTCCGTGTTTATCGTCCGATTGGATTGTAATTTTGAGAAAAGATTTATATTGCAATTATTTATGTTCGTACCAAAGCAGAAAGCTTCAGTACTTCGCCTGATAATCGAAAATTATCGATTTGCGTGCGCGGTGGGCGGTGGGCGTGACATCGAAAATTGAAAATAAACTCGATCTACCTATGATATACAGAAACCTTCATGTGAAATATTGTGTCTCTAGGTTTTGTAATAGCTGAGATCTAGACGTTCAAACGGACAGACGGACAGACAGACAGACGGACACGGCTCAATCGACTCAGCTAGTGATCCTGAGTCAGCAAATATATACTTTGTGTAGCTAGACAGATGATCTCTGAAAATTTGGTAACAATCGGATAATAAACACAGAAGTTATTCAGCTTAACGTTTTCCATAGCTGTAAGCAGCGCTGCCGGCAGCGCAAATTCTTTATTTGTACAGGAAATAATAAGAATACCTTACAATGCAAATTTTTGCAGTTGTTGGATAACGGCGTCAGTAGCTTAGTAAAAAAGCGATGAACTCCTGAACCGAGAGGCCCGTGGTTCGATTCCCAGTTCATGCCGCTTAAGCTTTTTCTTTTTTTTTTTAAGAACTTTTACTTTAAATTTTGAATATGCATTAATTGGTGGTCGTGTATTTTATTTAAAACTTTTTTAATTGCTCACAATGAACTTAGTTAACAAGTGGAGAAGTGACAGTCTCTTAAATCAGCTGTGTGCGATTGTTAGAGCGCAGCTTTTTCTTATATTTTTATACCCGCTACTCATAGAGTAGAAGGGTATTATAACTTTGTTCAAACCGAAAATGTATGTAACAGGCAGAAGGAGACACCTCCGACCCCATAAAGTATATATATTCTGGCTCAGGATTAACAGGCGAACCGATATAGCCCGCCGCCTGTCCGTCCGTGTGAAAATCTAGATCTCAGCTATTACAAGAGCTGGAACTACCAAATTTGCTGACAAATTGTGTTATTATTGCACGCTGATCAAGTTTTTTTTGGATTTTGGCCACGACGCCTTCTGTCCCCGTAAATCGAAAAAAAAGTTGATTACAAGCGCAATTTTGATGCCATATTGTTCATTGTCGGTTTATATGATAACTATAGCTAGCCAGGTGATCTCTGAAAACATGGTAACAATAGGATAATAAACACAGAAATTATTTAGCTTAATGTTTTCATTGCTGAAAGCAGCGCTACCGGCAGCGCTGTCTGCAGCATTGTGCCGAATAGTGTGTGCGTGTACGGTGGTGAAATGTTTTAAGTTGTGGACTGCAAAACGAACAGAACTATTATGCATTTACGGGTCCGAGTCCCACCCGCATCAAAAATTAAATGTGTGCTAAAAATTATTTTTTTATTTTAGATTTTGACTTTGCATAAATATTTTAAGTACATGGCCTTTTACGGTCAAAATGTGATTGTGGCCGTTCTTTATTGTTCCGCAAATAATTTTGATGTACGAGAAGCTGGGTAGCGGGTATTTTACAGTCGAGCAACTCGAATGTAGATTTCTTACTTGATTTATTTTAGATTTTGACTTTGCATAAAAATTGTAAGTCAATGGCCTTTTAGGGTCAAAATATGATTGTAGCCGTTCTTTATTGTTCCGCAAATAATTTTGATGTACGAGCAGCTGGGTAGCGGGTATATTACAGTTGAGCACACTCGAATGTGTTACCAAGTTTTCAGAGATCACCTGGCTAGCTATAGTTATCATATAACCGAAAGTGAACAATATGCCATCAAAATAGCGCTTGTAATCAATTTTTTTCGATTTACAGGGGCGGAAGGAGGCGTGGCCAAAATCCAAAATAAACTTGATCAGCGTGCAATAATAACACATGCTGTCACCAAATTTGGTAGTTCTAGCTCTTATAATAGATTAGATCTACATTTTCTTAGATCTACATTTTCACACGGACAGACAGACGGACAGACAGACAGACGGACATGGTTATATCGATTCGGCTGTTGATCCTGAGCCAGAATATATATACTTTATGGGGTCGGAGGTGTCTCCTTCTGCCTGTTACATACATTTTCGGTTTGTACAAAGTAATAAAACCATTCTACTCTATGAGTAGCGGGTATAAGAACGACCGATAGGTTCTATGGCATCTATACGATGTAAAGGAAGGCAAAAAGTTTTTTTTGGAAAAAATAAGAAAAGTGTGATCTCCCCCACCATGACCCGCATGTATGTGGAATCGAACCTTGGACCCATTACCTAAGATGTCCATCATTTCTCCATTCGGCCATTAAGCCATTACGCAAATTTTGCCAAAGTTACATTATGAGACCATTCGGAAATTCTTGCACGACAAAAACAAAGTCTGAATGCATGATGCGTGTTGTTGTTGCTATTTAACTTCAATACTTTTCCTAATAATCATAAATTATCGATTTGCGTGGGCGGTGGGCGTGACATCGAAAATTGACAATAAACTCCATCTACCTATGGTATACAGAAACCTTCATGTGAAATTTGGTGTCTCTAGCTTTTGTAATAGCTGAGATCTAGACGTTGAAACGGACAGACGGACAGACAGGCAGACGGACAGACGGACACGGCTCAATCGATTCAGCAAGTGATCCTGAGTCAGTCGAATGGTATAATGACTTCTGTGTTTATTATCCGATTATTACCAAATTTTCAAAGATCTGGCTAGCTATAGTTATCATATAAACCGAAAATGAACAATATGGCATCAAAATTGCGCTTGTAATACATTTTTTTCGATTTACGGGGGCGAATAGGGGCGTGGGTATAAAAATTTTTGCACACATTGAATTATTGATGCGGGCCGGACTCGAACCCGTAAATGCATAATAGTACTTTTCGTTATGCAGTCCACAACTTAACGCATTTCACCACCGTTCCCGCACACACTATTCGTCACAATGCTGCAAGCAGCACTGCCGACAGCGCTGCTTACCGAAAATGAACAATATGGCATCAAAATTGCACTTGCAATAATTTTTTTTTGATTTACGGGGGCGTGGCCAAAATCCAAAATAAACTTGATCTGCGTGAAAAAATAACACAATTTGTCAGCAAATTTGTAGTTCTAGCTCTTATAATAGCTGAGATCTAGATTTTCTCATGGACGGACAGACGGGCATGGCTATATCGACTCGGCTGTTGATCCTGAGCCAGAATATATATACTTTATAGGGTCGGAGATGTCCCCTTCTGCTTGTTATATACATTTTCGGTTTGAACAAAGTTATAATACCCTTCTCTTCTATGAGCAGCGGGTATAAAAATTTTTGCACACATTGAATTTTTGATGCGGGCGGGACTCAAACCCGTAAATGCATAATAGTACTTTTCGTTTTGCAGTCCACAACTTAACTCATTTCACCACCGTACACGCACACACTATTCGGCGCAATGCTGCAAGCAGCGCTGCCGGCAAAAGGAGTAAAAGTTATTAAAAACGTATAACTTTTTTTCAGGTACCAAAAATATCCAAGATTTATCACTTAAATAGTAAAAATAATAATTCTACCTATTGAGGACTATAAATCGAATACCTGCATGTAAAAAAACGATATGTGAAATTTTAATACCTCTTTATATACTTGAATGGAAAGTTCAAAAGCACTCTAACTTTTGATAAATTTTGTTAAGAAAACGACCGATAGGTTCTATGGCATCTTTACGATGTATCGGTCCGTACCGGCTCGTTCCGACTTTTTTACATCGGGCAGCAATAAGAAAAATGTATACAAAGTTTCATAAAGGTAGCTCAAAAAAGGAGGCAAAAACTCTTTTTTTTGGAAAAAATAAGATAAGTTCGATCTTCGTAAAAAATAAAAATAAAACAAGTAAGAAAGCTACATTCGAGCGTGTTCGGCTGCTACCCGCTACCCAGCTGCTCGTACATCAAAATTATTTGCGGAACAATAAAGAACGGCCACAATCATATTTTGACCGTAAAAGGCCATTGAATTACAACATTTAGTCAAAGTCAAAATCTAAAATAAAAACATAATTTATTGCACACATTTAATTTTCGATGCGGGTGGGACTCGAACCCGTAAATGCATAATAGTTCTGTTCGTTTTGCCGTCCACAACTTAATCCATTTCATCACCGTACACGCGCACACTATTCGGCACAATGCTGCAAGCACAGCTGCCGGCAAAAGGAGTAAAAAGTATTGAAAACGTATAACTTTTATTCAGGTACCAAAAAAATCCAAGATTTATCACTTTAACAGTAAAAATAGTAATTCTACCTGTTGAGGACTATAAATCGACCTGCAAGTAAAAAAAACGATATTTGCCATTTTAATACCTCTTTATATACTTGAATGGAAAGTGTTCTAGAGCATTCTAACTTCTGATAAATTTTGTTTAAAAAACGACCGATAGGTTCTATGGCATCTATACGATGTATCGGTCCGTACCGGCTCGTTCCGACTTATTTACAGCGGACAGCAATAAGAAATATGTATACAAAGTTTCATGAAGGTAGCTCAAAAAGGGAGGCAAAAACTTTTTTTTTGAAAAAATAAGAAAAGTTCGATCTCCCCTGACATGACACGCATGCATGCGGAATCGAACCTTGGACCCATTACCTAAGAGGTCCACCACTTCTCCATTCGGCCATTAAGCCATTACGCACACTTTGCCAAAGTTACATTTGCGTGGGCGGTGGGCGTGACATCGAAAATTGACAATAAACTCCATCTACCAATGGTATACAGAAACCTTCATGTGAAATTTGGTGTCTCTAGCTTTTGTAATAGCTGAGATCTAGACGTTGAAACGGACAGACGGACAGACAGGCAGACGGACAGACAGACGGACACGGCTGTATCGACTCGGCTGTTGATCCTGAGCCTGAATATATATACTTTATGGGGTCGGAGGTGTCTCCTTCTGCCTATTACATACATTTTCGGTTTGAACAAAGTTATAATACCCTTCTACTCTATGAGTAGCGGGTATAAAAAGGTTAAGCTGAATAGCTTCTGTGTTTATTATTGTTTCCAAATTTTCAAAAATCATCTGGCTAGCTATAGTAATCATATAACCGAAAGTGAACAATATGGCATCAAAATTGCACTTGAAATTTTGCTGAGATCTACATTTTCATACGGACGGATAGGCGGACATGGCTATATCGACTCGGGTGTTGATCCTGAGCCAGAATATATATACTTTATGGGGTCGGAGGTGTCTCCTGCCTGTTACATACATTTTCGGTTTGAACCAAGTTATAATACCCTTCTACTCTATGAGTAGCGGGTATAAATATTTTTGCACACATTGAATTTTTGATGCGGGCAGGACTCGAACCCATAAATGCATAATAGTACTGTTCGTTTTGCAGTCCACAACTTCACCCATTTCGGGACAATGCTGCAAGCAGCGCTGCCAGGAATATGGCATCAAAATTGCGCTTGTAATCAATTTTTTTCGATTAACAGGGGCGGAAGGGGGCGTGGCCAAAATCCAAAATAAACTTGATCAGCGTGCAATAATGACACATTTTGTCACCAAATTTGGTAGTTCTAGCTCTTATAATAGCTGAGATCTAGATTATCACACGGACAGATGGACATGGCTATATCGACTCGGCTGTTGATCCTGAGCCAGAATATATATACTTTATGGGGTCGGAGGTGTCGCCTTCTGCCTTCATACATTTTCGGTTTGAACAAGGTTAAAATACCCTTCTACTCTATGAGTAGCGGGTATAAAAAGAACAAGTATAGAAAGCTACAGTCGAGCGCGCCCGACAGTAAGATACCATTCGCCCAGTTTCGAAGCAAATTATCACACATTTAATTCCATCACAAAACTCTGCACAGGTTTATCCTCCACCTATTGTTTAGATTAGATTTAGCTCTGAATAGCGCCATCTACATGTGAAAACGGCATAGCTTTACACACGCTACGGCTGAAACGAAGCATCGTGACGATGACGTCACGATGCGCAGCACAGGCGCAAGCAGTGGAAGTACGGAAAACGGAAACATGGATAACTTCTGTGTTTATGGTGGATTGGATTGTAATTTGTGGAATAGATTTATATTGCAATTATTTATGTTCATACCAAAGCAGAAAGCTGTAATTTCAATACTTCTCCTGATAATCGAAAATTATCGATTTGCGTGGGCGGTGGGCGTGGCACCTCAATTTCAAATAAATCTTATCTGCGCATAATTTATAGGAACCATCATGCCAAATTTGGTGTCTGTAACTGTAATACTTTCCTTAATATTCAAAAATTATCGATTTGCGTGGGCGGTGGGCGTGGCACCCCAAATTTGAAAAAAAAAATACATTCTGCGCATAGTTTACAGGAACCATCATTCCAATTTTGGTGTCTGTAACTGTAATACTTTCCTTAATATTCGTAAATTATCGATTTGCGTGGGCGGTGGGCGTGACACTCTAAATTTGAAATAAACTTGATCTGCGTATGGTATACAGGAACCATCATGTCAAATTTGGTGTCTCTAGCTTTTGTAATAGCTGAGATCTCGACGTTCATACAGACAGACGGACAGACGGACAGAAGGACAGACGGACATGGCTCAATCTATTCAGCTGTTGATCCTGAGCCAGAATATATATACTGTATGGGGCCTGCCATGTCTCCTTCTGCCTGTTACATACTTTTGCACAAACTTAGTATACAATTTTTGACCATTTTCAATGGTCGAATGGAATAAAAAGCTTAAGCGGCATGAACTGGGAATCGAATCACGGACTTGTCGGTTCAGGAGTTCATCGCTTTTCCACTAAGCTACTGACGCTGTTATCCAACAACTGCAAAAATTTGCATTGCAAGGCATTCTTATTATTTCCTGTACAAATAAATAATTTTCGCTGCCGGCAGCGCTGCTTACAGCTATGGAAAACGTTAAGCTGAATAACTTCTGTGTTTATTATCCGATTGTTACCAAATTTTCAGAGATCATCTGGCTAGCTATAGTTATCATGTAAACCGAAAATGAGCATACATCTACGGTTTGAACAAAGTTTTAATACCCTTCTACTCTATGAGTAGCGGGTATAATGACATCCCAAAATACTCAAAATAAAAGCAACATTTTTATAAGCTGCTTATAATATTCCAGGCACTTTCATGTTTAATTAATTACGTCTGAGCGCTGTTAATTAACTATCTTTAAGTAACCGAGTCATAGATAGAGGGAGAGAGAAAAAGAGAAAGCGAGATATGCATGTACATACATACATTTCTTTGATATGAACATTATGGATTACCATTACTTATGAAAACTTATTGTAATAGTCTCTCAAGCTTCCATGTATACTATGCATAATGTATACTACGCATCGGTAAGCACCTGCAGCAGAGCTTAAGTCCTTCCAACGCGCTGTTAGCCTTCTACCTTCCCCCTGGCTCCCCTGACAAAAATTTGTATTCTCATTTGAAAGAAAATTCTTAGCAGAACAAGCCCGGCATACAAACCATAAACCGTGTAAGCAAAGTTTCCTAGACCTAGAAACGCCTTCCAGTGCCCCTCCCACGTAATGGCACTCGATCATTATATCATGCCACAAAGAGATCATCTGGCTAGCTATAGTTATCAAGCAAATCTATATGAAACGTTGAATAACTTTTATGTTCATTATCTAATCGGAACCCAATTTTCAGCGATCGTTTACGTGGTAATAGTTATCATTCACACCAAAACGGAATACTCTAGCTTTATTATTGCGCTTACTATACGGTTTATCGATTTGCGGGGACGGAAGTAGGCCTGGCCCAAATTTAATTAAAAATTGTACAGCGTATGAGTCACATAAGTGTTGTCAACAAATTTGGTGGCTCTAGCTTTTTTAGTTTTTAAGATATATTTGCAATACGGGTTTTCGATTTGCGGGGCGGAAGTATGCGTGGCCCAAATTTTGATAAAAATTTTACAGCGTATGCTTCACATAAGTGTTGTCACCAAATTCGGTGACTCTAGATTTTTTTTCTGAGGTATAGGCGTTTATACAGACGGACAGACGGTCAGACGAACAGACAGACGTGGCTTAATCGACTCGACTAGTGATCCTGAGCAAGAATATATATACTTTCGCAGATGCATCCTTCTGCCTGTTACGCACATTTTGACAAGTATTTTTTAAAATCCATGGTCACATTAAATCGATTCCTGATATCCCATCAAAAGGAATAGCGAATTGTAAATCCACGATATGAAAATCGTGTTGAATTGTATACTTAGTTGTCTGTATCTCTATAGAAGTTAACCCTTTTGATTTGGTTACTTCTTGACTTATTCCTGTTATGTCCATAATATAAGTGTCTTGTATGTCATGAAAGATATCAGAATTTTCTTTAACTATTGAAATGTCTGCACCTGTGTCTACTAAAAAGACAAGTTCTTTTCCTGTAGCCACATGGTGAAATGATACAAATATGTTCTGACTGAGACTAACGGTATGAATCCTTGCATTTTTTTTTTTTTAATTTTTTAAGAAATTTTTAAACGGAAAATAAAATATTTTAATTATACAATTTAATATATTATAATTTAATTTAATTTAATTCCGGGGAAAAAACAAAAATTCTAGCCGATCCAACATTTGTTGCAATGGATTGGGGAAAACCCAGAAAAACCCAATCAGATCAGAATAGTTAATATTAGTTATTAGTATGAAGTGTTAATGAGTTAAGAATAGAAATTTTAATATTAAAAAGAGAGGACTTTAAGTTGAAAAGTCTAAAATGTTTATTATATTGATCGCAGAGAAGACGGAAAGGGTCATGCAAGCTATAATTACTATAACAAAAGTCTAATGACAATGGCTGAAAATTACGGGTAACTAGAAGGAACACTAAAGGTAAGTGAGTAAGGAAGGGGAATCGACCTCAAATCTTATAAGTTTTATGACAAACAAGACAATTAACATAATACGACAGTTAGCTAAAAAAGGAAGGCTAATTAGAAGAAGCCGATTATGACAAGGTTGTAAATCTACTCCTGGAACCCAGATAAAACTACGTAAAGCAATAAGAAGAAACTGCTTTTGAACAGACTCAATTCTGTCTTGATAAATTTGGTACTGCGGGGACCACACGCAAGAACCATATTCAAGAATTGGACGTACAAGAGAAGTAAAAATTAACTTGGTTGTAAAGGGATCATTCAATTCTTTGGCCCATCTTTTAATGAAACCAAGTTACACGAAAAGCCTTGTTAAGAATGTGTGTAACGTGTCGATCAAATTTCAATTTCTGATCAAAGAGAAGACCTAGATCATTTACTTCAGATATTCTTAAAAGTTGAGTTAAATTAAAGGAGTAGTTCATGACGTGATGGTTTCCTCTGTAAAATGACATAACTTTACATTTAGAAAAATTAAGATGTAGCAAGTTATGACTACACCAGGCAAACAACATGTCAAGATCCATTTAAAGAAAGTTTAAAGTTTTGTCATTATACGTCAGACAAAGTTTAACGTCATCAGCGTACATAAGGATAGATGATTGTGTTAGTACAGAAGGTAGCTCATTAATAAAAATGTTAAAAAGTAGAGGGCCAAGATGACTACCCTGAGGAACCCCAGATGTAACAAGTATAAGCTTAGATTGTCAAGAGTTAAAAAGCACTCTTTCCGTCCTCTTAGTTAAATAATTAGATATCCACAAAATAAGTTTTTGAGGAAAACCAATGAGATCTAATTTATGAAGCAGTAAGTTATGATTAACGGAGTCAAATGCTTTACTAAAATTAGTGTAGACCACATTATTTTGCATTTTCCTCCGAAATCCTTTGGTTATCATTGAGGAAAACTCAAGAAGATTTATAGTTGTGGATCTAAATTTGACTAAATTTTACTCTGACGTTACTTTGCTTTGACTGCTTGCTGGGTGAAATAACTTCCGGCTAACTCTAGGGGTAAACCGTCTGTTATATATGCACCTTCTAACATTTAAGTCATCTGCTCAACCTCTAATGTGTACTGATTGGCAGTTTTATTGCGTTGCTGTAGGTTCATCAGTTTTGCTGATAATACTTCTACAGTTTCGCTTTGACATTGCTTTTTATACCCTCTACTCAGAGAGTAGAAGGGTATTATAACTATGTTCAAACCGAAAATGTATGTAACAGGCAGAAGGAGACACCTCCGACCCTCAGGATCAACAGCCGAGTCGATATAGCCATGTCCGTCTGTCCGTCTGTCTGTCCGTGTGAAAATCTAGATCTCAGCTATTATAAAAGCTAGAACTACCACATTTGGTGACAGTATGTGTTATTATTGCACGCTGATCAAGTTTATTTTGGATTTTGGCCACGCCCCCTTCCGCCGCTGTAAATCGAAAAAACATTGATTACTATTTTGCAATTTTGATGCCATATGGTTCATTTTCGGTTTACATGATAAATATAGCTGAAAATTTGGTAACAATCGGATATAAACACAGAAGTTATTCAGCTTAACATTTTCCATATCTATAAGCAGCGCTGTCGGCAGCGCAAATTCTTTATTTGTACAGGAAACAATAAGAATACCTTACAATGTAAATTTTTGCAGTTGTTGGATAACAGCGTCAGTAGCTTAGTGGAAAAGCGATGAACTCCTGAACCGACAGCCCCGTAGTTCGATTACCAGTTCATGCCGCTTAAGCTTTTTCTTTTTATACCCGCTACTCATAGAGTAGTAGGGTATTATAACTTTGTTCAAACCGAAAATGTATGTAACAGGCAGAAGGAGACACCTCCGACCCCATAAAGTATATATATTCTGGCTCAGGATCAACAGCCGAGTCGATATAGCCATGTCCGTCTGTCTGTCTGTTCCTCTGTCCGTCTGTCTGTCCGTGTGAAAATCTAGATCTCAGCTATTATAAGAGCTAAAACTACCAAGTTTGGTGACAAAATATGTAATTATTGCACGCTGATCAAGTTTATTTTGGATTTTGGCCACGCTTCTCATAGAGTAGAAGGATATTACAACTTTGTTTAAACCGAAAATGTATGTAACAGGCAGAATCTGTAACAGGAGACATCTCCGACCCCATAAAGTATATATATTCTGGCTCAGGATCAACACCCGAGTCGATATAGCCATGTCCGTGTGCCCGTCTGTCCGTCCGTGTGAAAATCTAGATCTCAGCTATTATAAGAGCTAGAACTACAAATTGTGTTATTATTGCACGCTGATCAAGTTTATTTTGAATTTTGGCCACGCCCCCGTAAATCGAAAAAAATTGATTTCAAGCGGAATTTCGATGCCATATTGTTCATTTTCGGTTTATATGATAACTATAGCTAGCCAGGTGATCTCAGAAAATTTGGTAACAATCGGATAATAAGCACAGAAGTTATTAATCGTAACCAGCGCCGGCAGCGCTGCCTGCAGCATTGTTTTTTTTTTTTTTTTTTATTACAAATACGTCAGGCAAATAAAATCTTAGAAAGATACCATCCACCGTCCGTAGATGGTATGCACGATTCATAACTCTCCAAGTAGAGTTACGCCTACGTAAAAAAAAAACCTCCGTATGCTCTCCAGTCCTTGTTTCGCTCACTGGTACTTCCAATCAAGGTATTACTTCGGTGAGCAGGATGTGGTGTCCGATCGCAATCCCTCTCTTGGTGCGTTGCTGCGTAACGCACCTTCGTTAACTCTTTAGTCGCCTTTTACGACAAGCCGAGCTCGCTGAGGTGGTATTCTTGGTCCCCCACCACACGGGAGTGCTCCTTATCCAACGGGTCTGCTGGCCGTCTTATCGATGCGAACACGTTTCATCATGCCTATGATAATGCCATGAGGCCTCTCCCACACGGTTTTGTCCGCCAGCATATTGCGCATTAGACTTCTCGGGCTGAGCGGAGTTCCAGCAAGAGTCTCCAGTATCTCCCTCTCTGTACGAAACCTAGTGCAGTGCAGTAGGATATGTTCCGCTGTTTCGGCTGCGTCGCTGCAGAACAGGAACAGGGCTGAGTCCATATGGGGAAACCTGAAGAGGTAACCCCGGAAGCAACCATGGTTGGTGATGAACTGGGTCAAGTGATAGTCCAGCACTTTGTGTTCATACCCTGCCCACTCGGATAGATCTAGAATCAGCTGGTAGGTCCATCTCCCTTGTTGTGAGTATTGCCACCTAGACTGCCACACTCCATAAAGCCAGTCGCTGATCTCTACCCCGGTAACACCTTCTCGAGTCAGGTATTGGGCTTCTATCTCAAGATCGATCGGGGGGATGCCGGCAAGAACATGAGCTGCATCTTCCGATATTGTCCTAAATCCTCTGATCAGTCTAAGAGCTAGGGTCCGTGATACTGCACGCGCGTTGTCCAAGTAAGTCACTTTATTCGTGACACTCCTCCAGATGGGGGCAGCGTATAGAAGCGATGATTTCGCGACTGCCACTAGCAGCCTCCTGGCCGGCATCCTGGGTCCACCTATATTTGGCATGAGTGCTGCGGCTGTCATCGCTGCCTTCCTACTGGTGTATCTCGCATGCTCCTTGAATGACAGTCTATGGTCAATAAGAACACCCAGATACTTCAGGGCTGCTGACTCTATTTGAGCGTCTTTGACCGAGACTCGTATACTCTAAACGGCCTTTCTGCTGCTCAACAACACTGCTTCGGACTTGTGCGCAGCGATGCTTAGACCGGCATTCTCCAGCCAGCTAATAGCTGAGCTAATCGCTACATTGCTCTTGTCCTGTAGCTCTAGGATAGTTTTGCCAACCGCTGCTACTGCCACGTCGTCAGCAAAGCAGAGTAGCTCCACTCCACTGTGCTTGCTGATGGACAATATCCCGTCGTACATTATGTTCCACAGGATTGGTCCAAGTACCGAGCCTTGTGGGACACCTGCGGTGACGTGGTGTTTTCTTGGCCCGGCATCAGTATCGTACCATAGTATACGGTCCCTGAAGTAGCTGCCAATGATGATCCTGAGGTAACGAGGAATACCCATGTTGCGCATGGACCCGAGGATGTTTGGCCATCTCGCCGTATTGAATGCATTTTTCACGTCTAGCGTGATGATGGCGCAGTACTCCTTGCTGCCACCTAGCCATCTGTCACCATCGAAGGCAGACTTGGCCATATCTCTAATGGCAGTTAGAGCGTCGAGAGTGCGTTTTCCTTTCCGTAAGCCATACTGGTGTCTTTGTAGGCCATCGGGGCTCTCAGTGATCAGCTCAATTCGGGTGCGTTCGATTTTAGGCTTAATTCTCTTTGCCGCTTCGATGACCTCACATGCAGTGACACACGGGAAGTCGGGGACAGGGATTTCTTGTGCGGGTTACCATAGAGTATCCTGATCTGGGAATAGCTCCTCCACGATGCTTGATAATAGAGCCGGGTCCTGTGGAGTACCTCCTTCAGCGGCTTTCAGTTTATTACAAACCATTTTGTAGGCGGGACCCAATGGATCATCGTCTATGCTCGCCAGCAGCTCTTTAAAAGCATTTGCTTTAGCAGCAGTAATGCCATTTCTGAGCTCCGCACGTTTCGATCTGTACCTCTCATGTAGTTCTGAGTGCTGAGAGTGTCCTCTGACTCGTTGGGCCTGTCTCCTTGCCCTGAAGCATTCCGAGCGTAGCTGGTTGAGGGAGCCGTTCCACCAGTAGACCGGAGGTTTGCGTTTACTCGTTTGCTTCTTACGCGGCATCGCTGCATCGCATGCAGCTTCCAGCATTTTCATGAGCGCCGCAACCATGGTTTCCGCATGTCCATTTGTAAGCTCCATTTGTTCGATGTTAAAAGCCAGCATGTCCTTGTCAAGTTTTCTGATGTCCCATGCTTGCCCAAGAGTACTCCTTGCCTGTCGTTGTGTGATGCACGACGTGCGGGCGCTGAATGTAATTAGGGCATGATCACTCAGCGTTACATCCTCCTGAACCGTCCATTTAGCAGTGGGGGCTAGACTTCTGTTGACAAAGGTGACATCGATGAATGATGTACCTCTGTCGTTATTAAACGTCGGCTTGCCGCCGTCATTCAACAGACCCAGATCCAGCTGGTTCATGGCATCAATAACGGCCATTATTATCCATTGTCCATTATCACAGCCCTTCGCTTTGTGTCCACGTTCGCCGCACCGAAGACAGCAGTCCGAGCGGTCAGGCTCCTTACAGTTGATGGCCCTGTGACCGTAACCCAGGCACTCATAGCATCTTGTGGGGCGTGTGTCTTGAATAATGCGACAGCGAGACCAGCCAACGGTTACCGAGCCCTTTTTTAGGACGCCTATTGCGTCGTTAACGCTAAGCGTAACCGTCGCCACTTGGGTCCCATCTCGCATTTTGCGCATCCCCCGCACATCTTCTGCCTTCAGCTGAATCCATTTGAATTGGGAGGCCATGCAGTTGTAGAGCTCTGTTGCCGTCGTCGCCTCATCCATCCCGCTGCAGGTTAGCGCCATTCTCTGCGCGCCCGTGCGGACCGCAGCGATTTCCCTGAGGGATTCTTCGATCGCTCCTTTATATTTGGGCACACTTGCTGAAACTTTTCCCTCCACTTCGAGCAACAACTCGCCTTGTTGAGTTCTCCTGATTTTCTTGACATGACTGCCAAGTTCTATCAGGCTCGGCTTTGAACTTACGGAGTATGTCCGAATATGAAGTTTCTCCCGTCTTTTTAATTATTATGGCCTCCGGCCTTTTGCGTAGTCGCTTAGGTGCCACCTTAGACCACTCCGCATTTTTGTTACCCTCTTTGGCTACGGACGCGAAGCTGGGCGGAAGTGGCTCCTTAATATTGAACGTCTGCAATGTCACATCCTTACTAGTGGGAAGCTTCTTCGGGGCAGGCTTCACTGGGGCGCTCTTTTTGCTGGCTGCCGGGGTGCACGCTGGTTGCAGTTGCGCTTCCGTCTGGTTTGCGGTGCTCTTTGATGGGGCCACCTTAGCTATGGCATCCTGCAGTTGCATTGCTCTGGCATTTAGAGCTGTCATCTCCGAAATCCCAGCCTTAGTTTCCCGGGTAACGTGGCGCTGCGTCTCAAAGGCTGATAGGAGTACCGTTATTTTCCGTTCCATAATGTCTAAAATGCTGCGCAGGTCCTCGTTTTTGTAGGCCGACAGGTCTAGTGGCCTAATCGGCGAAATAGGCGGGATTTTCGCTGAGGCTTTTTGGGTCGACACACTGATGAGATCGGAGATCTTCTTCTTGGTCACTGGCGATGCTGAAGGGGCCAAGTTCTCTCCTACTATAACATCACTGATTTTGGGAATTGGAGTCAGCGTCTGGGAGACGGCTTGCGCTACGCTCACGGCCGCTGGAACTGGAATTCCAGCACCTCGCTCCGTTATTCCCACTCCTCTTGTGGGGGAGCTGGACATTCTGGCGCTTCGTTTGAATGGGTCCACCACGTCGTCGGGGGCAATGTCCCCCCGTTGGACCATCCATTAGTTGGCAGGGGTCAACAGCTTACCCTATGCGTACGTGGAGCCCCGAATTTAGCAAGGGTCCTACGTAGGCCACGGATTTCTCCTAGGCTTCTCTGATGGAGGTTAATCCGCCTCTACACGGACACCAGAGACTCTACTTAGGCACCGCGATGGTGAGAGGTTGATAATTAGTCTTGTCGGTGACCTTTGCGCCGTTTCCCTTGCTAGATATCGGTCAACTCTACAAGATTTATATATAAATATAAATATATATTTATAAATATATATTTATAAATATAGATATTTATATAAATATAAAATTCAAATTAAATATTTGAATAACGCGCCCAACTGATCGAGCAGCCCTGGCAGCGCCGTTGATCTGGCAATGCCACTCAGGTCCGATCGCTTACTGACGTAAGTTGGCAGCGCTGACAGCTGATGTTCTCCGAAAGGAAAGGGAGAAAGCGAGGAAAAGTTGAGTGAAAATTAAATTTGCACTTTCACTCAGCCCTTGCGGCGCTCTCCTCACCCCCACCACCAATAAGCGCAGTGATGTGACCTGGGAAAAAACTCACGGAATGGATTCCAGAACCCGGAGAACCTCGCAGTGAGTATTGCTACCGATGCAGCAGACTTTGACCAAACACTTTGCTCTTTCAGGTCAGAGTTCTGGTCAGAAAAACCGCAGAAACACAAGAAGAAATTCTTCACTATCAGAAAACACGTCTTGCTATTTTCGTGGTAGATTACCTGCAGCATTGTGCCGAATAGTGTGTGCATGTACGGTGGTGAAATGTGTTAAGTTGTGGACTGCACAACGAAGAGTACTATTATGCATTGACGGGTTTGATTCCCGCCCGCATCAAAAATTAAATGTGTGCAAACATTTTTTTATTTTTATTATACCCGCTACTCATACAGTTGAAGGATAGCATAACTTTGTTCAAACCGAAAATGTATGTAACAGGCAGAAGGAGACATCTCCGACCCCATAAAGTAAGTTATTCAGCTTAACGTTGTGCCGAATAGTGTGTGCGGTTACGGTGGTCAAAAGGGTTAAGTTGTGGACTGCAAAACGAACAGTACTATTATGCATTTACGGGTTCGAGTCCCGCCCTCATCAAAAATTAAATGTGTGCAAAAAATTTTTTTAGACCATGGTTTTTAAAAAAATACATGATCTATTCTTTTTGTCGAAATGTGCGTAACAGGCAGAAGGAGGCAACTGCGACCCCATAAGGTATATATATTCTTACTCAGGATCACTAGCCGAGTCGATTAAGCCATGTCTGTGTGTCCGTCTGTATGAACGCCTATATCTCAGAAACTGAAAAAGCTAGAGCAACCAAATTTGGTGACATCACTTATGTAAATTATACGCTGTAAAATTTTTGTTAAATTTGGGACACGCCTACTTCCGCCACCGCAAATCGATAAACCGTATAGCAAGCGCAAAATAAAGTTTTGGTGTGAATGATAACTATCACCACCTAAACGATCGCTGAAAATTTGGTTCCGATCGGATAATGAACATAAAAGTTATTTAACGTTTGATATATATTTGCACTGCGCCTACTGAAAGCAAGCAAGCAGTGTTTATTCCAAGCAGTGTTTTTTTCGAACTGCTCGGCGTCTAACTGAAAATTATATGTGTTGTTTCTTCTTTTTCTTTGAAAAACAAAAAATAAACATTTACCAATAACAGTTTTCTAAATCTGATTCTTTTCATAACCTTGAAAATCCTTGGTCTTGTACAGTCAATACTTGACTGTAGCCGTTCTTACTTGTTTTTTGTTATACCCGCTACTCATAGAGTAGAAGGTTATTATAACTTTGTCCAAACCGAAAATGTATGTAACAGGCAGAAGGAGACATCTCTGACCCCATAAAGTATATATATTCTGGCTAAGGATCAACAGGCGAGTCGATATAGCCATGTCCGTCTGCCTGTCTGTCTGTCCGTGCGAAAATCTAGATCTCAGCTATTATAAGAAGTAGAACTACCAACGTTGGTGACAAAGTGTGTTATTATTGCACGCTGATCAAATTTATTTTGGATTTTGGCCACGCCCCCGTAAATCCAAAAAAAATTAATTACAAGCGCAATTTTGATGCAATATTGTTCATTTTCGGTTTATATGATAGCTATAGCTAGCCAGGTGATCTGCTGCTGGCAGCGCTGCTTGCAGTATTGTGCCGAATAGTTTGTGCGTGTACGGGGGTGAAATGGGTTAAGTTGTGGACTGCACAACGAACAGTACTATTATGCATTTACGGGTTCGATTTCCGCCCTCATCAAGAATTAATTGTGTGGAAAAAAGGTTTATACCATTCGACAGTATTGAAGTATTGATGTAGTAAGAAGTATTGAAATTACAGCTTTCAGCTTTGGTTTGAACATAAATAATTGCAATATAAATCTATTTCCCATTTACACAATCCAATCAGACCATAAACACAGAAGGTATCCATGTTTCCGTTTTCCGTACTTCCACTGCTTGCGCCTGTGCTGCACGTCGTGACGTCATCGTCACGATGCTTCGTTTCAGCCGTAGATGATGATTGCTGATTGCTATGATGTTTTCACATTTAGATGGCGCTATTCAATGACAGATCTAATTTAAACGATAGGTGGCGGATAAACTTGTGCATAGTTTTTTGTTGGAATTAAATGTGTAATAGTTTGTTTTGAAACTGGGCGAATGTAGCTTTCTTTCTTTCCACTGTAGATTTCTTTACTTTTTATACCCGCTACTCATAGAGTAGAAGGAGTATTATAACTTTGTTCAAACCGAAAATGTATGTAACAGGCACAAGGAGACACCTCCGACCCCATAAAGTATATATATTCTGGCTCAGGATCAACAGCCGAGTCGATATAGCCATGTCCGTCTGTCTGTCCGTGTGAAAATATAGATCGCAGCTATTATAAGAGCTAGCCATATTGTTCATTTTCGGTTTACATGATAACTATAGCTAGCCAGATGATCTCTGAAAATTTGGTAACAATCGGATAATAAACACAGAAGTTATTCAGCTTAACGTTTTCCATAGCTGTAAGCAGCGCTTCCGGCAGCGCTGCTTGCAGCATTGTGCCGAATCGTGTGTGCGTGTACGGTGGAGAAATGGATTAAGTTGTTGACTGTAAAACGAACAGTACTATTATGCATTTACGGGTTCGAGTCCCGCCCGCATCAAAAATTAAATGTGTGCAAAAATATTTTTTTTATTTTGGATATTTACTTTGCATAAATTTTATAAGCCCATAGCCTTTTACGGTCAAAATATGATTGTAGCCGTTTTTTTTGTTCCGCAAATAAATGATGTACGAGCAGCTGGGTAGCGGGTATATTACAGTCGAGCACTCCCGACTGTTGCTTTCTTACTTGTTGTTTTTTACCTATAAGAAAAAAATTGTAAAATCGAGCGGAAACACTTCTGCCCGATGAGCCGTATACCCTGTGAAGCTGTGCAAAAAAAAATAGGTAGGATAAAAGTATGTAAATGTCAATTTTAACAAATGAAATAACAAAAATAGATTCGAGTGACTTTCTGGTGATCGGTTGTGTTGACCTTTACTCTCAATATTGTTTATTTTTTTCTACTTATCTTTGCAAATAATTTGTGGTTTTAATTTACTTTGGTGTATTTTAGTTTGTGCTAACCCGGTGCGTATTCATAACACTTGGTGCTTTGCAATTTTACTAAATTTACACAATTTACACAATTATCAACTTGCGCGTCTTTGGCGTCATTTGTTGTTTTTGTCTTGAGTCTACTCTTCCACACTCTCCCGCTCTCACGTTTTTATTTACGCTCTTTGAGCTTGTTACGCGTGTGTTGAGTGTTACTCTTACCGTAGCGTTGCTGTTGTTGTAGTTTTTAGCTTAGCTTACTTACTAATACTCAGTCGCTCTCACCTTGTAAAACTCCCTCGAGTTTATTGCGTTTGCATTGTGCGTTTGTTCTTATCGCTTCTCCCGTTTACTTTGTCTCTCTAACAGTTCTTTGTAGCTTTTTGTTTTTGTTATTTTTATATTTGAAATTTCTTTCCTACTTTAATATTTTTTTGGTTTTCCCTACGTTTTTTGAGGTACATTCACTTTTATGAAGATGTTGTCGTGCTCGGCTAGAAACTGCAAATCCTCTGCTGACTCTAAGTCAGATTTTGTTGATTGCTGGCTCTGCGATAACGTTTTTCACGTTAAGTGCATTGGCCTTACCGGCCGTATAAAAGATGCTATTAATAGCAAAATTGACCTTAAGTGGACATGTGAAGGTTGTCGCGTAGGTGAACTTAAGCTACGTAAGACCCTGAGGCTTCGTTTTCTAAGTTGCATTCGGAGTTCATTGAACTAGAATCCCAACTGAATAACCTTAATTCTCTAGAGGACCCTCCGCTTGTGTCAGTTCTTCCATCAGCTCCTTTAACTCCGTTATCTCATGCGAACACTCCTCTCGCTGTCTCGCCTATTTTGCCTCAAGCCTCCACGGTTAGTTTGATTGATCCACCTATTGTGGTCGTCACTTCTCCTATTTCGCCTGTGTCTAGGAGTATAGTGAATAACACTGGTTGGAGCTCTTCTGTAGTTATGCCTCCAAACATAACTAAGTCCCTTGTCGCCGTTAAGCCAAAAAATTTATTTTTGTTTCTCGCTTGGCCCCCGATACTTCAATTGAAGATGTGCAAGCATTCATTCAATCCAAGATCTCAATAACGAACCTTGTTGAGAAATTTAAATTTAACTATGCACGAGACATGGCATCGTTCAAAATTAATATTTCTGCAGACAGCTTTAAAAAAGTCTGTAGTGTACATTTTTGGACCCCTGATTTAATTGTTAAGGAGTATACTCCTAAACAAAAAACTCGTCCCTCAGTTTCTTTGCCAGTAGTTTCCAGGGTCCCGTCTTCGAGTGGAACATCAAAAAACTAAATCCATCTTCTCTTTTTATTGCTTATCAAAATGTTAGAGGACTAAACACTAAACTCTCTAAATTGTTTATTGATTGTGTCTCTTTTAATTACTATATTTTAATATTTACTGAAACTTAGTTGAAACCAGATGTACTGAGTAGCTCAATCTTTACAGATAAGTACACTTCCTTCAGAGGCGACCGTTTAGGTCGAACTGGTGGAGGCGTGCTTATAGCTGCTAGGTCTGATTTATCTGTTGAACAACCGTTAATTGTTTGCCCAGAATTTATCTGTGTTAAAATGTCAGTGTGTCAAATTTCAATATACATTACTTGCTCTTATATTCCCCCTTCTTCAGATGTTTCCATATACCTTGAACATCTTTCCTCTATCCAGTCTGTTGGATCCAAGCTATCTGATAGAGATTTTCTTTTAGTTTTTGGTGATTTTAATTTACCAGAATCAGATTTCTTGGTTCCCTCTAGCTTTATTAAATTTCTTATAGGACTTTCTGAACTTTCATTATTTCAAATTAATAATATTCCTAACCTGAATAGTAGAATGCTTGATCTTATCTTTTCATTTGATGTCATGTTGCAAAACACTATTTCTAGAAGTGATCCTTTAGTTTTATCTGAAGATCCTTACCATCCTACATTAGATTTGTCATTAAAATTGCCTACTCTTGGGCAAACTGAAAATTCTATTTCCAAATTAAAATCTCGCTGCTTTCGCAAGACTAATTTCATTAAGCTTAACAATTTGATTTGTATATTTGTATCTCATATTTTTATAAATCTATCAATTCATTTTTTGATCAATGTGTTCCGAATACTTACCCAGTTAAGTGTGATAGGCCACCTTGGTTTTCTCGTGAATTGATGGTTTTAAAAAATTTGAAATCCAGATATTTTAAAAAGTTTAAATCTTCTGAATATTCTCGTTATATCGTTTTTAGAGCTAACTTTTTTTCTCTAATCGTTGTCGCCTACAGTTTGCCCAAGATCCTAAGCAGTTTTATAACAGTTTTAATTTGAAACGTAAACTTATAAATTCCCATCTAATCTTTTTTTTGAAAATAACAAAGCAACTAATGATCAGCCTACTGCCGATTTGTTTGCGGACTTTTTTCAATCTACTTACTCCACTGAAGCCTATACTATTCAATCATACCCGTATTCCTTAAATAATTCTAACTCCTTTTTTTGCCCTTCTATTAACGAAATCTCTTTACTAAGCTATCTTAAATCCTCTAAGCCAGTATTTTCTCCCGGTCCTGATGGTGTTCCAGCATGTATACTTAGATGCTGTGCTGATACCATTTGTAAGCGTATATTTAAGTTGCTTGATTTGTCCGTAGCCACGAGTTACTTTTCGCCTATATGGAAGGATTCCATCTCTATACCTCTTCACAAATGTGGCTATAACCAAGATGTGAAGCATTATAGGTGTATCTCTAAATTATCCGCTATTCTTAAAATTTTTGAAAAAACCTTGACTGTACAATTAACACATATGTGTAAGTCCGTTTTTTTCCCATTATCAGCATGGATTTCTCAAATTTAGATCCACAACTACTAATCTTCTTGAGTTTTCCTCAATTATAACCAAAGGATTTCGGAGGAAAATGCAAACTGATGTGGTCAACACTGATTTCAGTAAAGCATTTGACTTTGTTAATCATAACTTATTGCTTCATAAATTAGATCTCATTGGTTTTCCTCAAAAACTTATTTTGTGGATATCTAATTATTTAACTAAGAGGGCGCAAAGAGTGCTTTTTAACGCTTGCCAATCTAAGCTTATATTTGTTACATCTGGGGTTCCTCAGGGTAGTCATCTTTGCCCTCTACTTTTTAACATTTTTATTAATGAGCTACCTTCTGTACTAACACAATCATCTATCCTTATGTACGCTGATGACGTTAAACTTTGTCTGACGTATAATGACAAAACATTAAACTTTCTTTAAATGGATCTTGACAAGTTTATTGCCTGGTGTAGACATAACCTGCTACATCTTAATTGTTCTAAATGTAAAGTTATGTCATTTCACAGAGGAAGCCATCACGTCATCAACTACTCTTTTAATTTGACTCAACTTTTAAGAATATCTGAAGTAAATGATCTAGGTCTTCTCTTTGATCAGAAATTGAAATTTGATCGACACGTTACACACATTGTTAACAAGGCTTTTCGTGTACTTGGTTTCATTAAAAGATGGGCCAAAGAATTTAATGATCCCTTTACAACCAAGTTACTTTTTACTTCTCTTGTACGTCCAATTCTTGAATATGGTTCTTGCGTGTGGTCCCCGCAGTACCAAATTTATCAAGACAGAATTGAGTCTGTTCAAAAGCAGTTTCTTCTTTTTGCTTTACGTAGTTTCAACTGGGTTTCAGGAGTAGATTTACCATTTTATCATAATCGGCTTCTTTTAATTAGCCTTCATTCCTTTAGCTAACCCTCGTATTATGTTAAGTGTGTTGTTTATCATAAAACTTATAAGATTTGAGGTCGATTCCCCTTCCTTACTCAGGCAACTTACCTTTAGTGTTCCTTCTAGAGTTACCCGTAATTTTCAGCCATTGTCATTAGACTTTTGTTCTAGTAATTATAGCTTGCATGACCCTTTCCGTCTTCTCTGCGATCAATATAATAAACTTTTTAGACTTTTCAACTTAGAGTCCTCTCTTTCTAATATAATAATTTCTATTCTTTACTCATTAACACTTCATACTAATAACTAATATTAACTTTTCTGATCTGATTGGGTTTTTCTAGATTTTCCCCAATCCATTGCAACAAATGTTGGATCGGCTAGAAATTTTGTTTTTTTCCCGGAATTAAATTAAATTAAATTATAATATATTAAATTGTATAATTAAAATATTTTATTTTTCGTTTTAAAATTTCTTAAAAAATTAAAATTTTAAAATTTATGCATAAAATTAATTTGCTTTGCTTTAATCAAAACTGCTTTTGTTAACTCATTTTTCTTTATACATAAATTTTTTATCTGTTTCTCTGTAACTGTACGTCGACTGCTATTAGTTGACATTAAATTAAATTAAGTAAATAAAAATAAATAAATAGATAGAAGACACGAGTATTCTTAAAATAAACGAAAATAAAAGTTATATACAAATTTAGACGTTAAGTTAATAATAATTGTTATAATAATGTGCACAAATTGTTTCTATAGATTAGACAAATTACACAATAAATGTATAAAAAAAATATATGAGCCGGGCCAATGATCTGGACAAAATTTAAATATAAAGTAAAAAGCGTAAATAACATAATTAAGTAAAGTAAAAATTCCATAACATAATCAAGTTTGCAAATTTAAGAAAATGCAATAAATTAAACAAAATAAATTACAAATAAAATTCAAAAAAAAAAAAATAAATTAAAGTATGGCTAAACTAAAGACAATTAGAGAAGAATATGATAGATTTCTGTTTAACCTTTTCTTAAAGAAAGAGTACATATCCATAAAATAATGGAATGGAATGAACTTTACAAAGACTTAAATATCATAAAATACATGACCAGAAAGAAAAATTAAATCAAGATCATTGGTCCCAAGTATCAAAATTCTTGACCAGACTACGATCTAACTTAATATCAATTAAATTAAAGTTCGAACTAGATATCTCATTACCAACCATACTTAACACTTCTCTAACAATTGAAACTGGTGATGAATCGAAAGCAATAAAACAATCTGATACTGACCAAATAGAGTCAGAAGAGCTTGAGACAAACTGTAAAAAAAAAGAACAGGACTTAAGATCAGATAATTCTACAGATTCTGATACTTCATCAAGCATAATAGAGAATAAACGAAGCAACAATATTACAATGGCGCAATTCAATATTGATTTTATTAATACAGCCACTAAGCTTATACCAGTTTTTGATGGTATAGCTGAAAACTTACAAAGTTTTATTGATGCACTACAAATATTGGCATTAATAACAGGCGAACACGAACAATTAGCAGTTTCGATAATAAAATCAGGGCTAAAAGGTGTCGTAAGAAATTTAATCGGAAATGAATCAACTATAACTGAAATAATTTCCAGATTAAAAAGCAATGCCAAAGGCGAAACTGTGAAGTATTATCAGCAATCCAGAACACATTAGAGGTTGAGCAGATGACTAAAATGTTAGAAGGTGCATATATAACAGACGGTTTACCCCATGAGTTAGCCAGAATTTATTCTACCCAGTACGCAGTCAAAGCAAAGTAACGTCAGAGTAACCAATAATACATCGGAAAACTCACAAGCCCCTTTAAATACTCAGCAGAAGAAAATGCAAGGATTCATACCGTTAGTCTCAGTCAGAACATATTTGTATCATTTCACCATGTGGCTACAGGAAAAGAGCTTGTCTCTAGACACAGGTCCAGACATTTCAATAGTTAAAGAAAATTCTGATGTATTTTATGACATACCAGACAATTATATTATAGACATAACAGGAATAAGTCAAGAAGTAACCAAATCAAAAGGGTTAACTTCTATAGAGATACAGACAACTAAGTATATAATCCAAGACGATTTTCATATCGTGGATTTACAATTCGCTATTCCTTTTGATAGCATATTAAAAATCGATTTTATTAAAATATTATTTTAAAATGGAATTTAAAAAAAAAAACATGGTTTACTGTGTTTGTCAAAATGTGTGTAACAGGCAGAAGGATGCATCTGCGACCCCATAAAGTGTATATATTCTTGCTCAGGATCACTAGCCGAGTCAATTAAGCAATGTCTATCTGTCCGTCTGTCTGTCTGACCGTCTGACCGTCTGTTCGTCTGTATGAACGCCTATATCTCAGAAACTTAAAAATCTGGAGCCACCAAATTTTGTGACAACACTTATGTGAATCATATTAAAATTTGGGACACGCCTACTTCCGTCCCCGAAAATCGATAAACCGTAGAGCAAGCGCAATAATAAAGCTAGAGTATTTCGTTTTGGTGTGAATGATAACTATTACCACGTAAACGATCGCTGAAAATTTGGTTCCGATTAGATAATGAACATAAAAGTTATTCAACGTTTCATATAGATTTGCACTGCGCCCACTGCAAGCAAGCAAGCAGTGTTTTTTCCAAGCAGTGTTTTTTCCAACTGCTTGGACTGCTTGGCGTCTTACTGAAAATTATATGTGTTGTTTATTATTTTTCTTTGAAAAACACGTTTACCAATAACAGTTTTCTAAATCTGATTATACCCGCTACTCATAGAGTAGAAGGGTATTATAACTTTGCTCAAACCGAAAATGTATGTAACAGGCAGAAGGAGACACCTCCGACCCCATAAAGTATATATATTCTGGGTCAGGATCAACAGCCAAATCGATATAGCCATGTCCGTCTGTCCGTCTGTCTGTCCGTGTGAAAATCTAGATCTCAGCTATTATAAGAGCTAGGACTACCAAATTTGGTGACAATATGTGTTATTATTGCACGCTGATCAAGTTTATTTTGGATTTTGGCCACGCCCCCTTCCGCCCCCGTAAATCGAAAAAACATTGATAACAAGCGCAATTTTGATGCCATATTGTTCATTTTCGGATTACATGATAACTATAGCTAGCCAGATGATCTCTGAAAATTTGGTAATAAAATGTTTTTTTTTTATTTTAGATTTTGACTTTGCATAAATATTGTAAGTCCATAGCCTTTTACGGTCAAAATATGATTGTAGCCGTTTTTTTTTGGTCCGCAAATTAATGATGTACGAGCAGCTGTATATTACAGTCGAGCACACTCGACTGTAGCTTTTTTACTTGGTTTTTTCATAACCTTGAAGAATCCATGGTCTTATACAGTCAACACTTGACTGTAGCCGTTCTTACTTATTAAAAAAAAACTGTCAGTTAGATTTTAAGCCATCTGAAGATTGGCTTATAATTAGACCTAATAACTTAAAATTTCCAATTTATGTTCCAATAACATACAGTTCTGGCAACAACTCAATACTTCTGCCAGCAAGATCCCAGGTTATTAGAAAAATAGAACTAAATTTAAAAGAAGACAGTGAATTTATTCCAAATCAAGAAATTAAGCATAGTATTTACATAGCTAGTACCATAGCAACATGTAAAAACGCGTTTATAAGATTAATCAATACAACAAATAACGATAAAGTAGTCAGTACAAATAAATTAGCGTATGAATCACTTTCGAACTACGAAGTAGTCAAAACTAATTTAGACAATAGAAACAAATCTGTATTATTTCAACTAAAGAAAAACTTTCCTTCACAATTCAGGTTCCAAGCGTATGCACCCAATATAATGATATATTCGGATTAGATTCTGAACCAATAAGCACAAAAAATTTTTTTAAAAAAAAAACTGAGATTAAAAGATGATGAACCAGTGTATATAAAAAACTATAGAGGCCCACACAGTCAGGTGAACGAAATACAGAAACAAGTCGGAAAATTGATTACCGACGGGATTGTCGAACCATCTGTATCTGAATATAATAGTCCATTATAACTTGTCCCCAAAAAACCATCTCCAGGTTCAGAACAAAAGAAAAGGCGATTAGTAGTTGACTATCGTCAAGTTAATAAACAACTTGGACGAGCAAAATACTTTTCATGCCTTAACTTAATGTCAGGATTTCATCAAATTAAACTCGAAACAAGTAAGAATGGCTACAATCAGGTGTTGACTGTATAAGACCATGGATTTTTCAAGGTTATGAAAAAATCAGATTTCGAAAACTGTTATTGGTGAACGTGTTTTTCAAAGAAAAATATTAACAACACATAGAATTTTCAGTTAGACGCCAAGCAGTCCAAGCAATTGGAAAAAAACACTGCTTGGAAAAAGCAGTGCTTGCGTGCTTGCAGTGGGCGCAGTGCAAATCTATATGAAACGTTGAATAACTTTTATGTTCATTATGCGATCGGAACCTAATTTTCAGCCATCGTTTAGGTGGTGATAGTTATCTTTCACACCAAAACTGAATACTCAAGCTTTATTATTGCGCTTACTATACGGGTTTTCGATTTGCGGGGGCGGAAGTATGCGTGGTCCAAATTTTAATATAAATTTTGCAGCGTATGATTCACATAAGTGTTGTCACCAAATTTGGTGGCTCTAGCTTTTTCAGTTGGTCCAAAAAGTTTAAGGGATATAACGTCATTTTCAACGAGCAATGGCTCATATCGCGAATACCTTCTGGTAAAAAAATAGCGCCTAATTCATTTCAGAGAATGATGACTATAGCATTCTCTAGATCAAAACCTTCACAAGCATTTCTTTATATGGATGACTTAATAGTTATAGGTTGTTCCGAAGAACATATGCTTAAAAACTTCACTGACGTTTTTGAGAAATGTAGGAAATACAATCTAAAGTTACATCCAAAAAAATGTTGACAAATTTTTTGGAACGGCTTGTGACTCTGTAATTGCATTCTTTCTTCAGTCAGGTATCAGCTGTTACTTTAGTTTTAGTTTAGTTTACTTAGTTGCCATACCAGTTCCAAATAAGATCGCGAACACTTATTGGGTTGCCCAAAAAGTAATTGCTGATTTTCATATAGTCGGCGTTGACAAATTTTTTCAACGACTTGTGACTCTGTAATTGCATTATTTCTTCAGTCAGGTATCAGCTGTTACTTATACCTTGCTTTAGAAAAAAATTGCGCGAAATTTTCTTTACATTTGTTTGTTTGGCGTCAATTTTAATATGGAGCCCACAAAGGAGCATTTTCATTATAAATGATATGTGCATATACATAGGAATTTAAAATATAACATCAACGGCACACCACCACCAGACAGT
Source organism: Zaprionus ghesquierei (assembly GCA_018904095.1). NCBI lineage: Eukaryota > Metazoa > Arthropoda > Insecta > Diptera > Drosophilidae > Zaprionus > Zaprionus ghesquierei. Next base: position 26,268 of record JAEIGP010000099.1, on the reverse strand, counting down.
TGGAACAATAGAACGTAGCCATAGAACTTTCAATGAATACATACGCTCATAAATATCGCTTGATAAAACTGATTGGGACGTATGGCTTCAATACTTCGTTTTCTGATTCAACACGACCCCCTCAATGGCACATAGTTACTGTCCATACGAGTTAGTATTTGGAAAAACAAATAATTTACCAAAACAATTTAATACTATAGATAATATAGAGACAATATATAATATAGATGACTATGCTAAAGAAAGTAAATATAGATTAGAAGTAACATATAAAACAGCTAGAATAATGATAGAAGAAAATAAAAATCAAGTAAGAAAGCTACAGTCGAGTGTGCTCGAATGTAATATACCCGCTACCCAGCTGCTCGTACATCAAAATTATTTGCGGAACAATAAAAAACGGCCACAATCATATTTAGACCGTAAAAGGCCATGGCCTTACAATATTAATGCAAAGTCAAAATCTAAAATAAAACAAGTAAGAAAGCTACAGTCGAGTGTGCTCGACTGTAATATACTCGCTACCCAGCTGCTTGTACATAATTTATTTGCGGAACAAAAAAAACGGCTACAATCATATTTTGACCGTAAAAGGCTATGGACTTATAATATTTACGCAAAGTCAAAATATAAAATAAAAAAATGCTGCTTGCAGCATTGTGCCGAATCGTGTGTGCGTGTACGGTGGTGAAATGGGTTATGTTGTGGACTGCAAAACGAACAGTACTATTATGCATTTACGGGTTCGAGTCCCGCCCGCATCAAAAATTAAATGCGTGCAAAAATGTTTTTTTTTTTTTATTTTATATTTTGACTTTGCGTAAATATTATAAGTCCATAGCCTTTTACGGTCAAAATATGATTGTAGCCGTTTTTTTTGTTCCGCAAATAAATTATGTACAAGCAGCTGGGTAGCGAGTATATTACAGTCGAGCACACTCGACTGTAGCTTTCTTACTTGTTTTATTTTAGATTTTGACTTTGCATTAATATTGTAAGGCCATGGCCTTTTACGGTCTAAATATGATTGTGGCCGTTTTTTATTGTTCCGCAAATAATTTTGATGTACGAGCAGCTGGGTAGCGGGTATATTACATTCGAGCACACTCGACTGTAGCTTTCTTACTTGATTTTTATTTTCTTCTATCATTATTCTAGCTGTTTTATATGTTACTTCTAATCTATATTTACTTTCTTTAGCATAGTCATCTATATTATATATTGTCTCTATATTATCTATAGTATTAAATTGTTTTGGTAAATTATTTGTTTTTCCAAATACTAACTCGTATGGACAGTAACTATGTGCCATTGAGGGGGTCGTGTTGAATCAGAAAACGAAGTATTGAAGCCATACGTCCCAATCAGTTTTATCAAGCGATATTTATGAGCGTATGTATTCATTGAAAGTTCTATGGCTACGTTCTATTGTTCCAACTGTCTGGTGGTGGTGTGCCGTTGATGTTATATTTTAAATTCCTATGTATATGCACATATCATTTATAATGAAAATGCTCCTTTGTGGGCTCCATATTAAAATTGACGCCAAACAAACAAATGTAAAGAAAATTTCGCGCAATTTTTTTCTAAAGCAAGGTATAAGTAACAGCTGATACCTGACTGAAGAAATAATGCAATTACAGAGTCACAAGTCGTTGAAAAAATTTGTCAACGCCGACTATATGAAAATCAGCAATTACTTTTTGGGCAACCCAATAAGTGTTCGCGATCTTATTTGGAACTGGTATGGCAACTAAGTAAACTAAACTAAAACTAAAGTAACAGCTGATACCTGACTGAAGAAAGAATGCAATTACAGAGTCACAAGCCGTTCCAAAAAATTTGTCAACATTTTTTTGGATGTAACTTTAGATTGTATTTCCTACATTTCTCAAAAACGTCAGTGAAGTTTTTAAGCATATGTTCTTCGGAACAACCTATAACTATTAAGTCATCCATATAAAGAAATGCTTGTGAAGGTTTTGATCTAGAGAATGCTATAGTCATCATTCTCTGAAATGAATTAGGCGCTTTTTTTACCAGAAGGTATTCGCGATATGAGCCATTGCTCGTTGAAAATGACGTTATATCCCTTAAACTTTTTGGACCAACTGAAAAAGCTAGAGCCACCAAATTTGGTGACAACACTTATGTGAATCATACGCTGCAAAATTTATATTAAAATTTGGACCACGCATACTTCCGCCCCCGCAAATCGAAAACCCGTATAGTAAGCGCAATAATAAAGCTTGAGTATTCAGTTTTGGTGTGAAAGATAACTATCACCACCTAAACGATGGCTGAAAATTAGGTTCCGATCGCATAATGAACATAAAAGTTATTCAACGTTTCATATAGATTTGCACTGCGCCCACTGCAAGCACGCAAGCACTGCTTTTTCCAAGCAGTGTTTTTTTCCAATTGCTTGGACTGCTTGGCGTCTAACTGAAAATTCTATGTGTTGTTAATATTTTTCTTTGAAAAACACGTTCACCAATAACAGTTTTCGAAATCTGATTATACCCGCTACTCATAGAGTAGAAGGGTATTATAACTTTGCTCAAACCGAAAATGTATGTAACAGGCAGAAGGAGACACCTCCGACCCCATAAAGTATATATATTCTGGGTCATATACACCAAAACTGAATACTTTATTATTGCGCTTGCTACACGGTTTATCGATTTGCGAGGGCGGATGTAGGCGTGGCCCAAATTTTAATAACAATTTTACAGCGTATGATTCACATAAGTGTTGTCACCAAATTTGGTGACTCTAGCTTTTTCAGTTTCTAAGCTATTGGCGCTTGCAATACGGGTTTTCGATTTGCGGGGGTGGAAGTAGGCGTGGCCCAAATTTTAATAAAAATTTTACAGCGTATGATTCACATAAATGTTCTCACCAAATTTGGTGGCTCTAGCTTTTTTAGTTTCTGAGATATAGGCGTTAATAGAGACGGACAGACAGACATGGGTTAAACGACTCGGCTAGTGATCCTGAGCAAGAATATATATACTTTATGGGGTCGCAGATGCCTCCTTCTACCTGTTACGCACATTTCGACAAACACAATGGACCATGTATTTTTTTTAAATCCATGGTCTATTAAACCAATAATTTTCAGTTAGATGCCGAGCAGTCCAACCAGTTGGAAAAAAAAACAGCTTGGAAAAATCACTGCTGCTTGCTTGCAGTGGGCGCAGTGCAAATCTATGTGAAACGTTGAATAACTTTTATGTTCATTATCTGATCGAAACCAAATTTTCTGCGATCGTTTGAGTACTAATAGTTATCATACACACCAAAACTGAATACTGTAGCTTGATTATTGAGCTTGCTATTCGGTTATCGATTTGCAGGGGCGGAAGTAGGCGAGGGCCAAATTTTAATGACCATATGACCCTCATGAGTGTTGTCACCAAATTTGGTGGCTCTAAGTTTTTTAGTTTCTAAGATAAACACGTTCATACAGACGGACAGACATAGCTCAAACGCCTCGGTTAGTGATCCTGAGCAAGAATATATATACTTTATGGGGTCGCAGATGCCTCCTTCTGCCTGTTACGCCCATTTCGACAAACACAATAGACCATGTATTTTTTTAAAATCCATGGTCTAAAAACAACAACAAACATGAAAAGTTAAAGTAAGCTGTGCAAAGTTTTTTATATACCATTCGACTATTAAAAATGATCAAAAATGGTGTACTAAGTTTGTGCAAATGTATGTAACAGATAAAAGGAAGCGTAGAAGACCCCACATAGTATATATATATTCTTGCTCAGGATCACTAGCCAAGTCGATTGTGCCGTGTCCGTATGTCTGTCCGTCACGCGTCTGTGTTAAAACACAAATCTCAGCTATAAACAAGAAAGAAAGGCTACCTTCGGCTCACCGGAGGTTTAATAGCATTGCAGACATACATATATCAGAAATGTTTCACATATATCAGAAGCGTTTCACACCGATATCTTGAACGTACGGACAGACGGACATGGTTAGTTTGACTACCCTATTGATGCTGATTAAGAATACATGTATATACTTTCTAGGGTCGGAAATGTCTCCTAAGGTGCGTTGCAAACTTCTGGCTAAAATTAAAATACCATCTGCAATGGTTTAAAAGGCTAGAGACACTAAATTTGGTATAAAGGTGTATAAACATCACTAGCTCCTGGAGTTTATTTCAAATTTGAGGTGCCACACCCAACGCCTCTGAATATTGATTAATAAATTTTTGAGTTAGCTTTGTAACGAAAGTATTAAAGTTTCTTTGCTTTGCTTTTATACACATAGATTTATACTATATGCGTTTATTATCCGATTGTTACCAAATATATAGGCCCTAAAAGGCCATGGACTTACAATAATTATGCAAAGTCAAAATCTAAAGCCGGCAGTGCTGCAAACAGCTATGAAAAACGTTAAGTTCAATAACTTTCGTGTTTATTATCCGATTGTTACGAAATTTTTCAGAGGTTGTCTGGCCAGTTATAGTTATCATATAAACCGAACTGTAATATACCCGCTACCCAGCTGCTCGTACATCATTTATTTTGCGGAACAAAAAAAAAACGGGTACAATCATATTTTGACCGTAAAAGGCTATGGACTTACAATATTTATGCAAAGTCAAAATATTTTTGCACACATTTAATTTTTGATGCGGGCGGGACTCGAACCCGTAAATGCATAATAGTACTGTTCGTTTTGCAGTCCACAACTTAACCCATTTCACCACCGTACACGCACACACGATTCGGCACAATGCTGCAAGCAGCGCTGCCGGCAGCGCTGCTTACAGCTATGGAAAACGTTAAGCTGAATAACTTCAGAGATCATCTGGCTAGCTATAGTTATCATGTAAACCGAAAATGAACAATATGGCATCAAAATTGCGCTTGTAATCAATGTTTTTTCGATTTACGGGGGCGGAAGGGGGCGTGGCCAAAATCCAAAATAAACTTGATCAGCGTGCAATAATAACACATATTGTCACCAAATATGGTAGTCCTAGCTCGAATAATAGCTGAGATCTAGATTTTCACAAGGACAGACAGACGGACAGACAGACAGACGGACAGACGGACATGGCTATATCGACTCGGCTGTTGATCCTGAGCCAGAATATATATACTTTATGAGGTCGGAGTTGTCTCCTTCTGCCTGTTACATACATTTTCGGTTTGAACAAAGTTATAATACCCTTCTACTCTATGAGTAGCGGGTATAAAAATATAAGGAAAAGCTGCGCTCTAACAATCGCACACAGCTGATTTAAGAGACTGTCACTTTTCCACTTGTTAACAAAGTTCATTGTGAGCAATTAAAAAAGTTTTAAATAAAATACACGACCACCAATTAATGCATATTCAAAATTTAAAGTTAAAGTTCAAAAAAAAAAAAAAAAGAAAAAGCTTAAGCGGCATGAACTGGGAATCGAACCACGGGCCTGTCGGTTCAGGAGTTCATCGCTTTTCTACTAAGCTACTGACGCTGTTATCCAACAACTGCAAAAATTTGCATTGTAAGGCATTCTTATTATTTCCTGTACAAATAAAGAATTTGCGCTGCCGGCAGCGCTGCTTACAGCTGTGGAAAACGTTAAGCTGACTAACTTCTGTGCTTATTATCCGATTGTTACCAAATTTTCAGAGATCATTTGGCTAGCTATAACCAAAAATGAACAGTATGGCATCAAAATTGCGCTTATAATCAATGTTTTTTCGAATTACAGGGGCGGAAGGGGGCGTGGCCAAAATCCAAAATAAACTTGATCAGCGTGCAATAATAATACACTCTGTCACCAAATTTGGTAGCTCTAACTCTTATAATAGCTGAGATCTAGATTTTCACACTGACAGACAGACGGACAGACAGACAGACGGACATGGTTGTATCGACTCAGCTGTTGATCCTGAGCGAGAATATATATACTTTATGGGATCGGAGGTGTCTCCTTCTGCCTGTTACATACATTTTCGGTTTGAACAAAGTTATAACACCCTTCTACTCTATGAGTAGCGGGTATAAACAAATAAACAAGTAAGAACGGCTACAGTCAAGTGTTGACTGTATAAGACCATGGATTTTTCAAAGTTATAAAAAACAAGTAAAGAAAGTCGAGCGCGCCCGACAGTAAGATACCATTCGCCCAGTTTCGAAACAAATTATCACATATTTAATTCCATCAAAAAACTCTGCACAAGTTTATCCTCCACCTATTGTTTAGATTAGATTTATCTCTGAATAGCGCCATCTAAATGTGAAAACGGCATAGCCTTACACACGCTACGGCTGAAACGAAGCATCGTGACGATGACGACACGACGCGCAGCACAGGCGCAAGCAGTGGAAGTACGAAAAACGGAAACATGGATAACTTCTGTGTTTATGGTGGATTGGATTGTAATTTGGGGAATAGATTTATATTGCAATTATTTATGTTCATACCAAAGCAGAAAGCTGTAATTTCAATACTTCTCCTGATAATCAAAAATTATCGATTTGCGTGGGCGGTGGGCGTGGCACCTCAAATTTCAAATAAATCTCATCTGCGCATGATTTATAGGAACCATCATGCCAAATTTGGTGTCTGTAACTGTAATACTTTCCTTAATATTCAAAAATTATCGATTTGCGTAGGCGGTGGGCGTGGCACTCCAAATTTGAAATAAATTTGATCTGCGTATGGTATACAGGAACCATCATGTCAAATTTGGTGTCTGTAGCTCAAACCGGTGACCAATATAGAACAACAAAAAGAAAAAGAAGCTATACTGTCTAAATTTCATGACGATCCAATACAAGGAGGTCATAACGGCATTGCAACAACCTTGGCCAAGGTCACAAGACATTATTTTTGGAAAGGTATGACTCGAGATATTACTAAGTACATACGAAAATGTCAAAAATGCCAAAAAGCTAAAATAACCAAGCACAATAAGGCCCCATTGATAATAACTGAAACGCCAATAAATGCTTTCGACAGGGTGATAGTAGACACTATTGGTCCACTACCAAAATCAGAAAATGACAATGAATATGCAGTTACTCTAATATGTGACTTAACTAAATATTTAGTTGCCATACCAGTTCCAAATAAGATCGCGAACACTGTCGCCAAAGCAATTTTTTAATAATTTATTCTAAAGTACGGTCCAATGAAGATGTTCATTACGGATATGGGAACAGAATATAAGAATTCACTTATTGGGTTGCCCAAAATTGCTGATTTTCATATAGTCGGCGTTGACAAATTTTTTCAACGGCTTGTGACTCTGTAATTGCATTCTTTCTTCAGTCAGGTATCAGCTGTTACTTTTACCTTGTTTTAGAAAAAAAGTGCGCGAAATTTTGTTTACATTTGTTTGTTTGGCGTCAATTTTAATATGGAGCCCACAAAGAATTTAAAATATAACATCAACAGCACACCACCACTAGACAATTGGAAAAATAGAACGTAGCCATAGAACTTTCAATGAATACATACGCTCATAAATATCGGTTGATAAAACTGATTGAGACGTATGGCTTCAATACTTCGTTTTTTGTTTCAACACGACCCCCTCAATGGCACATAGTTACTGTCCATACGAGTTAGTATTTGGTAAAACAAATTATTTACCAAAACAATTTAACAGTATAGATAATATAAAGACAATATATAATATAGATGACTATGCTAAAGAAAGTAAATATAGATTAGAAGTAACATATAAAACAGCTAGAATAATGATAGAAGAAAATAAAAAACAAGTAAGAAAGCTACAGTCGAGTGTGCTCGAATGTAATATACCCGCTACCCAGCTGCTCGTACATCAAAATTATTTGCGGAACAATAAAAACGGCCACAATCATATTTAGACCGTAAAAGGCCATGGCCTTACAATATTAATGCAAAGTCAAAATCTAAAATAAAACAAGTAAGAAAGCTACAGTCGAGTGTGCTCGACTGTAATATACTCGCTACCCAGCTGCTTGTACATAATTTATTTGCGGAACAAAAAAAACGGCTACAAACATATTTTGACCGTAAAAGGCTATGGACTTATAATATTTACGCAAAGTCAAAATATAAAATAAAAAAAAAAAACATTTTTGCACGCATTTAATTTTTGATGCGGGCGGGACTCGAACCCGTAAATGCATAATAGTACTGTTCGTTTTGCAGTCCACAACATAACCCATTTCACCACCGTACACGCACACACGATTCGGCACAATGCTGCAAGCAGCGCTGCCGGCAGCGCTGCTTACAGCTATGGAAAACGTTAAGCTGAATAACTTCTGTGTTTATTATCCGATTGTTACCAAATTTTCAGAGATCATTTAGCTAGCTATAGTTATCATGCAAACCGAAAATGAACAATAGGGCATCAAAATGGCGCTGGTAATCAATGTTTTTTCGATTTACGGGGGCGGAAGGGGGCGTGGCCAAAATCCAAAATAAACTTGATCAGCGTGCAATAATAACACATATTGTCACCAAATATGGTTGTCCTAGCGCTTATAATAGCTGAGATCTAGATTTTCACACGGACAGACAGACGGACAGACGGACATGGCTATATCGACTCGGCTGTTGATCCTGAGCCAGAATATATGTACTTTATGGGGTCGGAGATGTCTCCTTCTGCCTGTTACATACATTTTCGGTTTGAACAAAGTTATAATATCCTTCTACTCTATGAAAAGCGGGTATAAATATTTTTGCACACATTGAATTTTTGATGCGGGTGGGACTCGAATCCCTATATCTCAGAAACTAAAAGAGCTAGAGCCACAAAATTTGGTGACAACACACATGTGGATCATGCGCTATAAAATTCCCATTTAATTTTGTGCCAACCCAACATAAAAGCTTATCGCGGACGTTTTGTGAAAATTTGAATATGGAAGATATTCAAATTTAAATATTCAATTCAAATATTCCCGTGGCACATTGTTTCGCAGAAGGTCTGGGTTCGATTGTCACATTAAGCAACGTGATAATTAATTTTTTCTTTTTTTTAATTTTAATTAAAATTTTGAAATGTAATGTGGAAGTTTTTTTTAGTTTTTTTTGAAATGTAATGTGGAAGTTTTTTTAGGCCATATTTTAATAAAAAACAAACACACTCCTTACAATGGATTTTGTTGCTCAAATTAATTTTAAGTGTCTCATAATCTAGCATAGGAAAACAATTTGCAAGGATGACCGTGGCCTAGAGATTAGAGTGTGACACTGAGAGGCCATAAGTTTTCGGTTGAACTCCTCGTAATAGACTACATATCTGATCCATCGTTTTGTTGCACAAAATAAATGTAATGGTCTTATGCTTCAAATTTATCAAGCTGATAGCCAAAGAAACGCCAGCCTTCTGGTTGGATGGTTGCAGTAATGGATTATTGTGTAAAAGTTCTTAGTTTAATTTTTATTGTGGAGGTCATAGCGCGGTGTTGTTCTTTTTCTTATTTAATATATAATATATTATTTCAATATATAATATTAAAATATTATATTATGTAATATCAGCAGACAATAAATTTAATCATATCTATTAAATTTCATGGTGCACGCAGGTACATATGTATGTACAAATGATACACATATATATGATATACGCATGTTCACATGCGTTCTTGAAAACATGCATTTGTTTAATCTGTCTAATGTCTATTGCAATTGTCTATTCGCCTTTGCATTGTCGCCGCGTTCTTCTTTTTTGCTTCATAAATTTAATTTGAGTGCGCCGTTCGATCAGCTATTACAATTTAATCTCGTCGAAGTTTTAATTTTAAAAATATCTCATAAACGTAATTTTCATTACGAACTTTATTTAATGACATTATCGTGTTGAGTTGTGCGTTCACTATTAAAATAACTTGCGACTTGGTGATACCCATTTTAGGCCATAGATTATAAAAGAATACATGGTCTTATGATTCAAATTTATCAAGTGTTGTATAAAAGTACTTAGTTTAATATTTATTGTAGGGGTCATAGCGCGGTATATGTACAATATATAATATAATATAAGTTAAGGCAAGACATGCTTGCCTCGGGGGTGACGAGCTCTCGCCACAGTATAGCTCACCTAGATATGATTATGAGCATGCTGTTTATTCTGTAGGGGAAGACCGCCAAGATGAATAGTCGCCTGGATCCACGTCATAAATTGTTTTTATTAAAAAGGTTCTTATGGCTAGCTTAAATTGGGTACAATCGCTGTTTCTGCTTGTGTCTTGATTGCGGCGCAAACCTTGATGTTATCACGCGTTTCTTGCAGACCCTTCTAGAAGCGTCAGTTCATTTACCGTTCAAACGCTAAATCGCCTCGGCTAACGCGCTGCACATGTTCCATTCGGATAAGCCTCGCAATTTGAGTAAATTCGCTCTTAGATGAGTGCGTTCTGTGGATAACTCTTTTTGAGTGAATTCCAATTGTCGCAAATTATAACTCAATGTCACAGTGGGCTGAGAGTAATTGATTTCTGACTCAGGTTAGTTATGGGCACCTGAAGCCAACGTACTCGGGTTAACTCCTCCTTCAAGTGTGGGCCGTTCTCGGGTCGCTCTAGGGCTCTTTTTAGGGCAATGATTTTTTTAATATGCATTTGCTCAGCGCAACTCTTCTGTCAAGCCAAGAACGCAATAATAACCGAGATGATCAGCACCAAGGTGACGGCGGCACTGATGATCGGTCTGGAAGTCACCTTCTGACGGAGATCGGGGACATGTCTCCAGTTCTCTAGCCCCATTTCATGGAGGAACGGTAGGCTTAGATCTTTTCGGAACTCGGTGACATTGATCTGAAAAACGGCGGGAACTGCCGGTTTTTTTTTCCAGATTCCTACGTCTATTTACATGTTTTGTGCCGTTTACGGTTACTTCACCGTCAAAGGTGATCATCACGGTATCGGTTGACGTTAACTCTGGTCTTCCTTTTCCAGCCACAAGCACGGTTGTATCATTGATGAGTACGACGCCTTCACCCCCAACCATTATTGGGTTTAAGTAAATCGATCGGGCGGCGCAGTGTGCTGGTATGCCTGCTACTAATTGTTGGGCACATGAGGGATCGTTTTTCCCTGGAAAATGTAGTCTTCACGCCAGCGATGCAGTCTCCAACGGTGAAAACGCGGCTTTCGCAGTCCGCAACCTCATTGTCGTCGCTAAAGTCAATTATGCTATTGTTTTTTTTTGAACGGGGTAGAGTTTAACCATCTTATAAACTAATTTAGGTGTTGGGTATTTAATTAGAAAGTCTAAGTTTTCAATATTTTGCCAACTTGCAAGCTTGGGTCAGCTCGCCGACCTGACTATCGATAATCAAGGCCTTGTGCAGCAGCGTCGTTGCTGTGTGAACATCTCTATCGATGGCGTTGACCCTCGCAGCTACTTCGTTCAATTGCCTCAGGGACTCATGTGAGGCGTCGAACAGACCAGCGATAATTCTTACGCGCTTTTCCACGTAGTGCAGTGCTAGAACCCTCTTAATTTCCTGTCAGTCGTCGTCTGAAACCCCATAAGAGTCAAGAGGTTGTTCAGTGTCGCCTCTTATTTTTTGCCTAATGTGGCAGACTATGGCGCGGAACAGAGGTCCCTCTTTGATGACCTCGTAATCGTTCAAAATTGCTTGCGCACGGTTCACCCAAGAAACATATCTCTCAGGCCGACCTTCGAACGTTTGAAGTTCTTTGACGCAATCAGGAACCGTAAAGACTTCTTTCAACTCGAATTCATTGCGCGCTCGTGCCAATGGCACCACAGGGGTGACCGTCGGATTACGGCATTCGTTTTCCGATTCTAGCGTACCGAGGCTACTATTGATCTTATTCATGTCATCTTTCAACCTGGTCACCTGCGCAAGAAAAAAATAATTTCTTCCATTTTACCTAGTGTAAGGGTATAGGAAGCAGACTGAATCGGACAGGCAGACGGTCAACCAAGGTTTCTTCAAAAAATCTGTTCACTAACTACTTAGAACGTATTTGCGGAACTTTTTATATTCTTTGAAAAGTGCGGATTGGATGCAAATATGGTTTCACTCACCCTTGACAATTTGTGTTGCGTGGTGAAGTGTGCGTGTTGTATCTCTTCTTATGATCTGAGGAGAGACAAACTGTGTTTTTAGAAAATCGTAATAATCTGGTTGTGGGCAATGGTTTTTAGACCATGGATTTTAAAAAAATACATGGCTTATTGTGTTTGTCGAAATGTGCGTAATAGGTAGAAGGAGGCATCTGCGACCCCATAAAGTATATATATTCTTGCTCAGGATCACTAGCCGAGTCGATTAAGCCATGTCTGTCTGTCCTTCTGTCCGTCTGTGTGAACGCCTATATCTCAGAAAATAAAAAAGCTAGAGCCACCAAATTTGTCGACAACACTTATGTGAATCATACGCTATAAAAGTTATATTAAAATTTGGGGCACGCCTACTTCCGCCCCCGAAATACGAAAAACCGTATTGCAAGCGCCTATATCCTAGAAACCAATAAAGCTAGAGCCACCAAATTTGGTGAAAACACTTATGTGAATCATACGCTGTAAAATTTTTATTAAAATTTGGGACACGCCTACTTCCGCCCCCGGAAATCGATAAACCGTATAGCAAGCGCAATAATAAAGCTAGAGTATTCAGTTTTGGTGCGAATGATAACTATCACCACCTAATCGATCGCTGAAAATTTGGTTCCGATCGGATAATGAACATAAAAGTTATTCAACGTTTCATATAGATTTGCATTGCGCTCACTGCAAGCAAGCAAGCAGTTTTTTTTTCCAAGCAATGTTTTTTTCCAACTGCTTGTATGTGTTGTTTGTTATTATAAACCGAAAATGTATGTAACAGGCAGAAGGAGACACCTCCGACCCCATAAAGTATATATATTCTGGCTCAGGATCAACTGCCGAGTCCGTCTGTCCGTCTGTTTGTCCGTGTGAAAATCTAGATCTCAGCTATTATAAGAGCTAGGACTACCAAATTTGGTGACAATATGTGCTATTATTCCACGCGGATCAAGTTTATTTTGGATTTTGGCCACACCCCTTCTGCCGCCGTAAATCGAAAAAACATTGGTAACAATCGGATAATAAACACAGAAGTTATTCAGCTTAACGTTTTCCATAGCTGTAAGCAGCGCTGCTTGCAGCATTGTGCCGAATCGTTCGAGTCCCACCCGCATCAAAAAATAAATGTGTGCAAAAATGTTTTTTTTTTTATACCCGCTACTCATAGAGTAGAAGGGTATTATAACTTTGTTCAAACCGAAAATGTATGTAACAGGCAGAAGGAGACACCTCCGACCCCCTAAAGTATATATATTCTGGCTCAGGATCAACAGCCGAGTCGATATAGCCATGTCCGTTTGTCCGTCTGTCTGTCCGTGTGAAAATCTAGATCTCAGCTATTATAAGAGCTAGGACTACCAAATTTGGTGACAATATGTGTTATTATTGCACGCGAAATTTTGATGCCATATTGTTCATTTTCGGATTACATGATAACTATAGCTAGCCAAATGATCTCTGAAAATTTGGTAACAGTCGGATAATAAACACAGAAGTTATTCAGCTTAACGTTTTCCATAGCTGTAAGCAGCGCTGCCGGCAACTCTGCTTGCAGAATTGTGCCGAATCGTGTGTGCGTGTACGGTGGTGAAATGGGTTAAGTTGCGGACTGCAAAACGAACAGTACTATTATGCATTTACGGGTTCGAGTCCCGCCCGCATCAAAAATTAAATGTGTGCAAAAATGTTTTTTTTTTTTTTTTAGATTTTGACTTTGCATAAATATTGTAAGTCCATAGCCTTATACGGTCAAAATATGATTGTAGCCGTTTGTTTTTTGTTCCGCAAATAAATGATGTACGAGCAGCTGGGTAGCGGGTATATTACAGTCGAGCACACTCGAATGTAGCTTTCTTACTTGTTTATTTTAGATTTTGACTTTGCATAAATATTATAAGTCCATAGCCTTTTACGGTCAAAATATGATTGTAGCCGTTTTTATTGTTTAGCAAATAAATGATGTACGAGCAGCTGGGTAGCGGGTATATTACAGTCGAGCACCCTCGACTGTAGCTTTCTTACTTGTTTTTCTTTGAAAAAACGTTTACCAATAACAGTTTTCTAAATCTGATTTTTTGAAAAAAATATTTTTGTTCCTTATTGTGAAATATACTAATATATGAATTTAAAAAATTAAAAATTAAAAATTATTACTTTCGTTCTGAGCACAAAATTTAAAGTCCAAGATTCAACCAACGTGTTTTTATTATTTTTTCCAACAGTTTGTAAAATTTTGGGAGCCTTTTTTATGAATTATCTCGAACTCATATTTTAGCAGTTGAAGACGCCAACGGATGAACTTAGAATTGAGTTCTTTGAAATTCATTAGCCAGATTAGAGGCTTGTAATCTGCCACGATAGTAAATTTCCAACCGAATAAATATGGTCTGAAATACAGTACGGCCCAAATGATAGCCCCTATTTCTTTCTCTATGGTCGAGTAGTTTATCTCGTATCGTTAAGGGTTCTGCTGGCGAAACAGACTGGCTTATCGTTTTGTAGTGTGCCCTGGGACAAGACGGCTCCAAGGACGAAATTGCTTGCGTCCGTAGTCAATATGAAGTTTTTGGTAAGATCTGGGTACTGTAAAATGGGGTCATTAGAAAGTAGGGTTTTCGAAAATTCAAAAGCTTTCAGAAATTCGTCATCAATTGTTACGGGCTTTTTACCTTTTAGTTGTTTTGTCATTGGTTTCGTAATTCGGGCAAAGTCTTTTATAAATTTTCGGTAATAGCCCAGAAGTCCCAGAAAGGATTTAATCGCATTCCATTCAATGGGGCCTTCAAGGTAGAGGAGTTGGTCAGAGTCTGAATAGTTAACTATTTCGAAATTTGTTACATTGTTTGTAGCCCGGTAAAGTCCGCCAGAAATTTGAAAATCCTTATTTATTTCGATGATTTTACATAAGAATTCCTCATAAATGGGTTTGACGGGTAGGGGTACAATAAGTTTAGTGTGTGCACGGATTTTATGAATGTCGGAGGTGCGGTTACAGTAAGTTTGTATCGGAATTGTGGCATTATTTGTTTTGAGTTGTAAATAGGTTAGGTCGATATTTGCGCCAAGTTGTGACAAGAGGTCCATGCCTATTAGACCATCAAAAATTGAGGGAAAATTAAAAAACAACATTTGCATTCGGCCAATGGTCTTGAATTCAAAAGGAAAGGGTAACGAAATCATTTTCTCTATTTGAAAGTTGTTGAGTGTCGTTTTTAAAGAAATGGGGGTATGTAGATTGATGCATTTATTAAGGTTGGTGCGTCTTGGGCTTATGAAAGAATTTGTTGATCCTTTATCTATTAGGCATTTAAGATTGTGAGTGTTGTATATTTGGATTATTATATAGGGTAGGGATGAGCTAGGTGTTATTGGACTTATGTATCCGGTCGGTTTGAGGGTGGTGTCGGATAACTTTGTTCGACAGGAGTTTGATTATCTAATTCAATGTTATGTAGTCTGTAAGTCGGGGGGTTTTCAGTATTAAATGGGTTCTTATGTTGTTGTCCATCATTGTAGTAGTTGTTATTTGAATTGTTGTAGTTGTTTCCATTGTTTTGGCGTTGATTGTTGGGGTTTGTAATTCTAGATTGATTATTGTGCGAGTATAGTTATAAATATATAGTTAGTGTTATTAGTGTTTTGGGATTGATAACGTTAGGGGTTATTCGGGGCTTTAAAATAAGGTCTCCTGTTATAGGACAAAGATTGTTCGACTTTGCATTGTTCATATGCTTGTTCGATACTCTTTGGGTCTTTGAGTCTAATTACGGTCTTTAAGGGTTCTCTTAGTCCTTTGATGAATGTGTTCAAGCAAACTTTGTTTAACTGAGTTTTCTTTGCTTCCATTACCGCAGTAAGTTCTCCGCTGTTTTGGAAAGATGAGAAAAGTTACCTTTTTATACACTGAGAGGCTAAAAGTTTTCGGTTCGATTCCCGCGGTTCTATACGCGGAAAAAAATTTTTTTTTTCTTAAGGAATATAGTTTGTTTCAAAGTAAAGTAAATATAATATTGGGAAACAATAACAACGCAGACTACACATCTGGTCCACCGTTTCACAAAATAAATGAAATGGTCAAAATTGTCAAGTGGATAGCCAAATTTCTCAAGTGGATAGCCAAAGAAGGCTGTGGCGTGATGGTTGCAGTAATGGATTGTTGTGTAAAAGTTCTTAGTTTAATTTTTATTGTAAGGGGTCATAGCGCGGTGTTTATACCCGCTACTCATAGAGTAGAAGGGTATTATAACTTTGTTCAAACCGAAAATGTATGTAACAGGCAGAAGGAGACACCTTCGACCCCATAAAGTATATATATTCTGGTTCAGGATCAACAGCCGAGTCGATATAGCCATGTCCGTCTGTCCGTCTGTCTGTCCGTGTGAAAATCTAGATCTCAGCTATTATACGAGCTAGGACTACCATATTTGGTGACAATATGTGTTATTATTGCACGCTGATCAAGTTTATTTTGGATTTTGGCCACGCCTCCTTCCGCCCCCGTAAATCGAAAAAACATTGATTACAAGCGCAATTTTAATGCCATATTGTTCATTTTCGGTTTACATGATAACTATAGCTAGCCAGATGATCTCTGAAAATTTGGTAACAATCGGATAATAAACACAGAAGTTATTCAGCTTAACGTTTTCCGTAGCTGTAAGCAGCGCTGCCGGCAGCGCTGCTTGCAGCATTGTGCCGAATCGTGTGTGCGTGTACGGTGGTGAAATGGGTTAAGTTGTGGACTGCAAAGAGAACAGTACTATTATGCATTTACGGGTTCGAGTCCCGCCCGCATCAAAAATTAAAGGTGTGCAAAAATGTTGTTTTTTTTTTTTATTTTATATTTTGACTGCATAAATATTGTAAGTCCATAGCCTTTTACGGTCAAAATATGATTGTACCCGTTTTTTTTTTGTTCCGCAAAATAAATGATGTACGAGCAGCTGGGTAGCGGGTATATTACAGTTCGGTTTATATGATAACTATAACTGGCCAGACGACCTCTGAAAAATTTCGTAACAATCGGATAATAAACACGAAAGTTATTGAACTTAACGTTGTTCATAGCTGTGGGCAGCACTGCCGGCTTTAGATTTTGACTTTGCATAATTATTGTAAGTCCATGGCCTTTTAGGGCCTATATATTTGGTAACAATCGGATAATAATCGCATATACACTCAGCGACAGCAGTAGGGGTTCCCCTAAATGTCTTTCTATGCATGCAAATATTTTTTTGGGAGTCCCCTTAAATGTTTTCTACAAAGTTTTGGTAGTTTAACAACACAGTTCACAGAATTCTTCAAAGGGATCATTTCTTTGCGCTGGTACGTCAGAAATCATGCCAAAGGGGAAACAGTTGACCGTGCAAGAAAAATCGAAAATTATTGCATTATCTGAGCAAAATGTGTCGAATCGCGAAATTGCAGCTCAAACACAATGCAATGAAAGCTCAGTGCGTCGATTTTTAAAAAAATATCGTGAGACCAGGGTGGTAGATCGAAAAGAAGGATCAGGAATGACGTCGTTGCTGTGTGAACATCTCTATCGATGGCGTTGACCCTCGCAGCTACTTCGTTCAATTGCCTCAGGGACTCATGTGAGGCGTCGAACAGACCAGCGATAATTCTTACGCGCTTTTCCACGTAGTGCAGTGCTAGAACCCTCTTAATTTCCTGTCAGTCGTCGTCTAAAACCCCATAAGAGTCAAGAGGTTGTTCAGTGTCGCCTCTTATTTTTTGCCTAATGTGGCAGACTATGGCGCGGAACAGAGGTCCCTCTTTGATGACCTCGTAATCGTTCAAAATTGCTTGCGCACGGTTCACCCAAGAAACATATCTCTCAGGCCGACCTTCGAACGTTTGAAGTTCTTTGACGCAATCAGGAACCGTAAAGACTTCTTTCAACTCGAATTCATTGCGCGCTCGTGCCAATGGCACCACAGAGGTGACCGTCGGATTACGGCATTCGTTTTCCGATTCTAGCGTACCGAGCCTACTATTGATCTTATTCATGTCATCTTTCAACCCGGTCACCTGCGCAAGGAAAAAATTAATTTCTTCCATTTTACCTAGTGTAAGGGTATAGGAAGCAGACTGAATCGGACAGGCAGACGGTCAACCAAGGTTTCTTCAAAAAATCTGTTCACTAACTACTTTGAACGTATTTGCGGAACTTTTTATATTCTTTGAAAAGTGCGGATTGGATGCAAATATGGTTTCACTCACCCTTGACAATTTGTGTTGCGTGGTGAAGTGTGCGTGTTGTATCTCTTCTTATGATCTGAGGAGAGACAAACTGTGTTTTTAGAAAATCGTAATAATCTGGTTGTGGGCAATGGTTTTTAGACCATGGATTTTAAAAAAATACATGGTTTATTGTTGTCGAAATGTTCGTAATAGGTAGAAGGAGGCATCTGCGACCCCATAAAGTATATATATTCTTGCTCAGGATCACTAGCCGAGTCGATTAAGCCATGTCTGTCTGTCCTTCTGTCCGTCTGTGTGAACGCCTATATCTCAGAAAATAAAAAAGCTAGAGCCACCAAATTTGTCGACAACACTTATGTGAATCATACGCTATAAAATTTATATTGAAATTTGGGGCACGCCTACTTCCGCCCCCAAAATACGAAAAACCGTATTGCAAGCGCCTATATCCTAGAAACCAATAAAGCTAGAGCCAGCAAATTTGGTGAAAACACTTATGTGAATCATACGCTGTACAATTTTTTTTAAAATTTGGGACACGCCTACTTCCGCCCCGGAAATCGATAAACCGAATAGCAAGCGCAATAATAAAGCTAGAGTATTCAGTTTTGGTGCGAATGATAACTATCACCACCTAAACGATCGCTGAAAATTTGGTTCCGATCGGATAATGAATATAAAAGTTATTCAACGTTTCATATAGATTTGCATTGCGCTCACTGCAAGCAAGCAAGCAGTTTTTTTTCCAAGCAATGTTTTTTCCAACTGCTTGTATGTGTTGTTTGTTATTATAAACCGAAAATGTATGTAACAGGCAGAAGGAGACACCTCCGACCCCATAAAGTATATATATTCTGGCTCAGGATCAACTGCCGAGTCCGTCTGTCCGTCTGTTTGTCCGTGTGAAAATCTAGATCTCAGCTATTATAAGAGCTAGGACTACCAAATTTGGTGACAATATGTGCTATTATTGCACGCGGATCAAGTTTATTTTGGATTTTGGCCACACCCCTTCTGCCGCCGTAAATCGAAAAAACATTGGTAACAATCGGATAATAAACACAGAAGTTATTCAGCTTAACGTTTTCCATAGCTGTAAGCAGCGCTGCCGGCAGCTCTGCTTGCAGCATTGTGCCGAATCGTGTGTGCGTGTACGGTGGTGAAATGGGTTAAGTTGTGGACTGCAAAACGAACAGTACTATTATGCATTTACGGGTTCGAGTCCCGTCCGCATCAAAAATTAAATGTGTGCAAAAATTTTTTTTTGTATTTTAGATTTTGACTTTGCATAAATATTGTAAGTCCATAGCCTTATACGGTCAAAATATGATTGTAGCCGTTTGTTTTTTGTTCCGCAAATAAATGATGTACGAGCAGCTGGGTAGCGGGTATATTACAGTCGAGCACACTCGAATGTAGCTTTCTTACTTGTTTATTTTAGATTTTGACTTTGCATAAATATTATAAGTCTATAGCCTTTTACGGTCAAAATATGATTGTAGCCGTTTTTTTTGTTTCGCAAATAAATGATGTACGAGCAGCTGGGTAGCGGGTATATTACAGTCGAGCAATCTCGACTGTAGCTTTCTTACTTGTTTTTCTTTGAAAAAACGTTTACCAATAACAGTTTTCTAAATCTGATTTTTTGAAAAAAATATTTTTGTTCCTTATTTTGAAATATACTAATATATGAATTTAAAAAATTAAAAATTAAAAATTATTACTTTCGTTCTGAGCACAAAATTTAAAGTCCAAGATTCAACCAACGTGTTTCTATTATTTTTTCCAACAGTGTGTAACATTTTGGGAGCCTTTTTTATGAATTATCTCGAACTCATATTTTAGCAGTTGAAGACGCCAACGGATGAACTTAGAATTGAGTTCTTTGAAATTCATTAGCTAGATTAGAGGCTTGTAATCTGCCACGATAGTAAATTTCCAACCGAATAAATATGGTCTGAAATACAGTACGGCCCAAATGATAGCCCCTATTTCTTTCTCTATGGTCGAGTAGTTTATCTCGTATCGTTAAGGGTTCTGCTGGCGAAACAGACTGGCTTATCGTTTTGTAGTGTGCCCTGGGACAAGACGGCTCCAAGGACGAAATTGCTTGCGTCCGTAGTCAATATGAAGTTTTTGGTAAGATCTGGGTACTGTAAAATGGGGTCATTAGAAAGTAGGGTTTTCGAAAATTCAAAAGCTTTCAGAAATTCGTCATTAATTGTTACGGGCTTTTTACCTTTCAGTTGTTTTGTCATTGGTTTCGTAATTCGGGCAAAGTCTTTTATAAATTTTCGGTAATAGCCCAGAAGTCCCAGAAAGGATTTAATCGCATTCCATTCAATGGGGCCTTCAAGGTAGAGGAGTTGGTCAGAGTCTGAATAGTTAACTATTTCGAAATTTGTTACATTGTTTGTAGCCCGGTAAAGTCCGCCAGAAATTTGAAAATCCTTATTTATTTCGATGATTTTACATAAGAATTCCTCATAACTGGGTTTGACGGGTAGGGGTACAATAAGTTTAGTGTGTGCAGGGATTTTATGAATGTCGGAGGTGCGGTTACAGTAAGTTTGTATCGGAATTGTGGCATTATTTGTTTTGACTTGTAAATAGGTTAGGTCGATATTTGCGCCAAGTTGTGACAAGAGGTCCATGCCTATTAGACCATCAAAAATTGAGTGAAAATTAAAAAACAACATTTGCATTCGGCCAATGGTCTTGAATTCAAAAGGAAAGGGTAACGAAATCATTTTCTCTATTTGAAAGTTGTTGAGTGTCGTTTTTAAAGAAATGGGGGTATGTAGATTGATGCATTCATTAAGGTTGGTGTGTCTTGGGCTTATGAAAGAATTTGTTGATCCTTTATCTATTAGGCATTTAAGATTGTGAGTGTTGTATATTTGGATTATTATATAGGGTAGGGATGAGCTATGTGTTATTGGACTTATGTATCCGGTCGGTTTGAGGGTGGTGTCGGAAAACTTTGTTCGACAGGAGTTTGATTATCTAATTCAATGTTATGTAGTCTGTAAGTCGGGGGGTTTTCAGTATTAAATGGGTTCTTATGTTGTTGTCCATCATTGTAGTAGTTGTTATTTGAATTGTTGTAGTTGTTTCCATTGTTTTGGCGTTGATTGTTGGGGTTTGTAATTCTAGATTGATTATTGTACGAGTATAGTTATAAATATATAGTTAGTGTTATTAGTGTTTTGGGATTGATAACGTTAGGGGTTATTCGGGGCTTTAAAATAAGGTCTCCTGTTATAGGACAAAGATTCTTCGACTTTGCATTGTTTATATGCTTGTTCGATACTCTTTGGGTCTTTGAGTCTAATTACGGTCTTTAAGGGTTCTCTTAGTCCTTTGATGAATGTGTTCAAGCAAACTTTGTTATACTAAGTTTTCTTTGCTTCCATTACCGCAGTAAGTTCTCCGCTGTTTTGGAAAGATGAGAAAAGTTACCTTTTTATACACTGAGAGGCTAAAAGTTTTCGGTTCGATTCCCGCGGTGCTATACGCGGAAAAAAAAATGTTTTTTTCTTAAGGAATATAGTTTGTTTCAAAGTAAAGTAAATATAATATTGGGAAACAATAACAACGCAGACTACACATCTGGTCCACCGTTTCACAAAATAAATGAAATGGTCAAATTTGTCAAGTGGATAGCCAAATTTCTCAAGTGGATAGCCAAAGAAGGCTGTGGCGTGATGGTTGCAGTAATGGATTGTTGTGTAAAAGTTCTTAGTTTAATTTTTATTGTAAGGGGTCATAGCGCGGTGTTTATACCCGCTACTCATAGACTAGAAGGGTATTATAACTTTGTTCAAACCGAAAATGTATGAAACAGGCAGAAGGAGACACCTCCGACCCCAAAAAGTATATATATATTCTGGCTCAGGATCAACAGCCAAGTCGACATAGACATGTCCGTCTGTCTGTCCGTGTGAAAATCTAGATCTCAGCTATTATACGAGCTAGGACTACCATATTTGGTGACAATATGTGTTATTATTGCACGCTGATCAAGTTTATTTTGGATTTTGGCCACGCCCCCTTCCGCCGCCGTAAATCGAAAAATACATTGATTACAAGCGCAATTTTAATGCCATATTGTTCATTTTCGGTTTACATGATAACTATAGCTAGCCAGATGATCTCTGAAAATTTGGTAACAATCAGGTAAAAAACACAGAAGTTATTCAGCTTAACGTTTTCCGTAGCTGTAAGCAGCGCTGCCGGCAGCGCTGCTTGCAGCATTGTGCCGAATCGTGTGTGCGTGTACGGTGGTGAAATGGGTTAAGTTGTGGACTGCAAAGAGAACAGTACTATTATGCATTTACGGGTTCGAGTCCCGCCCGCATCAAAAATTAAAGGTGTGCAAAAATGTTTTTTTTTTTTTTATTTTATATTTTGACTTTGCATAAATATTGTAAGTCCATAGCCTTTTACGGTCAAAATATGATTGTACCCGTTTTTTTTTTGTTCCGCAAAATAAATGATGTACGAGCAGCTGGGTAGCGGGTATATTACAGTTCGGTTTATATGATAACTATAACTGGCCAGACAACCTCTGAAAAATTTCGTAACAATCGGATAATAAACACGAAAGTTATTGAACTTAACGTTTTTCATAGCTGTGGGCAGCACTGCCGGCTTTAGATTTTGACTTTGCATAATTATTGTAAGTCCATGGCCTTTTAGGGCCTATATATTTGGTAACAATCGGATAATAAACGCATATAGTATAAATCTATGTGTATAAAAGCAAAGCAAAGAAACTTTAATACTTTCGTTACAAAGCTAACTCAAAAGTTTATTAATCAATATTCAGAGGCCTTGGGTGTGGCACCTCAAATTTGAAATAAACTCCAGGAGCTAGTGATGTTTATACACCTTTATACCAAATTTAGTGTCTCTAGACTTTTATACCATTGCAGATGGTATTTTAATTTTAGCCAGAAGTTTGCAACGCACCTTAGGAGACATTTCCGACCCTATAAAGTTTATACATATATTCTTAATCAGCATCAATAGGGTAGTCAAACTAGCCATGTCCGTCTGTCCGTACGTTCAAGATATCGGTGTGAAACGCTTCTGATATATGTGAAACATTTCTGATATATGTATGTCTGCAATGCTATTAAACCTCCGGTGAGCCGAAGGTAGCCTTTCTTTCTTGTTTATAGCTGAGATTTGTGTTTTAACACAGACGCGTGACGGACAGACATACGGACACGGCTCAATCGACTTGGCTAGTGATCCTGAGCAAGAATATATATACTATGTGGGGTCTTCTACGCTTCCTTTTATCTGTTACATACATTTGCACAAACTTAGTACACCATTTTTGACCATTTTTAATAGTCGAATGGTATATAAAGAACTTTGCACAGCTTACTTTAACTTTTCATGTTTGTTGTTGTTTTTAGACCATGGATTTTAAAAAAATACATGGTCTATTGTGTTTGTCGAAATGGGCGTAACAGGCAGAAGGAGGCATCTGCGACCCCATAAAGTATATATATTCTTGCTCAGGATCACTAACCGAAGCGTTTGAGCTATGTCTGTCCGTCTGTATGAACGCGTTTATCTTAGAAACTAAAAAACTTAGAGCCACCAAATTTGGTGACAACACTCATGAGGGTCATATGGTCATTAAAATTTGGCCCTCGCCTACTTCCGCCCCTGCAAATCGATAACCGAATAGCAAGTTCAATAATCAAGCTACAGTATTCAGTTTTGGTGTGTATGATAACTATTAGTACTCAAACGATCGCAGAAAATTTGGTTTCGATCAGATAATGAACATAAAAGTTATTTAACGTTTCACATAGATTTGCACTGCGCCCACTGTAAGCAAGCAGCAGTGATTTTTCCAAGCTGTTTTTTTTCCAACTGGTTGGACTGCTCGGCATCTAACTGAAAATTATTGGTTTAATAGACCATGGATTTAAAAAAAATACATGGTCCATTGTGTTTGTCGAAATGTGCGTAACAGGTAGAAGGAGGCATCTGCGACCCAATAAAGTATATATATTCTTGCTCAGGATCACTAGCCGAGTCGGTTAAGCCATGTCTGTCTGTCCGTCTCTATTAACGCCTATATCTCAGAAACTAAAAAAGCTAGAGCCACCAAATTTGGTGAGAACATTTATGTGAATCATACGCTGTAAAATTTTTATTAAAATTTGGGCCACGCCTACTTCCACCCCCGCAAATCGAAAACTCGTATTGCAAGCGCCAATAGCTTAGAAACTGATAAAGCTAGAGTCACCAAATTTGGTGACAACACTTATGTGAATCATACGCTGTAAAATTATTATTAAAATTTGGGCCACGCCTACTTCCGCCCTCGCAAATCGATAAACCGTGTAGCAAGCGCAATAATAAAGCTACAGTATTCAGTTTTGGTGTATATGATAACTATCACCTCCTTAACCATCGCTAAAAATTTGGTTTCGATCGGATAATGAACATAAAAGTTATTCAACGTTTCATATAGATTTGCACTGCGCCCACTGTAAGCAAGCAAGCAGGGTTTTTCCCAAGCAGTGTTTTTTTCAACTGCTTGGACTGCTTGGCGTCTAACTGAAAATTATATGTGTTGTTTATTATTTTTCTTTGAAAAACACGTTAACCATAACAGTTTTCTAAATCTGATTCTTTTCATAACCTTGAAAAATCCATGGCCTTATGCAGTCAACACTTGACTGTAGCCGTTCTTACTTGTTTTTTCTTGGAAAAACGCGTTTACCAAAAATAGTTTTCTCAATGTAATTATACCCGCTACTCATAGACTAGAAGGGTATTATAACTTTGTTCAAACCGAAAATGTATGAAACAGGCAGAAGGAGACACCTCCGACCCCAAAAAGTATATATATATTCTGGCTCAGGATCAACAGCCAAGTCGACATAGCCATGTCCGTCTGTCTGCCTGTCCGTCTATCCGTGTAAAAATCTAGATCTCAGCTATCATAAGAGCTAGAACTACCAAATTTGGTGACAGTGTGTATTATTATTGTACGCTGATCAAGTTTATTTTGGATTTTGGCCACGCCCCCTTCCGCCCCCGTAAATCGAAAAAAATTTATTACAAGCGCAATTTTGATGCCATATTGTTCATTTTCGGTTTACATGATAACTATAGCTAGCCAAATGATCTCTGAATTTGGTAACAATCGGATAATAAACACAGAAGTTATTCAGCTTAACGTTTTCCATAGCTGTAAGCAGCGCTGCCGGCAGCGCAAATTCTTTATTTGTACAGGAAATAATAAGAATGCCTTACAATGCAAATTTTTGCAATTGTTGGATAACAGCGTCAGTAGCTTAGTGGAAAAGCGATGAATTCCTGAACCGACAGGCCCGTGGTTCGATTCCCAGTTCATGCCGCTACTCATAGAGTAGAAGGGTATTATAATTTTGTTCAAACCGAAAATGTATGTAACAGGCAGAAGGAGACACCTCCGAAAAAGCGATGAACTCCTGAACCGACAGGTCTGTGGTTCGATTCCCAGTTCATGCCGCTTAAGCTTGTTCTTTTTATTTTTTTTTAAGAACTTTTACTTTAATTTTTGAATATGCATTAATTGGTGGTCATGCATTTTATTTAAAATTTTTTCAATCGCTTACAATGAACTTAGTTAACAAGTGGAGAAGTGACAGTCTTTTAAATCAGCTGTGTGCGATTGTTAGAGCGCAGCTTTTTTTTATATATTTATACCCGCTACTAATAGAATAGAAGGGTATTATAAGTTTGTTCAAACCGAAAATGTATGTAATATTTATTGAAATATTAGGCGATTAATTAATTAAGTGGTACAAATAATAATGATTAAACAGATTGATTCACGCAACACAAGCTCTACTTTCAACGACAGTCCGACTTGACCGATCGATGCTTCTCATCCGTACTTCAACAACTTCTTAACGACTTCTCTGCGGCGACTTCTATACGACTTCCCTTCAACTCAACGACTGCTTTCGCTGCTCGATTATAAT
>JAEIGP010000098.1:0-117942 GCA_018904095.1 Zaprionus ghesquierei | reverse complement strand
CCACTCAATGAATGCCCCAACTAGCTGCTGTCTGGTTGTCCCCCCCTTCTCTCCTCCAAATCTTTCGTCATTGTCTGCTGCTCACACGGTTCACTGACCAAACGTGGTTTCTCACTTTGTTGCCTTCACGGTTTTGGGTGTGGAAAGAATTAGGAAGAAGGCAACGTTAAGTTTCTTTAGTTTAATATTTATCTAAAAAATTATTACATTTCATTTTAGATAAGTTAGGGTAGGATTATGCTAAGGGTTTTTTCATAATCATTTCAGTAACATCTATAAATACTTTATTTTTTCATTTCCATGTGGGATTCAAAGAGGCTTTTTCCATCAACTTAAGGCAGAAATATTGAACGCAGCTAAATGAATTGAATTTGAATGAAAATTTAATGGGATTATGCTGCTCTCGAGACAGGATTGGGAAACTTATAAATTGTCAGTTGATTAAATTGAACTTAAATTTGTAGAATAATTCAGTCAAATATGCCAACAGCAGTTAACACTTTACTTTCAATTTATATAGATTATAAAGGGGACACTCATAACTTTAAACAAATAACGAAGGGGCAGTCAAGCACCCCCGAAATTTAGATACCCTTAACGCAATATTTAACAAGTAAAGAAAGCGTGACAACAAGATACCATTTGCTCAACTGTGAAGTTGCGCTCCAGAAATATCAATAGATAGCGCCCCTGCAAAGAACCATGGAACTAAGTAAAACGTTTACTTAAATAACTTCTGTGATTATTATCCAATCGAACTATAATTTGGTGATCAGATCGTCAGCATCTTGATGTATGCCGAAGCAGAAAGATGTAATGTAATTTAATACTTTACTTGATATAAATTATCGATTTGCGAGGGTGGTAGGCGTGGCATCATAATTTTTAAATAAACTTTATCTGCGTATGGTAAACAGGAACCACCATGCCAAGATTTTTGTCTCTGGCTTTTGTAATCGCTTAGATCTAGACGTTCATACAGACGCACATGCGGACACTATGTGCTGTCAATCACGTCTCCTTACACCTGTTACACACATTTACAAAGCTAGTATACTCTTTTTTGACCATTCACAATGGTCGAAGGGTATAACAACTGATCACAAAGTCTTTCTTAAGCTCCCACACTGCCAACTGAGTTTCCGATTATAAAGACAACAGCAACGGCTAATAACATTAGCAGCTTTTGTAGCAATCTAAATTTTTGAACAATTTCATGAATAACAAAAAAGCAATCAGCACATACACCCTTCTAAAAACGATGTAGTCTATTAAATTCTGCCATACTCTTTCTTCAGTGTGTGCGGCATAGACAATTCAATTTAAAGATGAGTTCCTAAGGCAATACACACACACATGGATGATTTGATACAAAATGCTGCAGTTGTTGTTGTTGTTGATGTGATTGAGTACCACAGCAAAAATAAATTTGTTATATATATAGCATACATTAGAAATAATTTCAAAACCATTAGATAAATAAATGTGAACTTAGACTTAGATGTGGTGAGAGTGCAAGAATAATAATTCCACACAAAGTATCTTAGAGATACAATTGTTAGTCGCAAGTTTTGTGGCTTTTTATGTGTGTCGTCTTGGTGTCTCTTGACGTCTTTTCTTCTTCTAGATTTAAAAACCTTCTATAAAGTCTTTACCTTCATTTATGCTAAGGGCTGCGGCTTTTTTTAGGCTCTTCGCGTCTTGTATTTGTCTATCTAATTTAGTTAATCACGAAGACTGCACAGCGTAAACGAGGTACTTGAAAGGGAGAGAGGTGGGTGGAAAGATAAACAACTGCATAGGTAGATAGATAGATAGAGAGATAGATAGATCGATTGATCGATAGAGAGAAATACAGATAGATAAATAAAAAGCTAAACAAAGAAATATAGCCAGAGAGACTCGCTCATTTCTTATGTTTTTATTTATCACAACTATCCCAAAGACCCGGAGTCAAATGCCATTTCGTAGCTGCAACCCCCAGCAACAAAAACAGTGCAAGAGCAGTCTAGTTTTGAAAGAGTTTGACTATTTCACAGGCAGCCCGAAAGCAGGACGTGCTAGCTTCTTGCATCAATACCCACCTGATGTATGTATGTGGCCGGTAGAGCACGCATAAATTCCAATAAGGCAACAGAAATATGCATTGTTTTTCCCAGAGGGGACGGGCCATGGCTTCATACCTGCTGCCTGCTCGAGTGCATCTAGTATGTATGTAAGTCACACGAGATCGAAAACATTTTCAATTTAAGCGCTGGTTGTAAATTTAAGCTGCCCCTTACGAGTACAACGTTTTGCAGCCACAATGTTTCACAAAGCCGCTGAAGTGAAAATCTAAGATTGGGGTAGAGCAACGTAATACACCTTCAGGCTTATTGGGTTGTAAAAGGAGGTGGCTGCATTAACATAAGGCTGCTCCTTAACTTACTTACAGCATTCTTAAAGTGTAACTTATGGAATTCCATCAAAAGCCTTAAATCAACTTTCTTAAACAGAGCCAATTAAATGTCTGTTTAGTTCAATTGGTTAACCAACTCGCGCATACGTGACGTATACGTAATGCCAGCTGTTCGCCTCAATTGAGGACACTCTGCGGGCAGGCAACGTCATTCGTCCTGTTCGCAGCGCATTGCGCCAATAATTTCTCATTATTTTTTCAAAGAGCTGAAAAGGCAGCCAAAAGGCGAAGCCAGGTAAGGAAAGGCACGAAAAGAAAAGCTATCAGCTCTGCTTCGCCCAGCTCCGTCTGGTCTGGTTTTATACTATCTGCATGCGGCTCCTTTATTGGCACTTTGTATCCCTGCTGGCCAAAGGCAAACCGTCTCATCAAACAAAGTGCATTTTGTCGTTATGCGGCAAACAAACAACAACAAGAAAAACAAAATCAACTGCAACCTGCAACAGTTCATTTTTCTTGTCATGTACATTTTCTTTTTGTTTTTCTGTTTTCTGCACTTTCGCACTGAGTATTTCTTTTAATTCCAAGCTGCAATTTTGTTCATTTTTCTTGTTACATATAAAGTGCACAAAACGCCGCAAAGTATTCGAATAGAAACGCAACTATAAAAAGTTGCAAGTTGCAAGTCCTGAACTCTAAAGCCCTGAACTCCAAATGGAAAGCGTCTTCTTAGGTAGAACTGGTGGAAACTTTCGTCTTGCATTTGCACAACTTGTGGCAGAAACACGAGCTGCACAGAAAGTTTTTAGCGCTTTTGTGCAAATATTTTGAGAGGAAATTGCATTTGCGGTGGCAACAGCAACAATAATGCCGATGTCGATGACGATGGCGTGATAATTAAAATTGCACAAAAAGTCAGCCATCGAGAGGAAGAGAGAGGGGGTAAATGATGATAAGAGAGGAAAGAAATTTGTGTAATAGACTCGCAAATGCAATGTGGCGTGTGCAAGAGTAGCGAGTGCAACGGGTAACTGTTCCAATTTGCAATGAATAGGCAATGAGTATGAAAAGAAAATGGATGGATAGCAAGAGGAGAGAGAGGAGCGAAGGGAGTGATAAGTACCCGCAGGAAAAGTATTTGTTTTAAGCGGGATTAATGATTAATGATTCTTCACTTAGTTTTGTTCTTCGCTTTAATGCTTCCTTTTTAAGAATTTACTTGCGAGTTAACGAAAGTAACAAAAGCAACTGTCGACAGTCTACGACAGAGAGACATTCCTAGCCCAACCTACATAACAGCCTTGACAGGTCTTTTATCTTACACATTTAAGAGGGTACATGCTAAAAGAGACTCTGGAATCTTTAGTAAGTCGGTTGCAAATTTATTTAAAAAAT
The DNA here is from genome assembly GCA_018904095.1 of Zaprionus ghesquierei. Classification (NCBI taxonomy): domain Eukaryota; kingdom Metazoa; phylum Arthropoda; class Insecta; order Diptera; family Drosophilidae; genus Zaprionus; species Zaprionus ghesquierei. The sequence continues at coordinate 114,149 of JAEIGP010000098.1, read as the reverse complement.
TTTTTGGGGCTGGGCACCCAACATTTAAAACAACTTATATTTATGTACGATTTACAGAAACCTTCAATCTAATTATGGTGGCTATAGCCTTAAGAAAAGCTGAGATCTTCGCGTTCATACAGACAGTCGAACAGAAAGGGATAACTTAATCGACTCGGCAAGAATGAAAAAAATTTATTAACATATTAAAGTCTTTTTTGCATTCTTTATATACGTTTTATTGACCATTTTTATTGCTCGCAGTATAATTAAAGAAACATATTCCTGCTCTAGTATTAAATATTAAAATCTTATCTATGCTATGAAATGGCGATCAGCATTTAGGACACTTATTTAATTTATTCAAACTACGGCCGTAACCGTAAATTGACAATTCAATTTGTCTTGCGGCAAATGCGAAAATAATAAAGTTTTGTCAGCTGAATAAAATATGAGAGAAACGCCATGAAATTATAAAATGCCGCAGGAACAAAAAGTTGTTGCCATTTAACCGAAAGTTTCATGAAGAATCTTAGTCCAAAGCTAAGGGCAAAGTCAGGGGAAAGTTTTTCAATAAGCAGCAATGCCAAAAACAAGGCTCAACATGTGTTGCAGTTGCAGGGCAGAAGAAGCGGATGGAGAGGGTATTGAAGAAACAGAAAAACTACGGAACTGTGAAAATGTTTTGCAGGCAAGTGAAAGTAAAGTGGAAAAGCAGGCAGGACGAAATATGGAACTCAAGGCCAGAAGGCATTATAATTTATGATAAGCCAATAAAAATAATTGAAATACATTAAGGGCAGGCAGCATACGAAGACAGCCGCACATCAGCGACTTCATACGAGGGTACAACGAACCCGAAACGAAACCAACTGAAATCAACTGAAAGAAGTCGACAAAATCAGACTCTTCCCTTATCGATTGGAGCATGAGAGGGGGAGAGACACAGAATAATATATAAGTAATGGCACGCAATAAAAGGCGAGACATAAAAAACGACACGGGCATGTCAAAGTTGAGACGCGGGCATCCTGCTTCCTTTTTCCTGTCCCAGTTTCAGGCCGCGGGCCTCGAGACATGTATGATGATTACGGTGGCTGCTGCCGTGTGAAAGGCTTCGCATAAATAAATAAAACATTGTGGAAAGTCGCAAGTCGATGGGCTAATATTGCTGTAAGAGCAGCAGCAACTAAGTGATTGCTGTTTGATGATTTGTTTCGATGTTGTCCATGCCAGGCGCCAAAATATGCGCTACACAGGACTTTGATTTGCGTGCTGGGAAGCAAATTTCCCTTATGGATTTCCTTTCGACGCAGGCAGCAATAAAATGAAAAATTGCGCACCTAATTCGCATTACCTCGAGTTGTTTGTGACATTCTCAAATAATGCGCGAAATTGAGTGTTTCAATGTGTCATTATGGCTCAGGTTAAGAGGTATGAATAATAGTTAATATGAAGCGAAATTTCAACGACTTTTAGTGACTGATCTGTGCAAACCTCTTTCTGCTTTTGTTTGCTTAACTTTGCTTTTGATTTGTGCACAAAAACCAACAGAAATTAGATTGCAGCTGATTGTTAATTATTCTTTTTTTGCTATCATCAAAAATGTAGTAAATCAAAAAAATTTCATTAAATTTCAATTTGCTGCGCTTTTGTGGTGAACAAAAAGCTCTGACAATTATTTTTCCTGTTTTTATATTTCGTTTTCGGTTTTATTATGTGACTGCCTTTATGTAAAGCAGCATTAAAAATGCCAACGAGGCAACAACAAAATATTTTCTTTTCATTATGTTGGTGAAAAACGAGAAGTGAAGTGGGGCGGGGAAGGGTGGGGATAGTCCGGAAAAATGTGGCAGCAATAACGATAATCATAACAGCAACAACAAAAGCGACAACAGTGACATCGTTAAGAGACACGTAGCAGAGACACCATGGGGTGTATGATAAACATATTATATAGAGGCTCGGAGAGAACCTAAAATATATATAACATATTTGGTTGGAGTGAAAGCTCCTGAAAGTCTCTGAAACTAAAAGACCACTGCTACAGATGAAGCTTCTGAATTGTACTTACAGCTTAGCCAACTTAAATCTTACCTGAAATAAATATTGGTGAAACGAAGCCTAAATAAAACCCTAGGCAATCAAACTGTCTTATTTGTTTATTGCTTACTTAATGCAAAATTATCCTTTCATGTTGTACTCATATTATTTGGGCTTCGTTTAATGGAAATACTTTTATGCTCAACATGCGAAATGCGCTTTTTAAATATCACGTATACGCACCGTATGCAGACAGCGACATCTGAGGCAGCCACAGAAATCAAAATTAATAAATTTTATTATACTCATTTTTAATTTTTTTTTTTTTTTGCTAAACAGGGACTGGGGTAAAACCCTCCAGCTGGGAGTATAAATCCCCCGAGCAATGTGAGGGGATTCGCATACTTGAAATTCTTTTAACAGCGCTTTTTATTAACTCTGGTAAATAATGCGATTAGGCTGAGAGAGCGTCGCAGCAGCACAAATTATTAATGTGCATTGGGATCAGTTTGGAAACTGAACTGAGTAAGGTAAAGTTAACAAGTGATAAGAGTTATTTTGGGGAAGGAAACACTATTATAAATGAGCGACTGCCCTCTCGCCCAGCCAATTAACACTGGCTGCAGCCATTGAGCAAATTTATCGGGTTGATTGCAGCATGCAACGCACATACGATAGGCGACCCCAGCGGCAGGAAGGAAAGAGGGAAGCGCGGACAATGTTTCCCTCTTCTCTCTTTTTTCCCTTTTTCTCTTTTTAGTTGCTTTTGGTGTAAGTTTAATGAAATTTAAATGGAAAATTCCTGTTTTAATTTATTGAGTACGCATTGCAGCACAGAAGGGAGGAGGATGCAGCAGTCAAATTGCATATCTGTCTCCCATTTTAAGTAGCTCTACGAAACCAGCTTCCACATTGACCTCTAGAGCGTGAACTTAAGCCCAGCTTCTGTTGCTGACAGGCAGAAATCTGTAGAGGCAGCTAACACAAGTCGCTGTCATCTGTTTCACTTGGCTCGTTGTCACCCGCACAGACATACACCCGCACACCTTCACACATAAGCAAATAACATTATGTCTGATTTACGCTCTTTGCTGCTGTGTTTGTCCCTAATGTTTACCCAGCCCTGATAGCAATCCCTCAGGTCCCTGGCGGTGCTGTCTTCTAATAATTTTGCGAATTATATTTACCAAGCCTGTCGCCTTGCTAATGTTTTATCCCAGCGAGAGTAGAAGGCAAATTAAAGACAAATACGAACAGGGAACCCGAAGCAGAGAGAGAGAGAGAGAGAGAGAGAGAGAGAGAGAGAAAGAGAGAGAGAGAGAGAGAAGGAGAAGGAATGTTAAATACGAGAGAGAAGGGAAAGCACCCTCAACAGGAAGTCACCCTCCGCTCACATTAACATAATTTTAAAATGGGGAAAACTGATTGTCATGTGGTTTTCTTGTTTGTATAAAAAACGTTTTATGCCTGAGTTATAAATATGACGATAGGTGGCAATGGGTCGCTATAAAGTCAACGGTATAAAAAAGACTGCAGAGTTTTAAACATTTTAGCCCCTTGGTTCTTTGTCATCTTAACCAATGACATTTTAAAGTTTCCTGAAAAAGTTGCAAGCCCAATTTGAAAATTAAAGGGAATTTGGTCAGTCGCCTGTTCTAATGCAAACACGATTGAGGTTTTTCCGACACGTTTAGGGCGGTTTTTTTCTCTCTTCTTCTCTTGTTTTTTCTACGCACACTTTGCTCCTGTCTAAATTAAATTTCTTCCTGTCTTGGGCTCTGGCTGTTGCTTGTTTTGTAGCTAAGCAAATATTTACATGGCGAATTTTTAATTTAGAGTTTTTTTGTATGCAAGCTGGGAATATGGGCGAATTCGCATGCCTGCTTAGCGCCTACAGGGTAATGAAACTGAATGAAATAAAGGCGCAGGCTGAGGTCGAGGCTGCCCAAACTCATTTTAAGCGCAGCTCACTTTTTATTACATTTTTATTGAATTTGTGGGGACTCAACTTGAGTGGGCAAAGGGATTTGTTGACACTTTTAGATGGTATAGAAACCATTTACAGTGGACACATAACGTTTGTTTGCAGAACCCTCTTTACTTCATTACATTATTGAGTTAATTCATTGACTTTAATATTATAAACCTTAACTCTAAAACTTTAGTTTTATTAAAGCATTCTCCTTTATTTGTAAGCTGAAAGTAATATTTTGCTTTTTTCTTTTTTTGCTAAAAGCAAAACAGGTGTTAAATTGAAGTAATCGACAATTAATAGAGCTACCAAATTAAACAAAGTAGTCAGACAAATTTAAATATTTAGTTAGCCAAAATTCCTAAGCTTCTAGCTGGCAGTGTGTGTGGTCCGTCATGCAACATATTGTCTAAATTAGCTGACAACGACAAAGTAAAATTCCAGTTTTATTGCCAGCTTTAAAAAGATGGACCGGTATCTAGGTGATATTGCAATTCACTGCTTTCAAATAAACTAGACAAAGCTAAGCAATCCCCCTTCAAAATGCCAGCAGAAAGCCACAATAACAACACACACATCGGAAGTAATTTACACAATGCAAATTTCAGAGTCAAGTCGAAAACTTCCTCTATTTGTTATGCCTTTCAGACTTCCCTTCCTTTATGGCCTAAATGTGTAAGGTGATTTTTCATCAGCCCTTTTTGCCTGCTTTGCATATAAGAAAGTCTATTAAATATGATTCATACGGGCAAAACACACTCTAACCTCAACTCTAGTAGAGGAACTTTCCCACAACCCTCAAATAAATTGTTAGAAGTCGAAAACAAATCACCGCATCTTTTTCAACAGGCAACAGATTTATTTCATTCAAATTCCATAGTAAAGTGGCGAATGTTTAACTTTTGCCAACTTTATAATGTCATTCGGACTGTTTTCTTAAAATGTTTTCTGCCCTACGGGGACTCGACATCTGCGCTAAAATCCCTTACCGAACTGGGTTACCTCCTCTCGTAGGCAATCTCCATTTGTCCAGCTAATTTTTCATTTTTAATGAGCTCGTTTCGTGCTGTCTGCCCGCATCCCTCATTGTCTCCCCTCATCTTTTCATCCTAACTGGAAACATGCTGTCAGGGGATAATCCTCCCTCCGTTCTCTCTCTTTCTCACTCTATCAACAGTTTATCAAAATGCAACAAGGCTTGGCTTGGCTTTAAACTCAGTTTGTCGCTTTATTAATTACGGCAATTGCAGCACTCATTATTTCTTGTCCCCACCTCATTCTGCACCCCCATCCCTCTCTCTCTCTCTCTTTCTTTCTCTACTCTTGGCTCACTCACCGGGGCACACCCACAGGAAATGATGTTGTCACCAAGTCAAATCGCTTCAAATCCGCTAGAGGGGAAATGATTCGGACACGGACTTACCTTTCACTCAGTTGCTTTGCTTTAGTTTTCCTGCCTTAGCTTTCTCTCTTCCTCCTGATACTTCTGTTTCATTCTTTCCTTTTTCGTCGAATGCTGGTAGGGTAGGATTTCACCACAAGAACATCCTGAGTTGACAGCTGTGTTATTTGAAAAAGTTGAGTGTAAGGCAATCAAGTTGGATTCCTTCCTTCCCCGGGAGATGACGAGCTGCGACATATGGAGCGCTGTGAAAAATATGCCCTGCCGAGTTTCAATTGAAACAAATTCAAATTAAGGTTACCGTTTATTTAAGCAACTGTTAATTCAATATCATAAAAATGATCAACCACATAATTATAATAGTTTATGGCTAATTAAGTTGAACCGACTTGCAAGAAACTTGAAAGAAATTCCAACAAGGCATAAAAGTTTATGGAAATATAACTTCGGTCACTTATTGGGTTGGTAGTGCTTTCCGGGTAAGTCATCAAGGCAAACAACGCCAAACCGAAAGCTGGTCATGCAGTAAATGGCAACCAAAAAGGAAACTGTAACAAAACGAGCAAACATCATGTAGAGAAAGAATGCGGAAGAACCTGCAAACTGACGGAGCAACACACTCTTATCCCTAGTTGACCGTATAAAGTTTAAATGCGCCCAAGTAGAAACAGTGGCAGAGGAGAAAGAAACAAACAAATGAACATATAAAATGCAGCGAGAGGCAAAAACAAACAATTCGAAAACTAAAACACAACAAATTGTAAAAAATGCTGCAAACTTTTATAATTGGGCAGTGCGAAGAGGAACAAGGAGGTTTGGGAAAAGAAGGAAAGGGAGACTTGCAGTGAAAAATTGTTGCCTGTGCAGCTCGAGAGCAAAACTAACCATAAACCCTCAGACACACATATGAAGCAGCCAGATAAATGTGCTGGCAAAGTCCTTAAGTACTTGCAACAATGTGTGTGTGGCTCATGGTTTTAAATGTAGATTTCTGGCTTCATCACACGCAAATTTACTGCCGCCTTCTCTGCTATTTTATCCCGCACTCTCCACTCGGCTGGCCATCTAATTATTCATTTCTGGTTGAGCACAATTAAGGAGCTTGGCTTGGGACAGAAGCGGCACAAGGAGGGATATCAGAGGGATTCAGAGTCACTGACAAAGAAGCTGCTACTGTGGTCCCCTTTGAAGTGGTCTGGCCAATTGAACTTGTTGGGGATGACCGGTTAGTTTGACTTGGCAAACATAAATGGAAGGATTATGCATAAATGCTGGCAAATTTTGTGAGATTGTAAAGGATAATGTGACCATAAGAAAGATAAATGCATGTGAAAGAGAAAGTTTTCTAAGAATAGAGTAAAAGTAAAGATAAACCAAAATATTAGTTGTAGTTACGTAATTGGAGTTTCCTAGCCTGAGTTAAATTATGTTAAAGGCAAGAAAAAAGAAAGCATGAAATGGGGCTATCAATTTAACACTTATAATTTTTCTAAAATCGATAAATAGCGTATAAATTGGGTGACAAGTTAGCGGGAAAGATTAAACAAATTCTAATATGAACTATGAATTTTTGTTTAAATGGCAATGCATTCGCTTTCTAAGCATATGCAGCCTAATCGGCTGCGCATTTTAAGTATCTTACTATCCAAAGCTTTTCAATTTCGTGTGCCAGTAAGAGAAAACCTCGGCCGCTCTGGCCACACAGCACGTTGCTGACATGTCAAATGAAGTTCGAGTGCGGGTTTTCCCGGGCTACCCACGTCAGACTGTGATTGCTTTTCAGCAGATCAATATAGGGTTGTTTGTTGTCACTGGCACGCACAATTAGGCGCCGGAGAAACACACATCAAACAAAGCATGCGGAAAACTGCAGTAGCAGACCAGCAAAACAGTGCGTATACGTAATGTACCCCGTCGCTGCGTTTTTCAGCGGGCTTTTGCTGCTGCCCGTTAACTGTTTGCGGATCTTAGACTAGAAAGGGATGGCTTGAACACTGACAATGCAGAGCAACAACGACGGAACACGCTTGCTGCACGCTGCATGTTGCATGAGCCACTAAAACCAACATCGTAGTCAATGTAAACAAAAATGTGAAACCGCATTGAAAAAAAACCTATAGTGAGACACCTCGAAGTAAGATTTTTTTGCAACAGCAGACGTCATTCTGCACGTTGTCCATTAGGTTAGAAGAAATATGACAGGGACACAAAATAAGAAAATATATATGCGAAAGCTACAGCTGCTTATCGCAACACATTATGTACAAGTTTCATTTCTTTCTTTATTCCCATCCCCATTTTTTTCTCCCTCCCCTAGCAAATTTTCTTGTACTGTTTCTCCGTTTTGTTTGCTCATCAGCTGTGTTGATGTTGCACCCAGACACAACCTTCTAGCAATATTTCCTGTCTCGACAAAGTTTCTGTTTGTTAACATAGTGCGAAAGTTAACAATTGTACGACCTACTAAACTGCAAGAGCTCTGACACCATTTCAAGCTGTAGGGGACAGATGAGAAACGCTAGGAAAAGAAGAATATTTCACTTGTCTTATTTTTAAAAAATATTATTTTGCTTTTGCTTGACACACATACAAATATTGACTGATGATTCGCTCGAACACGGACTCTTTTAACACAATTTCCTTGGTCCGATTTTAATCTTTAAATTGTGTTTACGTGTCGAACTGTTTTTTTTTTTCTGTTAATGGCACATTTAATCTAATCAGGTCAGGTTTGCCTCCATCAATTGGCTAAGTAAATTACTCACATCGGCAAACTTAATAACCAGGGAAACTTACTTGTTTGAAAAAAGTTTATGGGTCAAGAAACCAAACAACAAAAACAAACAGAGCAAGCGATGAGAAGAACACTAAAGACAATGTCGATTAACCCAAGCAACACGTACTAAATTTTTATTGAATTCGACGCGGGGGAGCAAAGTCAACGCTGCACAGCACACAAAACACGAGAAAAAGCAACAACAAAACCAGAAATTATTAACAAAGCAAACAAAGCAAACAACACAACAAAGTCAAAGAAAGCTTCTAAGAAACTGTAGCATACCAACAGGCGCAACTTACTCCCACCCACACAAACCCAACAAGACCCTCGTGTGTGCAGACCTCGTGTAAAGACAGAAGAAACACAGGCAGAAAGAATATCAAAAACAAAGAAAAGTTAAAGCTAAGTATACGCGACTAAGAGATATTCTAAGCTGCAAAGAAAGTCAGATAAACAATCTTTATAATGCTACTAAAGGAATAAACAACATATGGAAAACGTCTCGCACTTAACTGCAAATCTGCAATATTTTGTTGTAATGTTCTGGGAATGATTTTGCCTCCGTCTGTGACTGGCTGAACCTCAGACCATTTTTCTTGTGTCGCTTTTACCCCTACCAGACACCAGAGCCAGTCTCCGACTCCACTCGACGCATGTCAATTGCGTCATTAATAATGACATTTGCCATTACCCAGCTGCTCGGCCTGGCCATACATTGGGATACGTGCCCAAGTCTGTGCCAAAACCGGCCTGTTGACTAATGGCATCTTCATACGCCTCGCAGACAATGAACTCCAAGTGAGACTCGTAGGAAGAGGAGCGACTATATCGCCTGAGCAGACAAAGCAACTTGAATGGAGGCCCTCTTGGTCTGCATGTTCTGCATACCTAATATCGAAGTGGGAATCTGCATTGCAAATCAGCTGAGTCAACTTTAATCTCAATTCCAACTTCCAATACAGATCGACTAGGTCGTTCACCTTTACAATCACCCAACTCCGCCCACACTGCGTATACGTAATTTTTTAATTATCCGTAACTTAATTGAATAACAAGCTTTGCTCGCGCATCATAAGCACTTCTTAGACTCAGTATAACAAATAAGTAAGTTCACAGTGACTGTCATTAGTTCTCCCCCCTCCCTCCACACACTTTTCCTGCTGACGCTCTTCAATTCGCAAGAAGATTTATGTGCCGACACTCGAGCGTACTATATTCGCTCGTTAGTAACAGCCCAATTTCGCATTATGTTGCCAGGAACACATGCCTCTATTCCACCCCTCTATCCCTTCATCAGCTGCTAGAGTTCTTATATATGAAAAATCGCTTATGGCTCCTGTTCGGAACAGGAAAAATCCATAAAAATGTTGATGTTTCTTTCGGTTAAGCATCTCATCATGCATGTGCTGTGCTTTGCTGGTCCTAATTACGTTTTAATGCCTCGACATTTTCTACTTTTTATGGCAAACCCTTAACAAAATTCTTTCACACGATAAAAAATCTATATCTGTAAATTCACGAGGTGCCTCCATCTTACTATACAATGAATATTCTGAACTAATGTGTGATGTTTCAATCAACAGCTGAAGATAATTTATTCGATTGAAATTGTTATAAATTAGTTTCTCACCACCAATCCCAATTCCGTTTTTTTCAAAAGCCTAGGGTAACAAATCATCAGGCTGTAAAATTAGAAACTTCTCTTTAGAATACAAATGAGGCGTCTTAATTGTCCCCTTGTTCCCCTGCTCTTCGAGCCACACGACAATTGCGCTCTTAGCAGCAAATAAGCCACGCCTACTATCATTGGGGAAAGTGTGCTTCAAGCATCTGAGGATCTGGTGCTCCAATTGGATGACAGCCGAGTCGAGCCCAGACTTTTATTGCGGCCCGAGATTGCCGCAACAGCCGGTGAGCAGCTCTCAATGGAAACGTAATTGTAACGGAAATAGTTGGACTGGAATCAAGAGCCGGGTCGACACTTGGCGCCCTTCCAAAAGGGACCTTCAGCGGGTGCCTGCCTAATAGTTATAGTTGAGGATGGAGTGGGAAGCAAGAGAGTAGTCCCCTCCCGTTCTAGCTGTGTGTCTATTCACGTAGAACCATTTTAATATTTAAAATATCATTCACAAAGCCAAAATAGCGTTGGCCAGAATTTTACGAGCCGCCTGAATTATTCAGCAGGCGACAATAATAATAGCTGAGAATATGGCGGGATATGCCTTGCCTTGCTAGGACTCGAGTATCTAACGAAGATATGCCACGCCCACAGCCGTTGGCTTAAGTGCTTTGCATGTGAAAATTCCCTGAAAACACACACTGGCACGACTCGGGACACGGGACAAGGGAGTCAGCCGTGGCAAGATATCAATGGAGAAGTAGCTCGATGTCTAGTCGTGCTGACGGGAGAAGGGAGAAGGGATCGCTGCAAGGCGGCATTAAATATGCAAATTAAAGTGCAGCCAGGTGAGCAGTTGGAACCAGACTGCGACAGAGGCACTTCTTCTTCTTGTTCTTGGGGCAACAACCCATGAAGTCTTCGTTAATTCTCTGCATCGAGCGGGGGGCTTCTTGAAGTAAGTGAATGCTTCCATCAAGCGAAAACTTTAATTCGTTTGGCAAATGTCGCGCATGCCACATGTGCCCAAGTGTGATAGAGTATCAGTGTGTGTGTTTAGCCAGAAGCTATAAATTTTGTTGGCTGAGGCACGTCGAAATTCAAATTTACTTCGTTGGCAAGGAATCATCCGTACAACTCTCAGCAGCAGCAGTCAGCAGCTGCCTTGGCAAAGGATTCATGCAAAAAGAGTCCCTGTCCAGTTGTTGTCGTCGCATGTGTATGAATGGAAAATGAAATGCAAATTTATAAGCAGAAAACCTGAATTGACTTGAAGACAAAACAAAAACAGAAAACGGAAAATGGGAAGAAAAATATTATAATAAATATAACAAAAACGAAGAGGATAAGAAGCAAATGATATGCATGGGTTTTGTTAAAGATGTCAAATTTGAGATGTCAAAAGTTTGACTGAAGATAAAACAGGACACTTTAAATTTAGTTAAAGAGTATTAAATTTAAACAAGTAAGAAAGCTACAGTCGAGTGTGCTCGACTGTAATATACCCGCTACCCAGCTGCTCGTACATCATATTTTGACCATAAAAAGCCATAGACTTACAATATTTATGGAAAGTCATAATCTAAAATAAAAAAAAAAATGTTTTGCACACATTTAATTTTTAATGCGGGCGGAAACTCGAACCCGTTAATGCATAATAGTACTGTTCGTTTTGCAGTCAACAACTTAACCCATTTCACCACCGTACACGCACACACTATTCGGCACAATGCTGCAAGCAGCGCTGCTATGGAAAATGTTAAGCTGAATAACTTCTGTTTATTATCCGATTGTTACCAAATGCAGAGATTGTCTGGCTAGCTATAGTTATCATATAAGCCGAAAATGAACAATATGCCATCAAAATTGCGCTTGTAATCAACATTTTTCGATTTAAGGGGGCGTGGCCAAAATCCAAAATAAACTTCATCAGCGTGCAATAATAACACATTTGTCACCAAATTTGGTAGTTCTAGCCTTTATAACAGCTAAGATCTAGATTTTCACACTGACAGACAGACGGACATGGCCTCCTTCTGCCTGTTACATACATTTATGGTTTGAACAAAGCTATAATACCCTTCTACTCTATGAGTAGCGGGTATAAAAATTGTATAAACTTTAGAATTAAGTAGCATAAGCAGAAATTTCGTTTGTATATTTGTAAATTATTTATGGGTTTTACTTTATGGGTTTATATAAAACTATCTTTGTTAAAGCAAATTTTAAAAATCATAAGAATTTGACAGAGACAGACAATACAAAGCAAAGAGAACAGAAATAATTACAAATTTATAGAGCTGCTGACAATGGCTTAGCTCAACGTTATTAAACATTCAACTTGCTACTTTCGGTGTCATAATTTGAATTTACAGACAACTTCTTTTCATGACTTTTAGATGAGAAAGATAATGACTTTGTCTGGTGAAACTTGCTACAATATGAGGAGAAGGAGAAGATGCTAATTAATTATGTTTGATACTGGATTTTGAAGATACAACAAAGCATAACTAGCAAAAGAAAAGCCACCTTGTTTTTTGTACTCTTGTCAACTAACAAATCCGTTAGTCAGCTCAATTGACAGCAAAAGCTGTTGTCAACCTCCAAAGGGAGGCTCCTCTATGGAGACCCGATGAAAGAAGCTTTTACAATAAGCGCAAATGTAATTGAATCTGGCATGTGAATGCGAGTTGAACAAGCGACAAGTTTTCATATTCAATCTGGCAATCAAAGAGTATGCAAGTCCATATCTCTCTCTGTCTCTTTCTTTCTCTCTCGCTCCTTCTTTCTGTCTTGTTTGTTGAACATGGAAATCCAATTGATGAAAGAATCGTAGCATAAGTGAAAATTTTACAAAAAAACCCACACGATGACTTAAGCTTTAAAATCCTTGCTATCGTCTTTCGTCTTGCTTTCGTTTTTTGTCTCTCTTTCACCTCTCTTATATTCTCAGCCTGTCTGTTTCGTATCTGCCAATCGACCTTTGAGTAGGGTAGTCTCTGAGGTGCCTTCACTTTCTGTTTCTCTTTTTTTGGTCTTTGCCAGCTCTGAGAACGAATTGTCTTTATACCCTGTGAACCATGGAACAAATCAAAATACTATGATTGCCAATTGTAAAAGTATGTGAAAGGTAAAAGGGAACGTGGCAGATCGCATATTTTATTAATAAATATTCTATAGTTATAATATTCTATTAGTTCTTGTTTTTGCGCTTAGACCTTCATTTAGTTCCACGTCAAATTACCTGAACGCAATTCGGGCCGAAATAAACTGAAATGTTTACAAATTGAAAATGTTTACAACAGCATGTGGAAAAACATCAAGTCGAAAGGTTATTTCTGGCATGCAATTCAGTATTCAGAAATTGATTTTTACTGTTGGAAATTACTTGCCTAATTAACTCTGGTTAAGTTCAACAAATCTACACGAATATCAATGTCATTCGGGAGACAAGTGAATATCAAGAGTGTCATGAGCGCAAATTGATTATGCAGCCAAATGAAAATTAATTCAAGAAGAGAGTTTCCTATTGCAGTCTCCCTCTTCCATTCCCGTCTCTCTCTCCCCATTCCCACTTTGTTTGTTTGCCAATTTGCGTTGCGAACGACAACGTGACAAGAGTCAAAAAGTCAGGCGTGTAAATGTTTATCGTCAGCTGCTGCGAGCTGTTTATTCTAATGTTAACTTGTTTGCTCAACTTGGTCGATAGAAACAGCAACAACAATAGGGACAACAATTGAAAGGTAACTCTGGCTAATTGATGTGTACATTTGTATGTGGGAGGGGCTGCAACTGAGTTGGACCTCCTCCTCCTGCAATGGCAGACAAGAGCAACGAATGAGTTTTTTTTTATTTTAAAAAGGAACACAAAGGCAGCGCCTTGATTTGCAGCATGTCCCACATACAATGCCAGACACAAACAGAGGGACGGCCAGACAGTCGGAACAAGAAACTGACATACTGACAGTGGCACGAGATACGAGACACGAGACACAAACGTTCCTACAGCTTTCTCCCGAGGCTGACACTAAGCAATGTGCGCAAGTGTCAGACCAACTTGACTCAAACACTTACTCCACCCACCTCCCTCGCTGCCTGGTTGACTTTTCTGGGCGAGTGTATCTTCATCTTGCCACCTCGTGCAGTACAACATCATCGTTACGGAAAAGTCTCAGATACTTTCCCTGAAGCACTCGCAGCAGCTGTGTTTGGGCTGCTCCATTTGTATCTTTCGTTGCACAGAGAAGCAATTGAACCACAAAGTGCCGCAGTAATATTATTTCTTGCGTCCAAGTCATATTGAAGCAGGTTTCTTGTTTTTGATGATGACCGTTGCAATAGATCTTATAAGAAATTGTACTATAATTTATAATCGTATAAGTTTGTCTCTCCTACTGATGTTCTCGTCCCTGACAGGACCAACAAATACAGGAGTTTGAAGATTTTCAAATTATAGAACTAGTGTATTCTTTTTATATGAGTAGAATATGTTTATATACCTTATAAAACATCTTGGCAAGTCCCAATCATGTTAACTAACTAACTCTAAAACAGTCAATACCAAACCTTAAAACAAGAAAATATGTGCTTCCAATAATATTGACAGTTGTATCGTATTGTTGCCTTTTTGCTGTCTTTGCAACAAAAAAGCTGACAGAGAATTTTAAAATATACATGCCCTCAAAACGTATTTCGTATGCTGCCTGCTGATCATAAATTAAACTATCGAATGGTTTGTGTTAAAGTCGCAAATAGCAGCTCGTGAAGTAAACTTGAAATGAATTCAATGCAAATATAAATCAAACGAAGTATATGTAAACAAGAAAACATATGCATAAGCTAGAACAAGTAACAAAAGCTAGAGCCCAGCATGCCCGACTTAAAGATACCCTTCGTAAAACTTTGCAACAACCAGTCTTTTAGCTTTGTTGCTGTTTCACGCTTAGACATATACAGAGCCCATGCATACGTCAACAGAGCGCAGGCAGCAGAAGCATGGAAAGTGTTTACTTTAATAACTTATGATTTTATGATGCGATTGGCTTGTAATTTGGCATATAGATGCATATAAATGTCGAAGCAGATAGTTGTAACCTTAATACTTTCGTTACACTTTAAATTCAAAAATTTTAACTATCGATTTGCGCAGACTTGTAAAGCAGATAAACTGTAGAAATCTTCATGAAAAATTTGGTGTCTCTAGGTTTGAAAATAGCTAATATGTGTATGTTCACACAGACGGACAGACAGACGGACATCCATAAATAGATTTGGCTGGTTTCCCTTGGGAGGAATATATAAACTTGGTGGGATCTGCTACGTCTCCTTGTGTCTCCATTTGCATAAAGTTCTTATTTTCACCATTTTCAAAGGCAGAAGGGTATCAAAATAGCACATAATTAGAAGAAAGGGAAAGCTTATATAAACATCCATTAAAAATCATACAAAATCATTAAAAAACAATAAAAATCATTCTACCACATATATTAATACTGATTATTATTATATACTCTATCATATTACTTAGAAAACTCACCTTAACACAACACAAATGTTTTCTTTTATTTTCAGCTCCGTCCGATATGAAGTACAGTGCACAGCATAAGTGTTAAATTTGTTTTGATTGAACTGCGCAAACGCCGCAAACGTCAAAGCGTAGTCGGCGCTGTAGAAGCAGCTGGTGTCGACGGACGCGTTTCAGTTTGTTTGCGGCTTTTGGGCGCAACGCAACACGGCGCATGGCAGCTGTCCGTAACGGAAGCAACGTAGTACGTAACGCATGTTTCTACGTAACCGCAAGTGCGACAACAACAAAAACGGGCAACAAAACCATAACAAACAACACGAATCCGGCGTAATAATGAATGTTTGTGTTTGCCATGTGTCAAGGCGCGTAAAAATAGCAAAAATCGAAGTGAGCCAATAAATAAAGAGGCAACGAACTGTGCGTAGTAGTTCAATGGGGCAGTGTGTGCGCGTGTCAACCCCCTCTCCCCGACCCCCTCGTGTGTTAGTGTAAATGAGCGTGCGTGCATGCGTGTGAGTGTTGTTGTTGCATGTGCTGCTCTGCGGTGCGTGCGTGCGGCAACCGCAACGAAAAAAAAAACACACAAAAATAAATGAAACACTCACTTGTTGTTGTAGTGGATTGTAGTATTTTAAGTAGCACAACACGGGAAGAACCGATTAAGGCAGGGGGAAGTTAGAATACCCTTTCGAAAGGTTGATTTGAAAAAATATACCCATTCAATAGTCTACTTGGTATGCAAACTTATCTTCAACTTGTCAATATGCACATCAAAGTGTCAAAAGCTTAGCATACACTTAGGCTGAGCCAATTAAGAACTTCTCTTGGCAAATTTAATCGTTTATTTTAAACGAGTTAGACAAGACTTTAAACGTATCGAATAAAGGAACCTTAACGCCAAACTTGGTGTCTCTAGCTTTTATAGTTGCTAAGATTAGCGTATTCATACAAACAGACAGAGAGATAGATTAAACCCGGATACTGATACCGACTATATACATAACATTTCGCTCTGTAGATTAAGCTTAACCTTCATCAGGCAATATTCTAAAAATAAAATATACAAAAATACTAAGAGCTAATTACGCTTACTAGCAGGGCAGGGTATTCGCTAGCGACCTACTCCCTGAGCAGGCTGCTCGTCGACTATTAGGTAAACAAAAGTGAAAGGAATTTTCGTTAAGGTTATTTTGTGCTTTTTGTTTTCGTACAAGCAACTATTTGCATTCAACACACTCACTCATACATACCATATACCCACACACACTCCCTCTCGGATATAGCGAACTTGCGTGCCTTGCTTGAGGATTGTTTGGAGCTGTGCAGTTGACATATTTCTTTCCGTGTATTTTTTCTTCCATTTGGCAAGCTGAATTCGTAATTCGTGATGTCCAAACGTCGAGACGGTCGCGAAGCGTCGCACATTAAAAGGGTTTTAGCTCACAATTTTACTCAAATGAATTTAACCTACTTTGCGGCCCCATTGTGGGTGTGTGTGAGTGTGCGATGTGCCGCATGGCGTATGAGTAATTTTTTAATTAAATGCAAAAATAACTCAAGCGTCAAAGGCTGCAACTGTCGGGAGGACCGTCCCCCTCCCCTTCTACATGACTGTCCTAATTAATCGTGTTACAAAACGTTTAAATATTTAAGTAATTAAGTCAACACACGAATTTGTCTTCGCAGTGAGTGAAATTTTAATGCCGTCGGAGTAAACATTAAACAAATTCAATATTTAACATTGAGCGAAATTGATTCGGTTAAAGATTAAAGTGCGCACATTGATGAAATGATTTCCATTTAATAAACGACTGACTGAGTGAGTATCTTCTGCTGCTTCTGTGCTTAACACTCGAATTACCCATGATATTCCCCGTATTTATAGCGCAATTCGTCATGCAGTTCAGAACTGGCTGAGATATTTAAGTTGAATTTATTAGCTTCATAGCGGGACTTGGAATAACTGCGCAGCTTAAGGGGGAATGGTGGGAGACATAGCAAAGATTTTACTCAATATTTATGGGGGTGTTTTGAATGTTTTTATTAATCTGTGAGATCCGCAGCTAAAGATTTAAAATGGTTTCTCATTAATTACTCATTACAAAAATGATTATTTAATTTAACAATAATTTTAAGTTAAATAATCTGACTATGATATTGTATGAATCTTTTTCGTTTGAAAACACCAGCTATATTTATGCCGTATCTTTTGAAATCAATTAACATTTGCAGCTGTTGCGAATTTGCATTGAAAGCAATTCATTTGCGAGCGACAACTGGCATATAAATCAATATGCAAATCTTCTGCTGTGCACTAGTCTCAATTTGTCCTGTTTCTACAACTCTCAACCTCTCCACCAGTGTCAGTCTTTCTTCTGCTTCTCTCTATCCTTCTTCTCTGCTTTATCAGTTAGTCAATATGCTGTCATTGAACCTTCAATGGTTCCACCCCGACGCTGCATGTTCGGCTTGGTTATGTCATTTTGTCAAAAAATTAGTTATATATATATATATGTGTGTGTGAGAGATTGTGTATTACTTGTCACTGAAAAAAATATATAAATATTATGTATATATATAAAGCAAACGTATAAATAATATATAAATTTAAAACAACATACTGAAAGTAGCAGAAAAATAATCATACCAGACAGTTGCATTTGGATTGAAAGTAAAAAACACAAGCACGCATACATCACATACACAAATACAAATGCAAATGCAAGTTATTCTAAAGCAAATTCGATGAGCATGATTCGTGTAGCAGATTTAGTTTAAAGGCAACTCACATAACATACAGCTCGCCAGTGCGTTACGTATACGCCCCATATGCATAACAGGAGCCACGTTACACGTGCTGTCTGAAAGGTATAGGTTTGTTGGTGTGTGTGCATTGCTTAGCTGCTCAAATAATATTTGTTGCGGTAATTCAAGGGAACTCGAATTATGTACAGCGCTATCCATTTGCGGTCACTTTTAATGTGGCAGGTTGCGCTTCTGCTACATTCGTAATGCTGACTTATAAATTTACATATATTTGTTTGGCATAAAATGCGCAATTTTTTTTTAACATTTTCATTACACGTGCATAAGGCAACAATCGCAAAAATGAAGGTTCTATTGTAAAAATGCAATTATTTATTTTGCCAGCTTTGTGTTTATTTTATTTTTGTCTATTTGTTTGTGCAATTTTGTTGCTCTCTTTGTCAACGATTTATTTATTATCGTTTACAACAATCTGTGGCATGCCAAAAATGAAATGCCAAAAATTCTGTAATGCGTTTTGAAAACGTAAATTATTCAATAAGCTTAACAAAATAGCACGGCTTGTCGGCATTTATAGAGTGCGGAGAGCGTAAGCCTAGCACAAATCATTTAATACGATTGCCTGGTACCTGTGGTGTGATAGAGCGCATCGCGAAAACGAAGCACGAAGACGAAATATCTGTGACAATTTGTTAACATATTTCCAAGCATATCAGCGCCGTGCACATTCCAAATTCCCCATTATATAGTATTATATGCTTCGCACTCCAGCTGTGCCCCAGCCCAGCCTGACAAACACATGTCGCCTGCTGTGGCTGCCTCTGCCCACACACATGAGTGAAGAGGCAAGGCAAGGAGAGAGGAAAACACTCGGAGTGACATATGTCGGCGTTGATACGGCCATAGAGGAGCGTTGAAAATGTCAAGTTGCCCGTGAGGAATAAGAGCAACAACAGCGACAGCAACAACACCTTGCGCTGTCATCATCATTAACAAGAAACCTGGCAGAATGTGATTTGGCTGATAGTTGCCTGTCGCTGCGCCATTTTGCGGTTCAATCGCTTCCGCCCGTAGAGAAAGAAATAAATGGGGGCGCCTCCCGCCCCCTCCAGACACAGCTCCTTCAGCTCCAGCTGCGGGTGCGAGACTGCTGCGTAATGATGATGTTGCCGTTGGTTTGCTCGGCCCCACTTGCATTGCATACTGCAGGGTGGAAAATGCCAAGGAAGTGAGTCAAGTTGGCACACGACACTTGTGCACATTGCTCAGTGTCAGCCTCGAGAGGGAACTGAGAGCAAGAAATGAGAATGAAACGATTGTTGTTTCTTGTGCCACTGTCACAGTGTCATTTTGCCATTCTGTTTGCGGCACATTGTAGTATGTGGGGCATGCTGCGAATCAAGGCACTGCCTTTAAAATGAAATACTCAAAAAGAGGAAAAAGTCCAACTCAGTTGCAGGCCCTCCCCACACACAAATGCACATATCAATTAGCCAGATTCACCTTACATTTGTTTTCCCTATTGTTGTTGCTGTTTCTGTCGACCAAGTTGAACAAACAAGTTAACATTAGAGTAAACAGTCCGCAGCAGCTGACGATAAACATTTACACGCCTGACATTTTGACTCTCGTCTCGTTGCCAGTCGCAACGCAAATTGGCAAACAAACAAAATGGGGAATGGGGAGTACGTAAGGGAGAAAGGAATAGGAAGAGTGCACTAGGCAACTGTTGGGGAATTCTTAGGGAATCCTTGTATTAATTTTCAACTGGCTGCAAAATCAGTTTGCGGCCATTACACTCTTAATACTCACTTGTCTTCCAAATGACATTGATATTCGTTTAGATTCGTTGAACTGTACCTAAGTTAATTAGGTAAATCATTTTCACGAGTGAAAATCAGTTTCTGAATTCTGAATTGCATTCTAGAAATAATCTTTAGATTCGATGTTTTCCCACACGCTGATGTAAAAATTTTCAATTAGTAAACATTTTGGCTTATTTTTTCCCGTTTAGCAGGAAGTAGCTAGAGGTCCAAGCGAAAGAAGCAGATTTGATATATGAGCAAAAAGAAGAAGAACAACAACTGCAATTTTCCATTCAATTTCAGGCCAAACCAGAGAATACCACAAGTTAATTAAGAAAACATCTGTTGGAATTTAAGCTTCATCTGCGAAAACGCAGGAAAGTCCATTAAATTCGAACATAATACCAAATGGCTTGGGCAACCACAAAAGCTTTGCATTGGTTGACCTGCCTCTGTCTCTTTCTCTCCTCAGGTGCTGCGAGCTGAAGTCTATCAGCCGAAGGGAGTGTTTATCATTTTAACAGCCGGCAATTTACGGATTGATTGCAAGCAATTTAAACTGCAGAGCAATTTGCTATTCAGGCCCAAAGTCCTGCTGAAAAACTCCCACTGCTGCTCCCAGTACACAAACGTGCCACGCACAACAAAAGTAGGAAACGAAAACCCAGATTTGGAAATTGATGTGAATTTGAAACGAAAAATACAATTCGTTCCCAGAGCTGGCGAAAACCAAAAAACTGAGGGGAAACAGACGGAAGGAACCACAGAGACTGCCCCACTCAAGGGCCGATTCTCAGGTGCGTAACTGACACTCTCTTGCAGAGAGTTAAGGAAGTGCGGCAGGGGGTCAAAGGGGAAGCAGAGAGAAGCTGTTGCCGTCGAAAAGGATTTTCGTGCTAAACTCGTCGTGATGGTTTTTATTTTCAAAATTTGCATTTTTTCCACGAGTTTCTCCTGAATTGGATTTTCATGTTTCACGAACAAGACGGAGTGTGAGAGAGAGAGAGAGAGAAATAGTGGGATAGTAAGATGCAGGATTGACATACTCATTGAGTGTCAGATTGGATATGAAAACCTGCCGCTTATTAAACTCTCCTTGACACGCCAGATTGTATTGCATTTAAACTCATTGTCCGAAAGTCTTTCATTTGGCCTCCTGAAAAGGAACTGAGCTCAGGAATTTTTGCTTTCAATGGAACTAGGCACTTTAATAGACGGATTTGTCGGTTGACAAGAAGTAGAAGTCGAACCACCTGTTTCGCTTTGTTTTGTGACTTTAATCACGGCTTCAATTTCGTTTTTCAACTAAATCAAGAATTTCATTTTTAATCTTAAGTCAAACTTTTTACATTTCAAATTCAATATCCATACATATCATTTGCTTCTTTTCCTCTACGTTTTTGTTATATTTATTATGATGTTTTGCTTTCCATTTTCCGTTTTCTGTTATCTGTTTTTGTTTTGTCTTCAACTCAATTCAGGTTTTGTGCTTATAAATTTGCATTTAATTTTCCTCTCATACACATGCGACAATAACAACTGGACAGGGACTCTTTGTGAATCCTTTCGTGGATGAGAATGAATTCTTTTCCAGAGCAGCTGGCTGCTGCTGCTGTTGAAAGTTGTACGGATGATTCCTTGCTAACGACGTAAATTTGAATTTCGACGTGCCGCAGCCAACAAAATTTATAGCTTTTGGCTAAACACACACACTGATACTCTATCACACTTGGTCACATGTGGCATGCACGCAACATTTGCCAAACGAATTAAAGTTTTCGCTTGATGAAAGCGTTCACATACTTCAAGACCCCCCAAATTGAATGCAGACAATTAACGAAGACTTTGTGGGTTGTTGCCCTAAGATGATGAAGAAGAAGAAGTGTCTCTGCCGCAGTCTGGTTCCAACTGCTCACCTGGCTGCACTTTAATTTGCATATTTAATGCCGCCTTGCAA
Source organism: Zaprionus ghesquierei (assembly GCA_018904095.1). NCBI lineage: Eukaryota > Metazoa > Arthropoda > Insecta > Diptera > Drosophilidae > Zaprionus > Zaprionus ghesquierei. Next base: position 92,301 of record JAEIGP010000098.1, on the reverse strand, counting down.
CGATCCCTTCTTCAATGATATCCAGCCACGGTTCAGTCCCGAGTCCCGAGTCGTGGCAATGTGTGTTTTCAGGGGATTTTCACATGCAAAGCACTTAAGCCAACGGCTGTGGGCGTGACATATCTTCGCCTGTTATTCGAGTCCTGGTAAGGCCAGGCATATCCCGCTATATTCTAGCTATTATTATTGTTGCCTGCTGAATAATTCAGGCGCCTAGTAAAATTCTGGCCTAAGCTATTTTGGCTTTCTGAATGATATTTTAAATATTAAAATGGTTCTACGTGAATAGACACATAGCTAGAACGGGAGGGGACTCCTCTCTTCCTCCCCACTCCACCCTCAACTATAACTATTAGGCAGGCACCAGCTGAGGGTCCCATTTGGAAGGGCGCCAAGTGTCGACGCGGCTCTTGATTCCAGTCCAACTATTTCCGTTACAATTACGTTTCCATTGTGAGCTGCTCACAGGCTGTTGTGGCAATCTCGGGCCGCAATAAAAGTCTGGGCTCGACTCGGCTTTCATCCAATTGGAGCACCAGATCCTCAGATGCTTGTAGCACACTTTTTACAATGATAGTAGGCGTGGCTTATTGGCTGCTAAGAGCACAATTGTTATGTGGATCATAGAGCAGGACACTCGCGGTGAGACAGAGCAAGGGGACAATTTAGACGCCTCATTTGTATTTAAAAGAGAAGTTTCTAATTTTACAGCCTGATGATTTGTTACCCTAGGCTTTTGAAAAAACGGAATTGGGATTGGTGGTGAGAAACTGATTTATAACAATTTCAATCGAATATATTATCTTCAGCTGTTGATTGAAACATCACACATTAGTTCAGAATATTCATTGTATAGTAAGATGGAGGCACCTTGTGAATTTACAGATATAGATTCCTTATCGTGTGAAAGAACTTTGTTAAGGGTTTGCCATAAAAAGTAGAAAATGTCGAGGCATTAAAACGTTATTAGGACCTGCAAAGCACAGCACATACAGGATGAGATGCTTAACCGAAAGAAACATCAACATTTTTATGGATTCTTCCTGTTCCGAACAGGTGCCATAAGCGATTTTTCATATATAAGAACTCTAGCAGCTGATGAAGGGATAGAGGGGTGGAATAGAGGCATGTGTTTCTGGCAACATAATGCGAAATTGGGCTGTTACTAACGAGCGAATATAATACGCTCGAGTGTCGGCGCATAAATCTTCTCGGGATAACCTGCGAATTGAAGAGCGTCAGCAGGAGAAGTGTGTGGAGGGGCGAGAACTAATGGCAGTCACTGTGGACTTCCTAATTAGTTAAACTGAGCCTAAGAAGCGATTATAATGCAAAAGCGAAGCTTGTTATTCAATTAAGTTACTAATAATTAAAAAATTACGTATACGCACTACGGGCAGATTTGAGAGATTTAAAAGGTGAACGACCGAATCAAAATGAAGGCAGAGTTGGAGCTGAAATGAGAGTTGACTCAGCTGATTTGCAATGCAGATCACGTTCCCACTTTGATATAAGGGATGCAGAACAAGCAGAACCAGCCGACGACCTCCATTCGAGCTGCTTTGTCTGCTCAGGCGATATAGTTGCCTCCTCTTCCTTCGAGTCCCACTTGGAGTACATTGTCTGCGAGGCTCTTGGCGTGGGAGGGAGCCATTAGTCAACAGGCCGGTCTTGGCACAGACTTGGGCACGTATCCTAATGTATGGCCAGGCCGAGCAGCTGGGCAGTGGCAAATGTCGTTATTAATGACGCAATTGACATGCGTCGAGTGGAGTCGGAGACTGAGGCTAGTGAAGGGCAGGGGCGAAAGCGGCACAAGAAAAATGGTCTGAGGTTCAGGTTCGGAGGGAGGCAAACACATTTTCAGAACATTACAACAAAATGTTGCAGATTTGCAGTTAAGTACGAGACGTTTTCCATATGTTGTTCATTTTTTTAGTTGCATTATAAAGATTGCTTATCTGATTTTCTTTGAAGCTGAGAATATCCCTTAGTCGCATATGCTCAGTTGATTCAACTTTTCCTTGTCTTTGATATTCTTTTTGACGTTGTTTTCTTTTGTCTCTCTCTGCACATGGTCTGCACACACGAGTATCTACCAGTGGATGTGTGAGTGGGAGTAAGTTGCGCCTGTTGGTATGCTACAGTTTCTTAGATGCTTTCTTTGACTTTGTTATGTTGTTTGCTTTGTTAATAGTTTCTGGCTTTGTTCTTGCTTTTGCTTTTGTTTTGTGTACTGTGCAACGTTGACTTTGTTCCCCAGCGTCCAACTCAATAAAAATTTAGTACGTGTTGCTTCTGTAAATCGACACAGTTTTTCTTTTTGCATCAGTTCTTGTTGAAATTTTTTTTGTTGCATTTAACTTGATTGACCCACAATTTTCCTTTCTCGAGTTTGCTTATGTCGATTATATACTCACCTCGTGGACGCACTAAAGACGCAGATAATCGAGCTAAACTAAGTTATTAACGGAGACATTAGCAGATTACAAAGTTGTTCTTATGTGCCTTGCCGACCCATGCAACAGGCACGAACAAGCTGTTTCTGGTTATTTAATTTACAAAATAAACATACGAATTTAGTGCGTGCAAAACTTTAGGTCCTTTGCGGAAATCCCCGATATTTTCACTGAATTTTACAATGATGTCTCAGCCGTTATTTGCCTCAAAGAATGGTAAACTTTTCACTGCATAAACAAACAGAATCATTTCGAAGAGACAACGGCGGATGTTGCTCGTCTGTTGTTGTTATTGTTGTTTTATCTGGTGCAACATGAACAAAGCTGATGAGCAAACAAAGCAGAGAAGCAACACCAGCTAGAAAAAGAATGCAGAAAAAATGAGAATGCGATAGGAGAAAGGGGAAATACCATGTGCTTGATGTGTTCCGATAAGCAGCTGCTACTCGAGCATTACGCTTCTCTCTTACTCCTTTCCTTTTCAGCTTCTGCTTCACTTTTTATATTCTCACTTCTTGCTCTCACCACGCTAAATTGATGGCGTGCCAAATGGCGTGTTTCGTTGTTGCAAGTGAATCTAATTTCGGGCTGCCACACTCTGCGAACTCAACTCATGCACGAGTCTATGAACCACTCACACACACACACACACTCACTCACTTATCATGTGAACTCAGGATGCCAGGGGACTCGCGTGTGATGCACTTCATCCAATGTGTTGGCGTCCCACACGCGAATGAATATGCAATTCAATTTTTCAATGCGGTTTAAGTGTCGGCAGTGGCTACGATGTTGGTTTTTGTGGCTCATGCAACATGCAGCATGCAGCAAACGAGTTCCGTTGGTGTTGTTGCTCTGCATTGTTGGCGGGTAATCCATTGCCTTCACCATCACTTGCAACATTGTTTCGCTGCGCAACTAATCCAGGGTAACCTCCGGATGGAAAAAAGAAATCGAAAATTACGTATACGCACTGTTGTGTCGGTCTACTGCAGTTTTCCGCCCGCTTTGTTTGATGTGTGTTTTCGCGCAACGTCTAATTGTGCGTGCCAGCAACAACAAAGTGCAGCTGAAAACCAATCACAGGCTGAAGTGCCCAGCCCGGGAATAAGCCCGCACTTGATCTCTCTTTGGCATTTCATCTACGTGCGGTGTGCAGAGTCTCTTGCCTGGGTTAGACTTTTTGCGGAAATTGCATTCAAATTAGACCACGTAAAGGAATCCGAATAGTTTAGAATGGAAGTGGTCTTTAAAGGCATTTCTGATTGATCTGCAGTGAAGAGTGAGAGCAGTCAATTTTAAATTTATTTAATCTAAAATAGTTCCTTAACAATTTGAAATTCTAGCTCATCAAATCTTCCTCGCATACATTTTAAAACCTTCTATAGTTGTTGCTTCTTTGTGACCCAATTTGCCAGCCTGTTATCGATTTTCAGGCAATCATTGCAAAACAACTGTGACCCAATTGAAATTGATTGACCCTTTTTTGTTGCCTACAGCGCCCTTTCTTTCTCGCTCTAGGGAACACAGATAAGAAAACTCGAAAGTAATTCTGTTTCCGTTTGTCTAGCTAAAACTTAATATTTCTTTGCTTTCTCTTTCTTGAAAAGTAGCACCCCTTTTTTTTTCTTTCTTTCATGATCCCTCAATTTAAGTCAGTGTAACTTAGCTGAATCAAACTATCCGGTAATGCCTAAAAAATTCACTTGGCCAGACCACTTCAAAGGGAAGAACACGAGCAGCTGCTCCATTTGTGACTCCGAATCTTTTTTATATCCTACTCTGTCGCCCCTGTCCCAGGCCAAGCTCATTAAATGTTCTCAACCAGAAATTAATAATGAGATGGCCAGCCAAGTGGTCAGTGCGGGATAAGGGGGAATAGAAGGACGACAGTAAATTTGCGTGTGATGAAGCCAAAATCTGCATTTAAAACTACCACGAGCCACACACACGTTGTTGCAAGTACTTAAGGACTTTGTCAGCATATTTATCTGGCTGCTTGATTTGTGTGTCTAAGGGTTTCTGGTTAGTTTTGCTTTCGTGATGCAAAGGCAACTGCAACAATTTTTCACTGCGTATCTCAGTTCTTCCTTCTTTCTATTCTGTTTATTCCTCAGACTTCCCATTACTAAAGTTTGCAGCATTTTTTACAATTTGTTATGTTGAAGTTTTCGTATTGTTTGTTTTTGGTCTCGCTGTACTTTATATGTTCCCTTTCCTTGTTTTCTCTATCCTTGCCGTCTGCCTCTGCCACACCTGCCACTTCAGTGCATTTAAACTTTATACGGTCAACTAGGGATATGAGTGCGCTTTCAGGTTCTTCCGTTTTTTTCTCTACTCAATTTTTGTTCCTTTCGTTTGCCATATGCCGTTTAACCTGTCTTCAGTTTGGTACATGCCCTTTATTACTAAGTGAATAACACTTTAGTTATTGAATAAATCGACTTTCAGTGTCTGTTCAATTTGTTACACACAAATTTCCGTAGGGCGCAATTTTGACAACGTTTGCGCGTGTTTCTAATCGAAGTTGCAGCTCACTGCGAGTGCAGAAGCCAACTTGATTGGTGCACACTCAATTTCATTGCAACTCAACAGCAGCCAAGAGCTGGCAACATCCACTGGGGGATCTCTGGCTAGATCTTTGATTGCTCCGCTTCCGTTTGTTGCCAATCGTACGCACGTCCAGGCCATAAAGTTCTGCACAGTAAGCCAATTTCAGCGTGATTATAATTGAAACTCGCCGGCAGTAGTGCAGAAAGACAGAGATAGAGTTAAACATGGGCGAGTATCAGAAAGAGAGAAAGCGAATACAGCAAAACTAAAGCAAAGCAACTAAGTGAAATGTGAGTCCGTGTCCGAATCATTTCCCCTCTAGCGGATATAAAGCGATTTGACTTGGTGACAACATCATTTCCTGTGGGTGTGCCCCGGTGAGTGAGTAAAGAGCAGAGAGAGAGAGGGAGAGAGAGAGAGAGAGAGAGAGAAAAAGGGATGGGGGTGGAGAAGGAGGTTGGAACAGGGAATAATGAGAGCTGCAATTGCCGTCATTAATAAAGCGACAAACTGAGTTTAAAGCCAAGCCAAACCTTGTGCCATTTTGATAAACTGTTGATAGAGTGAGGATGAGAAAGAAGGGAGGGAGAATTATCGCCTGACAGCATGTTTCCAGTCAGGAGGAAAAGATGAGGGGAGACAATGAGGGATGCGGGCAGACAGCACGAAACGAGCTCATTAAAAATGAAAAACTAGCTGGACAAATGGAGATTGCCTACGAGAGGAGGTAACCCAGTTTGGTAAGGGATTTTAGCGCAGGTGTCGAATCCCCGTAGGGCAGAAAACATTATGGAAAACAGTTCGAATGACATTATAAAGTTGGTAAAAGTAAAACATTCTTCACTTTACCATGGAACTTGAATGAAATAAATCTGTTGCCTGCTGGAAAAGCTGCGGCGATTTGTTTTCGACTTCTAACAATTTATTTGAGGGTTGTGAAAAAGTTTCTCTACCAGAGTCGAGGTAAGAGTGTGTTATGTCCATATAAATCATCTTTAATAGACTTTCCTATATGCAAAGCAGCTGTAGGGCTGATGAAAAACAGACTCACAAAGAAAAGGGATAACAGATGAAGGAAATTTCTAACCAGAAATTTAAATTTGCATTGTGTAAATTTCCACCCATGTGTTTATTGTTGCTCTTGTTTCATGTGTTGCAGTCAACCTTAAAGAAGGTTCTAAGCCTTGTGTTTTATGCTCGAGAACACAGAAATTAATAACAGACCACTCTTTCTGACCATTTTATGAAACGAGGGAGTGGGCGCTATTCTTATTTCCTGTCGTAAATCTGGCAATATTGTACAGTGTTGGCAGCTAATTTGGGCAAAGTGTCGCACAGGCGGGCAGACCTAAAACACAGTCCCCGCTCAAAGTTAATGAATTCTGGGCTGAATAATTATTTAAATTTGTGCGCTTTTATTGTGGCGCCTTTGTTTCAATTGTGTTGACTGCTTTGCTTCGTTTGGCAGATCTTTTAATTGTTGATTTCCCGCATTTGGCTTTTGTTTTGGTTTCGGCTTTCCATTGTTTACATTTTAATGTTTTCCACTGAATTTCTTTACAACAAAAGAAGCAAGTGCAAAAATGTTGCTCTCAAGTTAACCAAATGTTGAATAATTAGCACAGATAATTACAATGTACTGGGAAACTTAAATACATACAAGTTAGCACAAAAGTAAATTTTTCGGATTATTAATTTGCTTTTTTGGAATGAGCGGTTCACCTTTAGATTCTTAAAGTGAACTTTTTCTGTGCTTCTTTAGCATGTTACCGATTCAAATCATTAAAAACTTAAGTTTGTTCCCAAAGATTTACATTTGATATTGTATATTTCTGTTCATGCCAAATTTATTACATTTTTGGGGACGGAGCGCGTGGCACCTCAAATATGAAATAAACTTTAAAAAAACATAATAATGATAAGCCTTTATACCAAATTTGGGGTCTCTACCTTTAATAATAGCTGAGATCTAAGCCTTCACACAGACCCGACATGGATAGACGGAAAGCAGGACAGACGGACAATTCTCAACTCAGGCTGGTGATCCACAGCAAGAACTATACACTTTGTAGGCTGCCACGCCTTTTTATGCCAATTATATACATTTGCACAAAGTTGTTAAACCTTTTTTTTACAAATTTCCATTGCCAAAAGGCCGAAAAAGTGTCAGTCAATCCCTTTTCCTTTCAGCAAATGAAATTTAATATAAAGCCAAAGTAACTCTGAATCAGCCTCGAAATGAGTTGAGGCAACCTCCACCTCCACCTTCGCCTAAACTTAGCTTTGCTTTTATTTCTTTTACTTTTATTGACCCTGGAGGCGTAAAGGAGGCGTGTGATTGCACCTTCATTCTCTTCTCACATACAAGGAAAGGACTAAATTAAAAATTCGCCAGGTAAATATTTATTTAGCTACAAGCCAAACAGCAGGAGCCAAAAAGCAAAGAGAAATTTCATTAAGGCAAGGGCAAGGCAAACGATTTAAAGAGTGAGAGGCAAAGGCAGACAACGCCCCAAAAGGAAACGTATTTGAATTTTAACAGACGACTAGCCTATTTCCCATGAATTAAGGCTTTCAGTGAAGCTAAAAATGTCATAAGTTTTGAAAATTGTCAAATGATTCTAATTGAGTGATGATTGACTCTTATCTCTGCTAGTCTCTTATATAGAAGACTTCTTGTTAGCTTAAGTTTCTACATCTCATCTTGTCTTATCCCATAAACATTATTTCAACTGCCCCTATCCTTTTTGTCATTTCAATTTGACATGCATTTGTTTTCTCTTTGCATGCATCACTGGGATAATCCATTAGCTAAGCAAGGCGACTTCCTTGGTAAATACAATTTAGTAAAATATTAGGTGAGAACGTGGCAAGGGGGGTTGGATGACTCCCAAGCTGACCAGGATAAATATAAGAGGCAAACATTGCACAGAGAGTGGATCATACGCAATGTTATTTGCCTGTGCCACATATTGTGGATGTGGCGTGCGTGTTTGGTTGAATGTCAGCGAGTCAAGTTTAACGGATGACACAGACTTATGTTCGTTGCCTCTACAGATTTTGGACTGTCAGCAACAGGAGCTTTGCATAAGTTAATGTGTGCTTCAGGGGCCACCCCCCACAGTAGATCTCTCTCTCTATCTCTCTCTCTCTCTCTATCCTTTTTGCAGTCTCTAGACTGTCACATACATAGTACAATTTAACTTGGCTACAAATTGGAGGCATGTTCATGTCCTGCTTTTGCAGCCAAACAAAAGTCTTGTTCAAATTACCAGACAAATATGAAATTTTGTAGTTGCAGCGTCGTTCCTCCTTTTTCCTTTCCTGCTTCGCTGTGTTTGTGCTGCAATGCGTATTCAATAAATGAAAGCAGGAATTTTCCATTTAAATTGTATTAAATTTACACCAGACGCAGGCGGAGAATCGGGCCGGGAAGGAAGGAGATAACCGAGTAGGAAGCCGGCAACAACAGCCCAACTGCAGCCGCAACATTTCCCCTGCTTGCCCCTGCTTCCCCACCCGAAAGTGTGGCATATCCGTTGGGGTCAACGGGCGACTGGATGCAGACCAAGAGCAGAGGGACAATCAGGCCGATAAATTGGTCACTTGGTTGCTGCTGCCACTAATTGGCAGGGCGAGAGCACTATCTATATGTGAATGAATGTGTGAGTGTGTGTCTGCCTGTGTAAATAATGTATCATGGCAGCTGAATTCTCCCAGCCCGCAGAGCTCTTATCACTTGTTAATTCCTACTGACTCAGCAACGCACCTCAATAATGCAAAGCATCTGCAGACGCAGACACACTAACTTATGCTAATCACATTATTTAACCGAGTTAATAAAAGGCGTTGTTAAAAGAATTTCAAGCATGCGAATCCTCGTGAGGATTTCTACTCCCGCAAGCGTGGAGTTCCTTGTGCCCAAAAATACGAAAATAAAAAAACGCGAGCATAATAAAATTTATGCGTTTTGATTTATGTGGCAGACGTAGACATCGCTATCAGCATGCGGTGCGTATACGTGATATTTTAACGCCAATTTTTGTATGTTTATCATGCGAGCGGCGCATTATCGTCAAGCGAAGCGCAAAGCCAACACAAAATGAAAGGATTATTCAGCACGGAATTTATGAGTGCGCAATAAATAAATTAGCCACAATTTGTACGGCATTTTGTGCACATTTAAGGTCCAGTTTAGCATCCTTTGAAGCTCTCTGTAAAGGTGACCTAATACAGGCACCCAAGTCAAATAGAATGCAACTTCAAACTAATTGCCTTCTGTAGCACTCAGTGTGGCAGCTGTTTGCGAATTCGTTTGACTGTCATTTTGCAGTCACATATCCCGACAACATTTGTGTCTCACTGCAAGTTCATCTAATTTCCGATTGCAGCTGAACCAAGCTAAGGCTTCAGGCTGTTGCCGCAGCCTTTTAATCAAAAGTTCGTCCGACTCCGGGCCTCACACTTTGTTCGCTTTTTGGCACAGGGCACACACACAGACACAGCATGTAACATACGTTTGCAATTTGCCTCTCATCTGCCTTTTAATCTTCTCTTTCTTCTTTCTCGCTCTCACATTTAGTAGCGCCTGTTTGGTTGGCAAACAAAACCGCATCCGGCAGTCGTTGTTGTCCCCCAGGGCCTGGCCAGGAGACACGCTCCAAAGCGCACAGTCAGCTTGAAATGTCAGACTGCCTGTATTGCAACTTGAATCTGAAGCTGCTGCCCAGCAGGTGAGGGTAGGTCATAGGGGACAGTAGCATTTTTGACAGGTTGCCATGGCTGCAGCTGCGGTACCACTGATTGGGCGCACTACCAGCATCAGGAGTTATGGCTCTGGTCAAAATATGCAAAGCCAGCAGATGCGTATAGCTATATTTTTTGCTACTACTAGCTATAGCTATTTCGTAGCTCGTTTAGAGAGCTGCCACGTAATCACATACGTGTATATACTATAAGAGTGTCAATCCTACGCTCAGTTCTGTGTCAGGCGATGCCTTGTCACCAGGTCTGCTAACGATGTCTCGTGGCTTTTCCATTGCCATTATGAGTATCGTTATTGTTGTCACATTTCCCCTTCCTCCACACACTCCACTTTTCCCCAACATAATGAAAAGAAAATATTTTGTTGTTTTCACTGGTATTTTTACTGCTGCTTTACATAAAGGCAGGCACATAATAAAACCGAAAACGAACATGCAAAATGAAAATGATAATGAGAATAACTCGACAGGTTTTTGTTTTCTGTTTTGTTGCCGTTGCCACCCGTTAAAAACCACAAAAAAGCAGCAAATTGAAATTTAATGAAATTTATTAATTTGCTACATTTCTGATGATGTGGCAAAAATATTTTATAATCAGCTACAAACTGATTCCTTGTGGGTTTTGTGTACAATTAAATAGTAAAGTTTTTACCATGCAAATTAAACAGAAAACAGAATTTAATATTTCACGTGGTTAAGCATGATTTAAATGTAAATTAAAACAATAGAAAACGTGATGCTGTTCAAGCTAAAAACCATGGCAAATGAAATAAACTTATTTTTCAAGCTAAAAACACTAGCTAAAACAAAGCTTAGCAAGTCACACCTAAAGTTGTGAAATTTAGCACGTATAATTTTTTGTGGCCAAAGCATTTCAAATATTTAAAAGATAAATAGCCAGAAGGAGGCAACTGACAAGCGGGTAAAAGCTTTGCAGATAGAAGAGTTAATTTAAGAGAACTGTGCAGCAAATTAAGACGTTATCTTGTGGCTACAAATATATAAGAGAAAAGCGAGTTAACCTTTAGATGAAGAGTAAATTAAATATAACAATCAAATTAAAAATTCATTTTACTCCAAAATGTTCTTCCACTTAGACCACATTTAAGCCAGCAACACGTACTTATTAAGGCTCTCCTCATTTCATGTGCGACTTGAACCTGTCAGAAGCAACAAACAACTTGAGGTAATGCGAATTACGTGTTCAATTTTTCATTTTATTACTGCTTGTGCTCGAAAGTGAAACCATATGGGAAATCTGCTTACAAAAACACGCAAATTAAAGTTCTTTGTCAAGCGAGACGAAATCGCGTCAAATCATCAATATCGTCATTTCGTCAATCATTTGCAGGAATATTAAACTATCCAGCTTCGGCTTTCGCAATGTTTTATTTATTTATGCGAAGCCTTTCACACGGTAAAAGCCACCGCATCCGAAATCACAATGCCTTTAGGTTTGCGGCCAGGAATGAGTTCTCCCAGCTCAACTTTGACATTCCCGTGTCGTTTTTTATGGCTTGCCTTTTATTGCGTGCCATTACTTCAATATTTCGTACCTCCCCATCGGTTCCCCCCCAATCGATACTGGGGACAACACATAGTCGACTTGCTTCAGTTGATTTCAGGTTCGTTGTACCCGCGCATATGAACTCGCTGTCGGTCTGCTTGGCCTGTCCTTAATGTATTTCAATTATTTTTATTGGCTTATCATAAATTATAATGCCCTCTGGCCTTGAGTTCCATATTTCGACTGCTCTCTGGCTTTGCGTCTTGCCTGCGTTGCCACTTAACTTTCACTTGCCTGCAACGCATTTTCACAGTTCCGTAGTTTTTCTGTTTCTTTAATACCCTCTCCCCCCGCATCTTCTGCCCTGCAACTGGAACACATGTTAAGCCTTGTTTTTGGCATTGCTGCTTCTTGAAAAACTGTCGCATGGCTTTGCCTTTAGCTTTGCACTGAGATTCTTGAGGAAACTTTCTGTTAAATGGTAACAACTTTTCGTTCTTGAAGCATTTTATAATTTCATGGCGTTTCTCTCATATTTTATTTAGCTGGTAAAACTTTATCAAGTTCATTATAGGACCAAGTGTTCCTTGATAAATTCTGTATTTGCAGCAGACTGAACTGAATTGAATATGTTAAGTGGCAGTCCTAAATGCTTATCGCAATTTGAACTCGCATTGTTAAGTTTAATGCTCTCTTTTCGAAATGAAAATTCTACATTTTTAAAGACTTTCATTTTTATTTCTCTTTCATTTCTCTGAGACAGAAAGAGGAAGCAGGCTTCGCTGAGTGAAACACGCAATTGGTGGCGCTTTCTCAATGCTTTTTGCAGTTCCTTCATTAATCATTAATCACACTTAAAACAAATATTTGTCTGTTGGCTCAGTTTCTCTTGCTTCTCTTCCCTTATTCATTTAGTTGTTCATATTATTTATTCATTGCAATTTGGAACAGTTCCCCCGTTGCACTTGCCGCATTTAACACGCCGCATTGCCTCTGCGAGTCTATTACAAAACTAGCTACCTACCTAACTTCCTTCTCTCTCTCTCTCTCTCTCTCTCTCTCTCTCTCTCTTCTGCCCTTCTCAGTCACCTTTTTTACCATTTTAATTATCACGCTATCGTCAACATCCGCATTGCTGTTGTTGTAATTGTTGCAAGCTCCACCGCAAATGCAATTTCCGTGCAAAATATTTGCACAAAGGCGCAAAAAACTTTCTCCTACTCGACAAATTCGACGCGTCGAAAGTTGAAAGTCGAAAGTTTCCATCGACTAAGACAGTAGACGCTTTTCATTTATTGCCGCACTACTTGGAGCCTTCGTAGTTCAGGACTTGCAACTTGCAACTTTTAACGGTTGCTTTTTCATTCGAATACTTTGCGGCGTTTGCGCGCTTTGTAAATAACAAGCAAAATGAACTAAAATTTAGTACGCCGCTTCGTGGCTTGGAATTAAAACAGAAATTCTTAGTGCGAAAAATAGAGAGAAAGGAAGTGCATTTGTAAAATGAACATGATAAGAAAAGCAAGAGAGAAAAATTTACCATGGAATTAAGTAGTTGCTACACCTTTACCTTATAAGACAAATGACATAATCGATGGCTTTTATGCCAAGGGAAGGATAAGACCTTTACTGGCTAAACATTTATGATTATTTATTTTGTTGTCATTAAATTTTATAAATAATATTATTTTATTTGTTTATTAATATTTAAATATAAATTGTAATATAATATTGTTAAATTCCTAACTAACCAAAGCTAATTCATAATTTTTACGGTCTTCAATGAATTGTTACTTTGCTCTTAGTTGACATTAAACAAATAAATAACTAAATAAATAATCATTAAATTTTGAAAGTTATACATTTTTAAATATCTTTATACCATAGGACCATTGAATTGGTCAAAAATGGTATACCAAGTTTGTGCAAATGTATGTAACATGCAGAAGGAAGCGTGGCAGACCCCCCAAAGGGTATATATTCTGACTCAGGATCACTAGCTTTGTCGATTGAGCCATGTCCGTCTGTCTGTCCGTCTGTCCGTTTGAACGTCTAGATCTCAGCTATTACAAAAGCTAGAGACACCATATTTCACATGAAGGCAATTAACATGAAGGTTCCTGTATACCATAGGTAGATCGAGTTTATTTTAAATTTTTGACGCAAATCGATAATTTTCGATTATCAGGAGAAGTATTGAAGTTACAGCTTTCTGCTTTGGTATAAACATGAATAATTGCAATATAAATCTATTCCCCAAATTACAATCCACACAGAAGTTATCCATGTTTTCGTTTTCCGTACTTCCACTGCTTGACCTTCGTTTCAGCCGTAGCGTGTGTAAAGCTATGCCGTTTTCACATGTAGATGGCACTATTTAAAGCTAGATCTAATTTAAACAATAGATCGCAGATAAGCTAGTGCAGAGTTTTTTGATGGAATTAAATGTGTGATAATTTGTTTCGAAACTGGGCGAATGGTATCTTACTGTCTGGCGCGCTCGACTGTAGCTTTCCTTACTTGTTTTAATTATACAATTGCAGATGGTATATTAATTTTGGCCAGAAGCTTGCAACGCACCTTAGGAGTCATCTCCGTCCCTATAAAGTATATATATTCTTAATCAGCATCAATAGGGGAGTCAAACTAGCCATGTCCATCTTTCCGTCCGCCTTTTGCAACGCAAAGTAGTCTATCAGTCTTAGAGGTATCTTGATGAAACTTGGTATACATGCTGCAGGCTGTAAATAAGTCGGAACGAGCCGGATTGGACCGATATATCGTATATCTTCCATAGAACCTATCGTCCGACTTTTATAATTTTTCAAGGCATCGCTATGAAACTTTTCTGATATATGTCTAATTACATATGTCAAATAAATGCTATGCAAGTTTTATTAAAACCCCACAGATATATCATTAAGCTACCATAAAACCTATCAGCCGATTTAATATGAGGAGTAACCGCAATGGTATAAAACCTTCGGCATGTCGAAGGTAGAATTTTTTTCTTGTTTTTAATAATAATTTAAATTTTAATAATCAATTGAACTTGAATTTTTTTGTAAGTCATTTATTTTATTCATATAAAATAGTTTTCGTTAGTCGTTGAGTCGACTGAATAGATAAAAATAATAAAAAATTTAGTTTTAATATTTAAATAATTGTCAAATATTATATAGTACTTTCTGTTAGGGTAAAATTAACTTTCACAGGTTGTTGCCCCCATCAAAGTTATTTGAGCCAAAGTTTTTTTGTTGCTTTTGTTTGTCTGCTGCATACCGACAAAGTGCACTTTATTTGATGAGCTCCAATGACAGACTGTAGTCTACCGCGGGAAAAGCCAATAAAGTAGCTGCAAGCGGATAGTATAAGACCAACCCAGACTTCGCTCGGACTGTAAACGGGGCCGCAGACAAGCAGCAGAGCTGACAGCTCGCCTTTTCTTGCCTTTACAATTTTGCAGCTCACTGAAAAAATAATGAGAAATTATTGGCGCAATGCGCCTCGAGTAGGACAAATGACGTGGCGAACTCGAGTACGTTACGTATACGCCACGTTTGCTCTGGCAGCTTACACAATTAAATTAAACGTACACTTAATAGGCTTTTCTTTTATAAGCTCTCGCTATATATACCTTTCTGATCGGATGCAATAAATGAAATTTAAAGCATGGCAAGGCAAGAAGCAGTAGAACTAATGTTGCCATCTTATTTACGAGCCAACGAACCCAGAAGTGTTGTGCATTGCACTACAAAATCTGGTTGGCAGCTTTCCACTTCATTGGCATTGTGCAACATTGTGGCTGCAGCACGTATTACGAGCCGCAAGGGGCTGCCTCAATTTACAACCAGAGCATAAATTTTGATTCCCTGTGACTTATGGGCCAACGCACAGAGCAGGCTCAATATATAATATGTTGCTATTTTGGCAAGGGTTCGTTCTCTCCTTCCACATAAGTTAGGTGATAAGTTCGCACGTTTTTCACATTAGTTTCGTTTCCACAACTGAACCGAAATATTTATTTAAACTAAACGAATTATTAAGTCTGTCACTTCTATCGCACAAGTGTCGAATTATAACACCTGCACGACAAATACCTCGGCAATAATGTGTAAGTGCCTCGTTTATGTTGTGCAATGTGCGTGAGACGATTAACTTAATTAGATGTGCAAATCCAAGACTCGACATGTCGAAGACAAAGCCGCAGCAACTTGACAGATAAGCAGACTCTGGGGAGGGGAGGAAAAAGATACTTATAATGTTTAAATATTTGTTTGGTGCAGCAGGGGGAGGTGGGTTGGCATCAAGTGACAAGAGACACCAAGATAAACACAAACAAATACACACGCTTCCTGTCGGAGCCACAGCTACAGCCACAAAATCCGCCTCAGGCTCAACCGAGGCCCTTTTTCCTTTATGTTTTGTGCTCTTAACACGCTCTTAAGAGCCTTAACATAATTTCCTCAAAGTTCTGTGTAAAATTTTAATTTTTCCCGCGCACACACATAAGCATGTATACACGCATGCACACACACGTATAGCGGAACTTTTAATAAGCACTTTAATTAGCTTAAGTTTTCATGTCGCCATTTTGTATTCCCAGTGAGGAGGCCTCGTTGGGTTCTTGTGTGATCCCTGATGAGGTGACTACATCAAATTAATTGCCTTGTTGGTTAGCCTATGCATGTGCACCCTTGTGTGTGCCTCTGTTTGTGTGTGAGTGTGCTATGCATAGCAGTTTAATCCCGTCGTTTAATCCCGGCTTGGCCTTTGTCTGCTCAGCTTAGGAAAACTTTTCATTTTCATTTGAGTTTCAACTTCTACCGCTTCGAAGAAATATGAGGCGACACCTGACCCCCTCGGGGAGACTCTCTTTCTACATTTCTCACCTTTGTGTGACCCTTGCGGCCACACACACATACGTCGGTTCGTCAATCTGTCATTGAGTTGAGTGTGTGGCCGAAGCGGAACTTTAAATTGCGTTTTCTTTGCTCAACTTTTCGCATACGCAGAGGTGGAATTAAATAGACAACTTCGTGGGAGGGGGAGCAGACTGTGTGTGTGTGCTGATTTCTGTTTTGTTATTCATGGAATTGTTTAAAAATTTAGATTGCTGTGAAACTTGCAAATGACATTTGCCATGGCTGTTGCTGTCGATGTTGTTGTTGTACGCACTTGCCGGAAAAATCATATTAGGGCAAGAATGATGGGCAGAGAGTGATGCGTAGAGGGAAATTAAATTTGAAATTTTCTTATAAATACACTCTTTCTCTCTCTCTCTCTCTTACTTTTCCTTTCTTTTTCCTTAAAGTAGCGCAACTTCCTGCATTATCCAAGTCAGGTTTCTCTATTAAATTTTCATTCTCTATCAATTCCTTTAGTTCCCTCTATGTACCTCTTCCAACCTTCCCCACGCACTACTCAAGTTAATGAAAAAAGCCTCTTAAAATTCCACGTGGAAATGGAAACATCCAAAGCAGACCAACAACAAGAAGACCAAAGTATTTGCAGGCATAATTTAATTAATTAGAAGGAAGCCCTAACCCCAATACCTGCCCTGCCCCAATACCTGACTACTTCTGCCACTTAGCCGAGAGCCGCAGCTGCGTTGCGTGAATGAAACCTGCAGATGAGCAATTCATTTGGGTTATATCTGGCTGTCCCTCCCTTCCCCTCTCTTCTTCCCAGTCATTCCACACTCCTTAATTTTGAAACGCGATAAAACTGTAAACTGAGCCAATTCATTAATTTTGTTGACCAGCAAACAGAAGCAACAGGAAAGAAGCCACAATTAAAGCGAGCGTGGGAGAGAGAGAAGAGAGGACTAGAATAGAACAGCGTTGAGTCCTAAGTCACCTTGGTTTTCATTTCAGTGAAAAGCTCTTTGTTGTTGCGGCAACAAAGTGAGCAACCTCGTTTGGTCAGTGAACCGTGTGAGCAGCAGACGCTGACAGAGAGAGAGGAAGAAGTAGAAGGAAGGCAAGGGAGACCGCAGCTAGTTGGGGCATTCATTGAGTGGCAAATACACTCTGAGCCGTGGATATCAAGCAGAGAGGGTCGTCGTCGCTTTTGCGCTTGGCCAATTGCGGTCGAGTGTCATCGAACAGAGCAGACAACTGACAGAGCAACAAGGGTGGAGAGGGAAAGGGAGCAGGGGATTAGCTGATGTGCAGCCAGTTTTCCACATCATTAAGTTCTTAATTAGCCTAGCTGCCATTTTTGTAGTGCACTCAGCGAGAGGGAAAGAGATAGGGAAAGAGGGAGGGAGATAGCATGTACCTACTTTGCATACTGCAGAAAAATGTCTTAAGCTGCTTTTCCGCCCTGCAAGTCTTAGCCTGCTTATCTTGTTTCGTTCCATCCGAGTGGCCATGCAACAGGATCAGCGAAGGCGATGGCGAAGACGAAGACTTCTTTAAGCGCTTCTTAAGTGCAAATGGTGATTGCCTGCTTAGTGCTCACTACAGTTGTGCAGGGTTCAATGCATTTCGAAAGCAGAAAAGGATAACTTAAAAGCTAATTAAATGCAATTTAATAAAGCTTCATTCAGCCATAAGGAAAAGCTGCTCTTTAGTTCCAATTGGAATGCACTTCATGTAATGCCCCTGCCTTAGCATCCTCCCCCCCCACCCTTCATAACTATCTAGCTTTTCTTTCCTATACCTAATTAGATTATCTCATCGCGAAAGGATTGACACGGACGTGTCCAATCCCTAATTGGAATGTATTGTGGTTGCAGTACGGAGTTTTCGACTTTCCCGATGTCGCATTGCTGATTTACGGCCACAGTGGGCACTCGGGCAGACAGGCAGTCGGACAGATGCACATGCCGAGTGGGCGACTGCAAATGCAGCCTAAATGTGTTGCAGTGGTTTCGATGGTTTCATGGGGTAACTGGGGGAGTCACCTGTGACCTGGCATTCGTATCGACACCGGCAGACATCTTTTCATGCATGCAGATTATGCCGGTTTATCGGCTTCGCATCGTATTCAAATTGACAGCTGCCATTGCGAGTAGCAGCTTCCACAATGATTGAAAAATTGGCTTAAGTGCTTAACTAATGGTAAGAATGGCAATAAGTCGATCCACAAACAATAACCCACACACACACTTGCACACACACACACAATAAGTCCCACTTATGCCCCCGACATAAATCTCTTACCAGTTGGTCTGAACTTGACCAGGATTCCCTTCCCTTCACTCGTTGCGTTGCGTTGCGTTGCGTGAGTCTGCCCCATTTTGGAGTGTGCGTCCATTAAACGTTGAAGGCCCACAGAGTAGGCCTATAAATATTGGGGCAATAGGAGGAAACTCCATGCAGAAAGGGACTTAGTCGTGGACAGGACCCACTTAATTGGTCCTCAAGCGGCAAAGGGGGCCGAATTGCGAGGTGGAAGCACCAAATGGAATTCCAAATCACTTCCCAGTTGGGTTCAAGCGATAGGTGTCTCTTCTATCCATCTGTCATTGATGGCATTCTCTTTCGCAAATGGTATTTAAATAATTTTCAGTTTTAAATGAAAAGTTTACCCATTAATTTGCATATTTTCTAGATTTTTGTTTACTCTGCGAAGTGATTAAACAAACTTTGCCGTCGATTTTTAATTAAATTATTCAGGATAATAACCAAATTGCAGCGTGAGCAGTTTTCAATCTCTACGTGTCACGTTTTATGCTGCTGCTGCATTATTTCCACACTCATCGGGAATCAAAACAATTACACACACTCACACACACACAGAGATACACACACCAAAGTTAACTGCAAATTGCAGCTGTAAATTGCAAATGCAAATCGCAGTTTTCCCCCATTTTGCAGCGACAACACAATGTGCACCTAACACTTCAGTTATGCAATTCCTCCACACATGCGAGTATGTATCTGTGTGTGTGTGTGTGTGTGTGTGTAATTGATTGTGTGTGTGATCATGTGTAAAATGCCATTCGCCCCTCTGCCACAGCATGTCAAATAAAAGGAGCATGACAAAAATGTGCTTTGAAAATGGCAAAGGGAAAATCTAATGGAAATTAACTAACAAAGTTTCCAATTTGCCAATTCGGACGAAAGTAATTACAACAAGTAAAGAAAGCTACAGTCGAGCGAGCCCGACAGTAAGATACCTTTCGCCCAGTTTCGAAACAAATTATCACATATTTAATTCCATCAAAAAATTCTGCACAAGTTTATCCTCCACCTATTGTTTAAGATTAGATTTATCTCTGAATAGCGCCATCTACATGTGAAAACGGCATAGCTTTACACACGCTACGGCTGAAACGAAGCATCGTGATAATGACGTCACGACGCGCAGCACAAGCGCAAGCAGTGGAAGTACGGAAAACGTAAACATGGATAATTTCTGTGTTTATGGTCCGACTGGATTGTAATTTTGGGAATAGATTTATATTCCAATTATTTATGTTCATACCAAAGCAGAAAGCTGTAACTTCAATACTTCTCCTGATAAACGATTATCGATTGCGTGGGCGGTGGGCGTGGCACCTCAAATGTCAAATAAATTTCATCTGCGCATGATTTATGGGAACCATCATGCCAAATTTGGTGTCTATAACTGTAAAACTGTTTCCTTTATATTCAAAAATTATCGATTTGCGTGGGCGGTGGGCGTGGCACCCCAAATTTGAAAAAAATGCATTCTGCGCAAAGTTTACAGGAACCTTCATGCGAAATTTGGTGTCTGCAACTGTAATACTTTCCTCAATATTCGTAAATTATCGATTTGCGTGGGCGGTGGGCGTGGCACTCCAAATTTGAAATAAACTTGATCTGCGTATGGTATGCAGTAACCATCATGTCAAATTTGATGTCTCTAGCTTCTGTAATAGCTGAGATCTCGACGTTCATACAAACAGACGGACAGACGGACATGGCTCAATCGACTCGGCTGTTGATCCTGAGCCAGAATATATATACTTTCTGAGGTCTGCTATGTTTCCTTCTGCCTGTTACATTCTTTTGCACAAACTTAGTATACCATTTTTGACCATTTTCAATGGTCGAATGGTATATTGAGAGCAGCAAAAGTTTTCAGTGTACGAGGGGGGAAAACTTTGCAGACAGAGGGAAAGTAAATTTAATAATTGGGAATTCACGGGGGAAGCTTTTCCTTTCGCCTGTTTAGGTTTCATTTATATTAACCTAATTTGACAGAAATTGAAATTAAAATAAAGCCAGCATAAAGCGCCACAAAGTAAGGAAAATCTTTAAAAAACAAGGCAAAACTTACGCAGTTTGAAACGCAGAGCTCTTTGGCATTTACTTCCAGGCCATTAAGGCACAATGACACAGGCGGACAGTAGGCGAAAGAATGTGGTAAGGGGCGTGGCAAAAAGACCTTTGTCTAAACTTTTGGCCTAAATTTGCTTGCCTGCCTGAGCCAGGATTGACTTTTTTGTCGCCTCTGACACTGTGAACCCTTGTCAGCTGGGCAGAATAAGAAGAAAAGCGGATGAGGCAGCGATGACTGAGCCGATAATATCGAATTTGCTAGGAAAACCCTTCGCTTACAGGACAAGCAGAACGTATACAGACAGACGCCTTCTTATGTGCAGATTATCGTTGTCGCTGCTATCACTCAGTCATAATAAATCATTCCGCTGCTGCGAGAGACAGATAGAAAGACGGGGAGGGGAAAAAGCTGTACTTAAGGTCTTTATCCCCATCTGATTGTACGCCTCTTTGCTACCCAATGATTTGCCACACTTTGCCGGCAGGTGGCGCCTACCTGGGCTGACCCTGAACCCAGTAAGCAGCCGCAATTAAAATCAGCTTGAAATATATCCGCTCGTGGCCAACATTAAATAGGGAATCGCCTCGCCCTTCCTCTCTTCTTTCTCCCCTCCTTCTTCTTCATCTTCTTTGCCATTTACAAGCAGATTAAGAAATTAATGGCTAAACATCGCAGGGTTCTCTATTCGGGCAAAGAAATGCGATTTGTTTGCCTGACTTTTGCTTTCGAGCGCTTTGTCATTTCTCATCTTTTAACTTCGCCACGGGGCAGTCCAAGAAGCCGCCCACATAAAGCAGATTAGCACGAGAACCAAGTCTTTTTCAAGTGAAACATGCACATTATAATGAAGGAAAGCCATCTAATTGCGTTATCTCGCTTAAAAAGAGAGAAAACAAGATAACGAAAGAAAGAAAGAAAGAGAATAAGATTAAAATTCTGTCATATTTTGCCTAGTCATAAGCGTTCACAGCGCAGCCTCTGCAGTTGCTAAGCACCTGGCCACAAAATTAAATAAGGAGAGATTGGGGAAGGCAGGAGGAGAAATCGTGCTCCGATGAGGCAGCAACTAACAAGCACATCGACAGTCGTTAAAGGAGCACCATGACAATGTCCGTCTCCACAGACAGATAAACAACAAGAACACAATGTCACACAAAAGATAAACTTAATTTCGTCAAAGAATAGGCAAGTTAAGGTAAAGACATAAAGAGAGATAGAGAGAAGAGAAGAATGGGCAACTTCCGTTTCCGCCAACAACGGTTTCCTGTGAA
The DNA here is from genome assembly GCA_018904095.1 of Zaprionus ghesquierei. Classification (NCBI taxonomy): domain Eukaryota; kingdom Metazoa; phylum Arthropoda; class Insecta; order Diptera; family Drosophilidae; genus Zaprionus; species Zaprionus ghesquierei. The sequence continues at coordinate 70,490 of JAEIGP010000098.1, read as the reverse complement.
ACAGTCAGAGCGACAGTTAGTCAGCCCGTTAGTCTGCTTAGTGGCTAATTTGCAAATAGAATGGAAATTGTGGCATGATAGAGAGCAGCGAGGGGAGGCAACTAATTTTTGCAATTTAATTACAACTGCTTTCTATGGCAGAAGGTAGCAAAGGTAGAGAAGGCATTAAGGCAACAGTGCGCACACTCGAAGTAGATAGGCAAATTTATTGCCTTCTTTAAGCGAGCCGTATTAAAGCTAAGCGATTGGGGCAAAGTTAAGTAGCAACATTAACTATGGAGCTGGCACAGAGTAGCATATGGTAGGTACATATGTATGTAACAACGCTGGAAGGTGCCTCTGCCTTGTGCATGTGTCAAAATATCACGCATACGACCCGTAGCTCACAAAATTTGCATATTACGAAATGATAAAAGGACCACGCTGGGAATATAAATTTTCGCTCTTGTTTTCAAAGTTGAAGCTGTATTAAAGTGATGACATTCACTGACTTGTCCCGAAAACAAAAATTTATTCACATTTTTTGCAGCCAATTGACCTCCTGCTCCCTGTCAATGCGATGCGATGTCCTTCACGCCTGCAGCGTGTTTGCCATATATATATATTTGATTTCGCCTTCTGCAAATGTTGTTATTTTCGCTTCTGTTGTTTTTACAATGCGATATTGGGGCCCTATCCTCTCACCCCCACACTCACTCTTCCCGCATTGCCTCATTTCACGCTGACATGAGTCGTAGTAATTGTAGTAGGAGTAATTGGAAGGTAGGGGAGGGGGGAGTAAATGTGATTGGCGAGTGGAAATATTTATAGCCCGCCTCGCAATGAAGAGTAATTAATATGTTTGTCTCTAGGCATATGTGCCAGGGGAAGAGTGAGGAGAAAAGAAATGTGGCAAGTTTTTTCCACTTTCAAAGTAACATAAATAGTGTGTGCGCGCGGTTTAAGCACAGCTCTTGGTAGTCTTCCACGCGTAAGTCCAAATCATTTGTCATAATTTATGCTTCACTAACGAACAAAGAGAAAAAAATCCGCCTCATACCAAGCGATGAGGCCATTAAACTGCCAATAACAACAACAACAAGTTTGAAAACCAATTATTTACACTCCTGCAATAAAAATATGCCACACGCTGCGTTCACAAGAATGGACGCGGACCTCCCTCCTCCTTCGTCCCGTCTGCCTCCCCGTTCCAATTTCGAAACGAAAATTGTGTCAAAAAATTGTCATTGTGAAATTTATTACCTTTTCTTTTGACTGGCTGCGAATCTTCTACGCCAACATTGCATTTCTTTTGCTCCGTCATGATTTTTTATGGGCTCCCAGAGAAACCTGTGTGGCATGGGGAGGGGTTAGAACTTTTGATTTTTATCACCCCAAACGCAGCGTTTGAGGTGACAAATCCAAATCTGAATTGAGTTTTTGCCATGAATAGACCTTGAATTTGCAAAAAACCCAATAATGAAAATGGAAAGTCGGGAGAGCAAACGCTCCCGATTTGGCATTTCAATTTGTTGTCCATCACCAGAAGCCACATAATCAATCAGTTTGTAATGTGTATGTCTCTTTTTTCTCACTCTCTCTCTTTCTCTTTTTCTTGCAGACCAAAAATGTTGCAGCGCCTGGATGTGCAGTGGGCCACATAACGTTGCCTTCATCCTCAGCATCCTCCGCAGAACCAAATGCCAACCATTTCGCCGCCTACATCAATGGAAATCTTTGGCTGCCTGACGCTGGTGCTCGGCATGCTTATCAGCAGCGGTAGGTGGTCACCCGAGCATCAGTGGATGTGACTCGTCTAAACGACAATGGAATAATGAAGTGTATACAGACGGACAGACAAACATGGCTTAATCGACTCGGCTAGTGATTCTGAGCAAGAATATATATACTTTATGGGGTCGCAGATGCCTCTTTCTACCTGTTACGCACATTTCGACAAACACAATAGACCATGTATTTTTTTAAAACCCATGGTCTAAAAATCTTTCGATAATTCTAAATAAATTTAAACTTAATTTGTACATGGCAAAGTTAAGAATACTGATTAATATAATATAATATGCTTTGTCTTTTCCCCCCTCCATAATAACAAGCATAACTTCTATGTTAAATTACTGTGTATAGCAATACCTACTTAGAGTAGTACTTAGAGTATATCTATATCTATATCTATATCTATATCTATATCTATATCTATATCTATATCTATATCTATATCTATATCTATATCTATATCTATATCTATATCTATATCTATATCTATATCTATATCTATATCTATATCTATATCTATATCTATATCTATATCTATATCTATATCTATATCTATATCTATATCTATATCTATATCTATATCTATATCTATATCTATATCTATATCTATATCTATATCTATATCTATATCTATATCTATATCTATATCTATATCTATATCTATATCTATATCTATATCTATATCTATATCTATATCTATATCTATATCTATATCTGTATCTGTATCTGTATCTGTATCTGTATCTATATCTATATCTATATCTATATCTATATCTATATCTATATCTATATCTATATCTATATCTATATCTATATCTATATCTATATCTATATCTATATCTATATCTATATCTATATCTATATCTATATCTATATCTATATCTATATCTATATCTATATCTATATCTATATCTATATCTATATCTATATCTATATCTATATCTATATCTATATCTATATCTATATCTATATCTATATCTATATCTATATCTATATCTATATCTATATCTATATCTATATCTATATCTATATCTATATCTATATCTATATCTATATCTATATCTATATCTATATCTATATCTATATCTATATCTATATCTATATCTATATCTATATCTATATCTATATCTATATCTATATCTATATCTATATCTATATCTATATCTATATCTATATCTATATCTATATCTATATCTATATCTATATCTATATCTATATCTATATCTATATCTATATCTATATCTATATCTATATCTATATCTATATCTATATCTATATCTATATCTATATCTATATCTATATCTATATCTATATCTATATCTATATCTATATCTATATCTATATCTATATCTATATCTATATCTATATCTATATCTATATCTATATCTATATCTATATCTATATCTATATCTATATCTATATCTATATCTATATCTATATCTATATCTATATCTATATCTATATCTATATCTATATCTATATCTATATCATTATACCAATGTCGAAGAAAATTTGGGCTGAAGTTAAGGTAAATAATATTGAGTAGTAAATCATACAACAACAAATTGAGCTAGCGAGTGCAAGCAAGTCCAAAGCCAACACGTGGCCCCAAAGCGCCTGTGTGTGTATTTGTTTGCATGTGCTCGCCTTGGAGTGAGTGTAAGTGTGTGTGTGTGTGCGTGAGGGAAAATGTAGAACAACACTAAAAACTTTATTACATTTGGACCCACAGGGGGCGCTTTATCCGAGTAGAAGTAAAAGTAAAAGCAATTTCGCTTCAGTCTGCTCTGTTATTGTTTCTGTTTTAGTGAAATTAACTATTTCTACGAGCGACAGTAGCAACAAAAACAACAACAGCAACAATAACAGTAACAACAACAACAAGCCACAGGGCAACAACTATGTGTTTATCGCACTACATACCATACATATTCAGACGGCTTTGCGTGCACTGTGCAAGATTTTTTTTTCATTTTATTTTTTTGTTGTTCTTTTTGTTTTTGTATTTTTTATGCCCTTCTTGCTTGGCTGTAATTGCCGCTCAGGAAATGGCCGAGCCCATGGACTCCTCGTCTGGCACGGTCGACGCGCTCTAAGAGGTTCCTTAACCCAGACTCTAATGAACTTTGCCAGTTGCCGTACGTTGGATACGAGCAATATTTTAATTAAATCCGAAGCTCAACTATGGCATAAATTTAACTAACCTCGGGTAGCTGAAAGAAATATTTATTAATGTATGAACTACTTCGTCACTCGGCATATCTATTAAATGATTTAATCGCCAGCTGCGACAGTCAAGTAAGTATTTGCCATCCTAACTACGTTTGCCATCATATTTTTCTATGTCACGATAAATCAACAAAAAGTCACAGTTTATACGGGATATTGCGGCCTGCAAATCACAGTGGATAGCAGCTGTGGAAAGGAATGCAAATATTTAACAGCGGCAATGGGAAGTTGTGTAATGGCTGAGGAAACTATAAAATAGAAGAGTGGAGGCTTTATAATACTATAACCGCAGCCGGAGAACTTTGTTGTTGTACAGTTAAAAGTTAGAATAGGGCATAAAAATTAAAGGGAAACAAGTAAGAACGGCTACAGTCAAGTGTTGACTGTATACGACCATGGATTTATCAAGGTTATGAAAAAAATCAGATTTAGAAAACTGTTATTGGTAAACGTGATTTTCAAAGATAAAGAATAAACAACACATATAATTTTCAGTTAGACGCCAAGCAGTCCAAGAAGTTGGAAAAAAAACACTGCTTGGAAAAAAACACTGCTTGCTTGCTTGCAGTGGGCGCAGTGCAAATCTATATGAAGCGTTGAATAACTTTTATGTTCATTATCCGATCGGAACCAAATTTTCAGCGATCGTTTAGGTGGTGATAGTTATCATTCACACCAAAACTGAATACTATATCATTATTATTGCGCTTGCTATACGGTTTATCGATTTGCGGGGGCGGAAGTAGGCGTGTCCCAAATTTTAATACAAATTTTACGGCGTATGATTCAGATAAGTGTTGTCACCAATTTTGGTGACTCTAGCTTTTTTAGTTTCTGAGATATAGGCGTTCATACAAACGGAAAGACGGACAGACAGACATGGCTTACTCGACTCGGCTAGTGATCCTGAGCAAGAATATATACACTTTATGGGGTCGCAAATGCCTCCTTCTACCTGTTACGCACATTTCGACCAACACAATAGACCATGTATTTTTTTAAAATCCATGGTCTAATAAATGGTATAGGGGTAGGGAGATTAGTTGGTAGGAGAGGCTAATTCGAAAGTAATAAGAATTAATTTGGGGAGTTGCTTCAATTTGAAAATCATTTTTAAATGTTAAATATGTTTAAGAAAATCTGTAATTTTGATTGATTATTCCTATGAAAGCTATTGCATATATTCATCGCATTTTGATAAAAAGATTTATTAAGATAAAGTCTACTATATAATTTCACATGATATTGAAAACCTATATAATTTTGAAAAAAAAAATGCTTTAAAACCAAGTCTCACATTTCAGACAATCGTTCCTATTACAGCTTTATGTTATAGTCTTTCTAACTTAATGAAATTTCGACAGCATCAGAAGGCATATGTACCAAATTTGCAAATGTACAAAGCTGAAATATATACCTAGTTTGCGGTCAGACAGACATGTCAAGTTGTGCTCGCCTAAAGATGCTAGTTAAGAACATATGTATATAGCTTATTGGGTCGAAGATGACTCTTGAGGTGCGTTGCAAGCATCTAGCCAAAATAATTATACCCCTTGCGAAGCTATTAAATTAAATCAAGTTTATGTGTAATTTAATTTGTAATTAAACTTAAAGTAGAAGAAGGTTTCGTCACTTATTTGATTATTTTTGGAGAAGAATGCGAAGAATAATAATTAATACTAAATAGTAAAGTATATAAGAATACAATGTTATATCTATTATGTATGCTGATGACTCTTCTTGCAAATATGAAGTGATATGTAACAAATTTGAACATCCAATTGTATTTCAACATTAACAGGACTGCCTCCTTTCGCCTTTTCTAGACGCCCATTCAACGATAGACGATTGTCATTTAAATCAATTTTCTAATTCTATCACTTATTTGAAGAAATATGTTGTCACATTTGGCTTAGTCTGCTTTGGCTGTCATTTCGTCAACTTGTCCGCGCGCCCACCTGTCGACCTGCCCATCCATCCCTACCTCGCATTGTGGCTTCGCCCTGCCCCGTCTGTCCTTCTGTCAAGCGCAGGCCACCACGTCCACTTGGCATATTTAATTATCTGTCAATTCATCAGCAAGTTTCGTGAGTACGTGTGAGTGTGTGTGTACTATGTATGGGTGTATGGGAGCGAGTGTGTTTTGTTTATTTTGCAGCTGGCCGAGCTGAAATAATGGCGCCCGCATGAAGGCAGAAAGAGAGGCGTAAACAGAGAGCGCGCGAGACAGAAAGAGACAGAGCCACAGACTGTAGCGCACTGTTGCGATAATAATAAATGAGTAATAAACAATAAAAAAAGAGAAAAGAGAAGAAAATCCACAGCAACAACAACAACGACGAAAATGAGAACGGCCTGAAAGGCACGAAGCGTTGCCAAGTGCGGCCTGCGCGCATAAATGGAATGACAATGAAAGGGGACCACAGTTGTTGCCACATGTGGGCGCAAGGTGAGGCGACACCCTAACAAAAAAATAAAAAAATAGGGGAAAACGAGAACGAAAGAAAAAGGCCAAGGCAAGCGAGGCGGTTACAAATGTCATGTACTTGCAGTGCAACTAAGCTAAGTAGTGTGTAGATGAGTTTTGAAGCAGCACATCACATTATGTATACGCCTCGTGCGCCCATCTACATTGCGTATACGCAGAGTTGTCTCACGAATATTACCAACAGTCACGTAGCAAACCAAATGCTACCGCGTTGTTTTAGTATGTGTGCGTGACACGTATGTGTGTGTGCGTGTGTGTGTGTGCGTGTGTGTGTGTTTTTTTTTTTTTTTTTTTTTTTTTAAAAAGACGTTGACGCACCGCAGTACTTCAAGTGGTCTTTGTGACACCAGGCCGTAGCCTGTTGTAAAACACCGTTCTTACTCCCTCCTGGCCCCGCCGTTAGGCATTACAACAGGGGGGAGTATAGCCTTAGAGGCTCGCATCTGCTCGGATCCTTTCCTCTCGCCTCAGCTGCACCAAAACGCTACATGCCATCGCGTTCACAGCATCCCATTTTTCCTGGCAGGCCACCATGTTCGGCACAAGGTTTCCGGGTGATGGTGTCTCCCCGAACGCCTCCTCCACCGCAAATCTTTCCCTGTTGAATCGGGGGCACACGAATATGACGTGCTCGGCATCTTCTTCATAGCCTGCACCACAGGTGGAATCCTCGCTATGACCGAAGCGGTGCAGGTAGGCTCTAAAGCAGCCATGTCCACTTAGAAGCTGGGTCAAGTAGAAGTTTATCTGCCCATGCTTCCTTCCAATCCAGGGTTCGATTTGCGGGATAAGCCGTCGCGTCCAGCTGCCCTTCTGGGAGACCGACCATGTATCTTGCCATCGTGGTATGAGGTTACCTTGGTAGTCATTACCAGTATCCTGGTTCCTCATCGCCGCTACCCTTGACTCGACTAGAAGGTCAAAGGGTGGCATGCTGGCGATCACATGCGCAGCCTCGCCCGAGATAGTTCGGAAGCCGCATGCTATCCTGAGAGCGCACACTCGGTAGATTGCCCGAATCGCTCTTGTATGCGTTTTCTTCGCTGTTACCTTTGCCCATATGGTTGCAGCATACAGCGTGATGGACTGGACAACGGACGTCAGAAGTCGTCTCCTCAGCTGCTTTGGTCCCCTTGTGTTGGGCATGATTCTTGCCAGTGCCGTGCATGCTACTGCCGCTTTCCGTGCTGTGTGGGACATGTGGTCCTTAAAACTGAGCCGATGGTCCAGAACCACTCCAAGGTACTTAAGTGAGGGTCGCGAGCATACAGTTGTGTCGCCAACTATGATGCTAGCTATCTCCACCCTTTTCCGCGAACTGATTAGTACCGCCTCTGTTTTATGCTCCGCTAAGGAAAGACCCTCTTGGGAGAGCCATGCTCGCGCCATCCTGATGGCTGAGTTGACCATCTCCTGGACTTCATGCAGTTGCTTTGCAACGGCTACGATAGCCACGTCATCCGCGAAGCCCACGATCTTCACTCCTTCTGGCAGGGCTAGCCTCAGGATTCCATCGTACATCAGGTTCCATAATGTTGGACCCAGTACTGATCCCTGTGGGACTCCACTGGAGACACGGTACGTCGACTCTCCTGCACTGGTCCTATAGTGGAGCACTCTTCCCTCGAGGTAGCTACTCATCATCCCAATCAGGTAGCGGCAGCAGCAGCGCAGGCTCGACGTATCCAGCAATGACGAGGATTTACCAACTTAACCTCAACCACTGCGAAGCAGCGCATGACCTGCTAGAGCAATCGGTAAGAGCAAGTAATATTGACGTTGCCATACTGAGCGAGCCGTACCGCAAAAGATCCCCCAATACGTGGGCTGAGGACCACCTCGAAAAGGCGGCGGTATGGAGCTGCGGTCAGCCTGCAGCACAGCCACTGGAAGTTCTCCAAGAAGAAGGGTTCGTGCGCACGAAGATGTACGGACTGTACATCTACAGCGTGTACCTGGCACCCTCAATGCCCATGGATTGCTACATGCGCGCCCTGGACAGGCTAGTAGCAGACGCACGAAGCAAGTCGCCATGCCTGATAGCCGGGGATTTTAACGCCTGGGCAATCGATTGGGGGTGTCCAAGTACTAACAGCAGAGGTCAGGCTGTAACGGACGCAATGTCCACACTGGATGTCGTCCTACTGAACCATGGAGCCCGCCACACCTTCTCGAGGGGCAATGCTGGGTCAATTATTGATTTGACATTTGCTTCTAGTAGCCTGGCACCGAACACCACCTGGACCCTGCGCGAGGACTATACGCACAGCGTGTGTGTGTGTGCGTGTGTGTGTGCGTGTGTGTGTGTGCGTGTGTGTGTGTGTGTGTGTGTGGGTCCCTTATCAGCCATCATAATAATTGTTGGGGCAATTCTCTGGCACTAAACTCACGCTATGCGAATGTAACATAAAAGTGCGCTCACACACACACACACACACACACACACACACACACACACACACACACACACACACACACACACACACACACACACACACACACACACACACACACACACACACACACACACACACACACACACACACACAGTACGGAACTCGCTCCCACGTACACTAAACAGCTGCAAACACGCAACCATTTGGTCAGCCAGTCACACTTTTTGTGGCCAGTTGGAATGTTGCCCCAGGCGCACAGTGCGAGGCATAATTACACACGCATTTGGTGGTCATAAAAAGAACATTTGTGCAATTGTATAATACATAGCTGTAAATGGAACGAAGCAGACAGGCAGAGAGAGATAGAGAGAGAGGGGAAGAGAAAAAGTTAGAGAAAGTGAGAGGAGGTAAGAACACAGCGTTTCAGAGTCACAGTACATGCAACAAGGGGTGTAGCATCATTAAGCTTATTCACTGTACGCTCTCAATCTAATAATTATATTGACCCCACTGGGAGTCGTTTCTTTGTGCCAAATAAGCTTATGCTGCGCAAGAGGGTATATAAGGTAGGTGGCGCTATATGCAACAGCTTAAAGCTTGGCTGCGAAGCGCCCTACTCTATGTATACCTTAAATAAGACTAACCATGTCCAACTGTCTGTCCGTCTGTCTGTCTGTCTGCCTGTTGCATCGCTCACAAGTCTCTCAGTTTTAGAGCTATCTTAATGAAACTTGGTGCACATTCTTCTTTTTGCTGCACGCTGTAAATAAATCGGAATGAGCCGGATCAGACTGATATATTGCATAGTTGCCATAGAACCTATCGGTCGATTTTTGTTGTTATTCAAGATATCGATATGAAACTTTTTCCATCTATATCTAAGCATGTCTTAATTAGGGTGTTAACATTTCATAAAATTCGGACCGGAAAATCGTATAGATATCCCTATAAAACTTTTTTCAGCATCAGCGAGCCAAAGCGGTTTAATATTTATAGTAACTGTAAAGCTATAAAACAATCGTCAAGTCGAATGTATCCCTTATTTCTTGTTTGTATTCATAAATTATCGAGTATGTTAAACAATACAAATCCTTAGTCGATTTCCTGCGCTGTTCCCACCACTCATCTTGCTCTGCAAATTATGACAAATCATTTGCCGCAGATGAGCTCAAGTCGTAAGCCGTAGTTTACATAACATTGATCATTTACGGGGCTGAAACAAGGTCGTCTCCCTGGCCTCCTAAGCCATGGTATAATCAATATACTCAATTTATGTGTGCATAACATTTTCGTTAGTCATTTAAATTTTACGCATAGCTTGGCTTTACTATTTGCAGTCCTCTCTTAACGAAAAGGGCAGGCCAAGAGGAAAGTCAAAAGAAAAATCCCTTTTTGAATGTATGCTTTACACAGACACTTACACACACTGAGTAGTAACGGTAACGTTTTATGGGCCAAAGCCAAGGCGAAAGCCAACATCCTTTGACAGTGGATTGTCTGGCTATGCCACGCTTTGCGTATTTGAGCTTGCCCGTTTGGTCCTACGGGCAAATAATATCAACAAAGAAGAGAAAGAAAGAAGCGGAATAAATAGAGAACTGCGAGAGATAGCAGACAATATAACTGTCCACTGGACAGCGGATTGAGGGCGAACTGTGCTGCAGCGAATGGATTAAAGCGCAGCTCAATCACGCAGAGAGAAAGAATGAGAAGAGGGCAGAGAGCGTGTTAACTATCACAGTCCACTGAGAGACAGAGCATAAATTTTAGAGACACAGGAAATGGATTATTACTCTCCATTCGTTCCATAAACAATTCCATTAAACTGTCTGTACCCACGCATTGCTCGTCGAAGTTGCCAATCAACTTGCAATGCGTCTGGCATGATATATGACAAGTAAACACGAGATTCATGTCAGCTCAGGGGGGCGGGAAAGTTATGAAAACAAACGATATAGCAGCAAAAACAAACATAAATATTGAAAGCAAACACGCTGTACAGCCGGGGCAGTTGGCCAAACTGATAGTACCATGAAAAATATATCTCCCCTTTCTACAAATTGTCAAAGCTTTGTACAGCTAATGAGCATTGGAAACTACTAAAACTGTAAATTGAAATAGGTATACATGGCAATTATTACCACATCCCTTTGTAGTTTCATTATTCTAGGTTCGTGATTAAAAAGCTTGGAGTATATCTGTAAAGTTTGCCTGGTATTGCGTGAATATTAATTTGACTGCTCTTTTATCAGGCCTCTTCTACGAATGTAATGCTCTTCCCCTGTTTGGGCAAGTTGCAAAGTAGCTGTAATTAAATTGGAAAACTGAATTTCTTCTTTCTCATCTATTAAAATTTCCATTCTATTTGCAAATTAGCCACTAAGCAGACTAAGGGGCTGACTAACTGTCGCCCTGTCTGTTTCACAGAAAACCGTATTCAACGCTTGTGTTGGCGAAAATGGAAGTTGCCCATTCTTCTCTCTCTCTCTCTCTCTCTTTATGTCTTTGCCTTGACTTGTCTATTCTTTGACCAAATGAAGTTTACCTCTTGTGTGACATTGGTTTCTTGTTGTTTTTCTGTCTGTGGTTCATAAATATACAAATACGAGTGAGCAGAACGTTGTTGTTGCTCTGGCATCCTGGCAATATTCTATGCCCAGACGGACAGACATCCATTGTCATTGTGCTCCTTTACGACTGTCGTGCTTGTTAGTTGCTGCCTCATCGGAGCACGATTCTCCTCCTGCCTTCCCCAATCTCTTCTTATTTAATTTTGTGGCCAGGTACATAGCAACTGCAGAGCCAGCGCTGTCAACGTTTATGACTAGGCAAAATATGGAAGAATGTTATTCTTATTCTCTTTCTTACTTTCTTTCTTTCGTTATCTTGTTTTCTTTATTTTAAAACGAGATAACTCAATTAGATGGCTTTTCGTTATTATAATGTGAATGTTTCACTTTAAAAAGTCTTGGGTTTTTTGTGCTTCTAGAGGGATCAGACTAATCTGCTTTATGTGGGCGGTTTCTTGGACTGCCCCGAAGTTGAAAGATGAGAAATGACAAGGCGCTCGAAAGCAAAAGTCAGGAAAACAAATCGCATTTCTTTCCCGAACAGAAAACCCTGTGATGCTTAGTCATTAATTTCCTAATCTGCTTGTAAATGACAGAGGAAAGGAAGGAGAGTGAGAGAAATGAGAAGGGAAGGTGATTCCGAATTTAATGGCGGTCCCGAGCGGATATATTTCAAGTTGATTTTAATTGCGGCTGCTCACTGGGTTCAGGGTCAGCCCACGTAGGCACCAACTACCGGGAAAGTGTGGCAAATAATTGGCTGGCAAAGAGGCGTACAATCAAATGAGGATAAACACCTTAAGAACAGTTCTCTCCCTCTTCCTTTTTCTCTTCCTCTCTCCCTCCGCCACTTTGTCTCTCGCAGTAGCGGAATAATTTATTATGACTGAGTAATAGCAGCGACAATGATAATCTGCACATAAGAAGGCGTCTGTCTGGACTCGTTCTGCTTGTTCTGTGAACGAAGGATTTTGCTAGCAAATTCGATATTATCGGCTCAGTCAACGCTTTTTTTCCCCCTCTTCTGCTGCCCAACTGACAAGGGTTCACAGTGTCAGAGGCGGCAAAAGTCAATCCTGCGAAAGGCTGGCAAGCAAATTCAGGCCCAAAGTTTAGACAAAGGTCTGTTTGCCACGCCCCTCTCTACCACTTCCTTTCGCCCACTGTCCGCGTGTGTCATTGTGCCTTAATGGCCTGGAAGTAAATGCCAAAGAGCTCTACGTTTCAATCAGCGTAAGTTTTGCCTTGTTTTTTTTATAGATTTTCTTCACTTTGTGGCACTTTTTGCCGCCTTAATTTCAATTTGAATCTCTGTCAAATTAGGTTAAAATAAATTAAACCTAAACAGGCGAAAGCAAAAACATCCCCTGGAAATTCTCAATTATTAAATTTACTTTCCCTCTGTCTGCAAAGTTTTCCCCCTATCATTGAAAACTTTTGCTGGTCTCGCTGTAATTTCTTTCGTCCGAATTGGGAAATTGGAAACTTTGTTAGTTAATTTCCACTAGATTTTCTCTTTGCCATTTTCAAAGCATATTTTTGTCATGCTCCTTTTATGGGGCGTATGGCATTTTACACATGATTACACACACACTCAATCACACACACAGATCGCATGAGTGGGGGATTTGCATAACTGCAGTGTTAGGTGCACATTGTGTTGTCGCTCTAAAATGGGGGAAAACTGCGAATTGCATTTGCAATTTACAGCTGCAAGTTGCAGTTAACTTAGGTGAGTGTGTGTATCTCTGTGTGTGTGTGAGTATGTGTAATTGTTGTGATTCCCGTTGAGTGTGGAAATAATGCAGCAGCAACAGAAAATGTGACATGCAGAGATTGAAAGCTGCTCACTCTGGAATTTGGTGATTATCCTGCATAATTTAATTAAAATCGACGGTAAAGTTTATTTAATCACTTCGCAGAATAAACAAAAATCTAGAAAATATGCAAATTAATGGGTAAACTTTTCATTTAAAACTGAAAATTATTTAAATACCATTTGCGAAAGAGAATGCCATCAATGACAGATGGATAGAAGAGACACCTATCGCTTGAACCCAACTGGGAAGTGATTTGGAATTCCATTTGGTGCTTCCACCTCGCAATTCGGCCCCCTTTGCCGCTTGAGGACCAATTAAGTGGGTCCTGTCCACGACTAAGTCCCTTTCTGCATGGAGTTTCCTCCTATTGCCCCAATATTTATAGGCCTACTCTGTGGGCCTTCAACGTTTAATGGACGCACACTCCAAAATGGGGCAGACTCACGCAACGCAACGCAACGCAACGAGTGAAGGGAAGGGAATCCTGGGCAAGTTCAGACCAACTGGTAAGAGATTTATGTCGGGGGCATAAGTGGGACTTATTGTGTCTATGTGCAAGTGTGTGTGTGGGTTATTGTTTGTGGATCGACTTATTGCCATTCTTATTAGTTAAGCACTTAAGCCAATTTTTCAATCATTGTGGAAGCTGCTACTCGCAATGGCAGCTGTCAATTTGAATACGATGCGAAGCCGATAAACCGGCATAATCTGCATGCATGAAAAGATGTCTGCCGGTGTCGATACGAATGCCAGGTCACAGGTAACTCCCCCAATTACTCAAATCACCCCACGTAACCACCAAAACCTTTGCAAAACATTTGGGCTGCATTTGCGGTCGCCCACTCGGCATGTGCATCTGCCCGCCTGTCTGCCCGAGTGCCTACTGTGGACGTAAATCAACAATGCGACATGGTGAAAGTCGAAAATTCCGCACTGCAACCACAATACATTCCAATTAGGGATTGGACACGTCCGTGTCAATCCTTTCGCGATGAGATAATCTAATTAGGTATAGGAAAGAAAAGCTAGATAGTTATGAAGGGTGGGGGGGGGAGGATGCTAAGGCAGGGGCATTACATGAAGTGCATTCCAATTGGAACTAAAGAGCAGCTTTTCCTTATGGCTGAATGAAGCTTTATTAAATTGCATTTAATTAGCTTTTAAGTTATCCTTTTCTGCTTTCGAAATGCATTGAACCCTGGACAAGTGCAGTAAGCACTAAGCAGGCAATGACCATTTGCACTTAAGAAGCGCTTGAGACGCCATCGTCTTCACCATCGCCTTCGCTGATCCTGCTGCATGGCCACTAGAAAAAAACGAGACAAGAAAAGCGGGCGAAGACCTGCACTCAATATTTGCCGGTTGGAAGAGTAGCTTAAGGCATTTTTTTGTGTCGTATGCAAAGCAGCTTTCGTCCATAGACCATCTTCCTCTGTTTTTCTATCTATATTTATCTATCTCACTCTTTCTACTATATCTCACTCTGAGTGCACTCCAAAAATGGCTGCTAGGCTAATTAAGAACCTATTTATGTTGCAATCTGGCTGCAAACGGCTGCACACAAGCTTATTCGCCCCTCTTTGACACCAATTGTTTTGTCTATATGTATGTCGGTTTGCTTGTGTTTGTGTCTGTGCATGTGTCAGTTGTCTGTTATGCTATGTTCGATGACACTCGACTGCAATTGGCCAACCGCAAAAGCAAAAGCAAAAGCAACGACCCTCTCTGCTGATATCCCCGGCTCAGAGTGTGTCTGCCACTCAATGAATGCCCCAACTAGCTGCTGTCTGGCTTTCCCCCTACTCTCCCCTTCCCACTTTCCCATCTTCGTCATTGTCTGCTGCTCACACGGTTCACTGACCAAACGTGGTTTCTCACTTTGTTGCCTTCATAACAATGATCCTTCATATGAGAATTCAAATCACTGAAAGAGAAACAAAGGTGACTTGTTTAGGCGAGGGGCAAAGGAGTTTGGTTTGTTCTGTCATCTGTTTAGCTGTCGATTACTCTAATTCGGTAGGCAACACTGCAGTTTGAAAGCCATTAGGTGTGAAAAGAGTTCGGTAAGAGGCAATGTAGAGATTTTTTAAATTAACTGTTATCTATGGTATAATTACATATTTTTTCAACTATAGGCAAAAAGATTAAACGCAGCTAAATGAATTGAATTTAAATGAAAATACCAACAGATGGCGCCACTACAAAGGTTCAATATCAATCAGATACGCTTACTCGCTCTCGCACACACATACAGACACACATGCTAAGACTTAAGTGACGCGTCGTTTAGATGTTACTTGAATAACTTCTGTGATTATTGTCCAATCAAATTGTAATTAAAGGATCAGATGCATGTCATCAGCATCTTTATGTATGCCATTTGCGTGGGCGGTGGGCGTGACATCTTAAACTTAAAATAAACTTGATTTGCGTATGTTATACAGAAACAACCATGCCGATTTTGACGTCTTTGGTTTCGGAATACCTTAGATATAGGTACATGTTTATACAGACAGATGGAAAGACGGACATACGGAATGGCGCAATAGACTCGGCTTGTAATCCTTATATACATCCTTTGTAAGGTCTGCCACATACTTTTGCCTGTTACATACCTTTGCACAAAGTTAGTATACCCTTTTTTAAGCATTCTCAAGGGTCGGAGGGTATAACAACTGATCAAAAATTATTTCATGAGCTCACACCCTATTAAGGGAGTTTCCGATTATAAAGGCAACAGCAACGTCTAATACCATTAGCAAGTGTTGTAGTAATCTAAATTTTTGAACAATTTCTCAAGGGTCGGAGGGTATAACAACTGATCAAAAATTATTTCATGAGCTCACACCCTATTAAGGGAGTTTCCGATTATAAAGGCAACAGCAACGTCTAATACCATTAGCAAGTGTTGTAGTAATCTAAATTTTTGAACAATTTCATGAATAACAAAAAAACAATCAGCACATATACTCTACTACAAACAAGGAAGTTTATTAAATTCTGCCATAGTCTTTCATCAGTGTGTGCGGAAGAGACAATTCAATTTAAAGTTCAGTTCCTAAGGCAATACACACACACATGGATGATTTGATACAAAATGCTGCAGTTGTGGTTGTTGTTGGTGTGTTTGAGTACCACAGCAAAAAAAAATTTGTTATATATATATATACATAAGAAATAATTTCAAAACCCTTAGATAAATAAATGTGAACTTAGACTTAGATGTGGTGAGAGTGCAAGAATAATAGCTCCACACAAAGTATCTTAGAGATACAATTGTTAGGCGCAGGTTTTGTGGCTGAGCTGTGGGTTGAGTGCTTTGAATGCGTCTCTTTTTATGTGTGTTGACTTGGTGTTTCTTGACGTCTCTTCTTCTTCTAGATTTAAAAACCTTCTATAAAGTCTTTACCCTCATTCATGCCAAAGGCTGCGGTTTTCTTTCGCGTCTTGTATTTGCATATCTAATTTAGTCAATCAAGCAGACTGCACAGGAAAGGGAAAGAGATAGATAGAAAGATAAACAACTGGAAAGTTAGATAGATAGAAAGATATATACATAGGTAGATAAATATATGGATAGTTAAGGAGAGATCGATAGATAGATAGGGAGATAGATAGATATATAGATAGATAAATAGGAAAATAAAAAGAATGTTAAACAAGGAAATATAGCTGAGAGATTCGCTTATTCCTTATGTTGTTATTTATCACAACTATCCCAAAGAGCCGGAGTGAAGTATAATAGTGTAGCTGCAACCCTCCAGCAACAACAAGAGTGAATAAGGTGTTCTAGTTTCGAAAGAGCTTGACTATGTCAATGGCAGCCCGAAAGCAGGACGTGCTATCTTCATCCCACCTGATGTATGTATGTGGCCGGGAGAGCCCGCATAAATTCCATTTAGGCAACAGAAATATGCATTGTTTTTGCAAGAGGGGGAGGGGCCATGGCTTGATACCTGCTGCTTGCTGCCTGCTCGAATGCATCTACTTTGTATGTAAGTCACACGAGATCGAAAACATTTTCAATTTATGCGCTGGCTGTAAATTTAAGCTGCCCCTTACGAGTACAACGTGTTGCAGCCACAATGTTTCATAAAGCCACTGAAGTGGAAATCTAAGATTGAGGTAGAGCAGCGTAATACACCTTCAGGTTTATTGGGTTGTAAAAGGGGGTGGCTGCATTAACATAAGGCTTCTCCTTAACTACTTCCAGCATTATTAAAGTTTCACTTATGCAATTTCTTTGAAAGCCTTTAATCAACTCTCTTCAACAGAGCCAATTAAATGTCTGTTTAATTCAATTGCTTAACCAACTCGCGCATACGTGACGTATACGTAATGTCAATTGAGGAACACCTCAATTGAGGACACTTTGCGGAAACGCAACGTCATTCGTCCTGTTCGCAGCGCATTGCGCCAATAATTTCTCATTATTTTTTCAAAAAGCTGAAAAGGCAGCCAAAAGGCGAAGCCTGGTAAGGAAAGGCAAGAAAAGAAAAGCTGTCAGCTCTGTTTCGCCCAGCTCCGTCTGGTCTGGTTTTATACTATCTGCATGCGGCTCCCTTATTGGCACTTTGTATCCCTGCTGGCCAGAGGCAAACCGTCTCATCAAACAAAGTGCATTTTGTGGTTCTGCGGCAAAGAACAACAAAAAGCAAAACAACAAAAAGAACTGCAACCTGCAACAGTTCATTTTTCTTGTGATGTTCATTTTCCTTCTGTTCTTCTGTTTGCAAGCTTCAATTTTGTTCATTTTTCTTTTTATTTACAAAGTGCACAAAACGCCGCAAAGTATTCGAATAGAAACGCAACTATAAAAAGTTGCAAGTTGCAAGTCCTGAACTCTAAAGCCCTGAACTCCAAATGGAAAGCGTCTTCTTAGGCAGAACTGGTGGAAACTTTCGTCTTGCATTTGCACAACTTTTGCCAGAAACACGGGCTGCACAGAAAGTTTTTAGCGCGTTTGTGCAAATATTTTGAGCGGAAATTACATTTGCGGTGGCAACAGCAACAACAATGCCGATGTCGATGACGATAGCGTAATAATTAAAATTGTACAAAAAGTCAGCCATCGAGAGGGAGAGAGAGGAGGTAAATGTTAATAAGGGAGGAAAGAAATTTGGTAATAGAAATGCAATGTGGCGGGTGTAAGTGCAGCGAGTGCAACGGGTAACTGTTACAAATTGCAATGAATAGGCAATGAGTATAAAAAGAAAATGGATGGATAGCAAGAGGAGAGAGAGAAGCGAAGGGAATGAAAAGTACTCGCAGGCAAAGTATTTGTTTTAAGCGTGATTAATGATTAATCACATAGTTTTGTTCTTCTCTTTTATGCTTTCTTTTTAAGAATTTACTTGCGAATGAACATAAGTAACAAAAGCAACTGTCGACAGTCTACGACAGAGAGATATTCCTAGCCCAACATACATAACAGCCTTGACAGGTCTTTTATCTTATACATTTTAGAGGGTATTTGCTAAAAAAGACTCTGGAATCTTTAGTAAGTCGATAGCAAATCTATTTTACAAATTTTTTGGGGCTGGGCACCCAACATTTAAAATAACTTATATTTATGTATGATTAACAGAAACCTTCATTCTAATTATGGTGGCTATAGCCTTAAGAAAAGCTGAGATCTTCGCGTTCATACAGACAGTCGAACAGAAAGGTATAACTTAATCGACTCGGCAAGAATGAAAACAAATTTATTAACATATTAAAGTCTTTTTTGCATCCTTTATATACGTTTTATTGACCATTTTTATTGCTCGCAGTATAATTAAAAAAACATATTCCTGCTCTAGTATTGAATATTAAAATCTTATCTATGCTATGAGTTCAAATGGCGATCAGCATTTAGGACACCTACTTAATTTATTCAAACTACGGCCGTAACCGTAAATTGACAATTCAATTTGTCTTGCGGCAAATGCGAAAATAATAAAGTTTTATCAGCTGAATAAAACATGAGAGAAACGCCATGAAATTATAAAATGCTGCAGGAACGAAAAGTTGTTGCCATTTAACCGAAAGATTCCTCAAGAATCTTAGTCCAAAGGTAAAGGCAAAGCCAGGCGAAAGTTTCTCAATAAGCAGCAATGCCAAAAACAAGGCTCAACATGTGTCCCAGTTGCAGGGCAGAAGAAGTGGAGGGAGAGGGTATTGGAGGAACAAAAAAACTACGGAACTGTGAAAATGTTTTGCAGGCAAGTGAAAGTAAAGTGGAAAAGCAGGCAGGACGAAATATGGAATTCAAGGCCAGAGGGCATTATAATTTATGATAAGCCAATAAAAATAATTGAAATAATACATTAAGGGCAGGCAGCATAAGATGACAGCCACACATCAGCGACTTCATACGAGGGTACAACGAACCCGAAACAAAACCAACTGAAATCAACTGAAAGAACGACGAAGTCAAACTCTTCCCTTATCCATTACAGCATAAGAGGGGGAGAGACACAGAGTAATATATAAGTAATGGCACGCAATAAAAGGCGAGACATAAAAAACGACAAGGGCGACATAACATGAGACGCAGGAGGCCTCTTTTTCGTGTCCCAGTTTAAGGCTGCGGACCTCGAGGCATGTATTGTGATTGCGGTGGCTGCAGTGTGAAAGGCTTCGCATAAATAAATAAAACATTGTGGAAAGTCGCAAGTCGATGGGTTAATATTGCTGTAAGAGCAGCAGCAACTAAGTGATTGGTGTTTGATGATTTGTTTCGATGCCATCCATGCCAGGCGCCAAAATAGGACTTTGATTTGCGTGCTGGGAAGCAGATTTCCCTTATGGATTTCCTTTTGACGCAGGCAGCAATAAAATGAAAAATTGCACACGTAATTCGCATTACCTCGAGTTGTTTGTGACATGCTCAAATAATGCGCGAAATTGAGTGTTTCAATGTGTCACTTTGGCTTATGTTGAGAGGTATGAGTAATGATTAATTTGAGCCGAATATATATTGGAAATTAACTCGACTTTTAGTGACTGATCTGTGCAAACCTCTTTCTACTTTTGTTTGTTTACCTTTGCCATTGATTTGTACACAAAAATCAAAAGAAATCAGCTTGCAACTGATTGTAAGTTATTCTATTTGCCACATCATCAAAAATGTAGTAAATTAATAAATTTCATTAAATTTCAATTTGCTGCGCTTTTGTGGTGAACAAAAAGCTGTGACAGTTATTTTCCCATTTTATATTTTGTTTTTGGTTTTATTATGTGACTGCCTTTATGTAAAGCAGCATTAAAAATGCCAACGGGGCAACAACAAAATATTTTCTTTTCATTATGTTGGTGAAAAACGACAACAGTGACATCGTTAGGAGACACGTAGCAGAGACACCATGGGGTGTATATAAACAAATTGTATAGATGCTCGGAGAGTACCTAAAATTATATATAATATATTTGGTTGGAGGGAAAACTCCTGAAAGTCTCTGAAATTAAAAGATCACTACAGATGTAGCTTCTAAATTGTACTTATAGCTTAGCCAATATAAATCTTAACCTGAAATAAACATTGGTGAAACAAAGCCTAAATAAATCCTTAAGCAAACAAACTGCCTCATATATGTTTATTGCTTACTCAATGAAAAATAATCTTTTCTTGTTGTTCTCATATTATTTGGGTTTTGTTTAATGTAAATGCTTTCATGCTCAACATGCGAAATGGGCTTTTTAAATATCACGTATACGCACCGTATGCTGACTGCGGCATCTGAGGCAACCACATAAATCAAAATACATGAATTTTATTATACTCGTTTTTATTTTTTGCCTGAACTGAGACTGGGGTAAAAACTCTCCCACTAATACAAATCCCCAGAGCGATGTGTGGGGACTCGTATACTTGAAATTCTTTTAACAGCGCTTTTTATTAACTCTGGTAAATAATGCGATTAGGCTGAGAGAGCGTCGCAGCAGCACAAATTATTAATGTGCATTGGGATCAGTTTGGAAACTGAACTGAGTAAGGTAAAGTTAACAAGTGATAAGAGTTATTTTGGGGTAGGAAATACCATTATAAATGAGCGACTGCTCTCTCGCCCAGCCAATTAACACTGGCTGCAGCCAGTGAGCAAATTTATCGGGTTGATTGCAGCACGCAATGGACATGCGATAGGCGACCCCAACAGCAGGAAGGAAAGAAGGAGGCTTAGACAATGTTGTGGCTGCCTGTTGTCGGGTTTCCTTTCCCTCATTCTCTCTTTTTTCTCTCTTTCTCTTTTTAGTTGCTTTTGGTGTAAATTTAATTTAAACTAAATGGAAAATTCCTGTTTTCATTTATTGAGTACGCATTGCAGTACAGAAAGCAGAAGAACGCAGCAGCAAAATTGCATATCTGTCTTGCATTTTGAGAAGCTCTACAAAACCAGCTTCCACATTGACCTCTAGAGCGTGAACGAAAGAACAGCTTCTGTTGCTGACAGGCAGAAATCTGTAAAGGCAGCTAACAGAAGTCACTGTCATCTGTTTCACTTGGCTCGTTGTCACCCGCACACACACACACACCCGCATACCTTCACACATAAGCAAATAACATTATGTCTGATTTACGCTCTTTCCTGCTGTGTTTGTCCCTAATGTTCACCCAGCCCTGATAGAAATCCTTTACGTCCCTGGCGGGGCTGTCTTCTAATAATTTTGCGAATTATATTTACCAAGCCTGTCGCCTTGCTAATGTTTTATCCGAGGGGGAGAAGAAGGCAAATTAAAGACAAATACGAACAGGGGACCAGAAGAAGAGAGAGAGAAGGAATGTAAAATACGAGAGAGAGAGGGGAAAGCACCCTCGACAGGAAGTCACCCTCCGCTCACATAAACTCTAAACATAATTTTAAAATGGGGAAAACTGATTGTCATGCGGTTTTTCTTTTTGTAATAAAAAGTTTTATGCCTGAGTGGTAAATGTCACGATAGGTCGCAATGGGTCGCTATGAAGTCAACGGTATAAAAAAGACTGCAGAGATTTCAACATTATAGCGCCTTGGTTCTTTGTCATTTTAACCAATGACATTTTAGAGTTTCCTGAAAAAGTTGCAAACCCAATTTAGAAATTAAAGGGAATTTGGTCAGTCGCCTGTTATAATGCAAACACGGTTGAGGTTTTTCCGACACGTTCTTTCTTTCTTCTTCTTTCTACGCACACTTTGCTCCTGCCTAAATTAAATTTCTTCCTGGCTTGGGCTCTGCCTATTGCTTATTTTGTAGCTAAGCAAATATTTACCTAACGAATTTTTAATTTAGAGCTTTTTTGTATGCAAGCTGGGAATATGGGCGAATTCGCACGCCTGCTTAGCGCCTACAGGGTAATGAATATGAATGAAATAAAGGCGCAGTTTGAGGTTGGGGTTGAGGTTGAGGTTGCCCAAACTCATTTAAAGCGCAGCTCACTTTTTATTACATTTTTATTGAATTTGTGGCGACACAACTTGAGTCGGCAAAGGGATTTGTTGACACTTTTAGATGCTATAGTAACCATTTACAGTGACACATAACGTTTGTTTTCAGAACCCTCTTTACTTCATTACATTATTGAGTTAATTCATTGACTTTAATATTATAAACCTTAACTCTAAAACTTTAGTTTTATTAAAGCATTCTCCTTTATTTGTAAGCTGAAAGTAATATTTTGCTTTTTTCGTTTTGCTTGTGGGTAATTTAGTAAAACAGATGAAAATTTAAGCAATGCAAAGCTAAAAGCAAAACAGATGTTAAATTGAAGTAATCGACAATTAAAAGAGCTACCAAATTAAACAAAGCAGTGAGACAAATTTAAATATTTATTTAGCCAAAATTCTTTAGCTTCTAGCGGGGACTTTGTGTGATTTCCGCTATAAAAATAAACTGACAATAACAAAGAATATTTCCAGTTTTACTGCTAGCTTCTTAGTTGTCTTAAAGAGGTGGACTTTTAATAATCCCAGTGCAATAGAGATATTCTGCTTTAAAAATTACAAAGCTAAGCAATCCCAATTCGAAATGCTATCAGAAAATCGCAATAACAACACGCACAGCGGAAGTAATTTACACAATGCAAATTTTAGAGTCAAGTTGAAAACTTCCTCTATTTGTTATGCCTTTCAGACTTCCCTTACTCTATGGCTTAAATGTGTAAGGTGATTTTTCATCAGCCCTTTTTGCCTGCTTTGCATATAAGAAAGTCTATTATAGATGATTTATACGAGCAAAACACACTCTTACTTCAACTCTAGTAGAGGAACTTTTCTGCTACCCTCAAATAAATTGTTTGAAGTGGAAAACAAATCACCGCAGCTTTTCCAACAGGCAACATATTTATTTCATTCAAATTCAATGGTAAATTGGCGAATGTTTTACTTTTGCCAACTTTATAATGTCATTCGGACTGTTTTTCATTATGTTTTCTGCCCTACGGGGACTCGACACCTGCACTAAAATCCCTTACCAAACTGGGTTACCTCTGTCTGCCCCTTATCTTTTCATCCTAACTGGAAACATGCTGTCAGGCGATAATCCTTCCTCTCTTCTTTCCCATCCTCACTATATTAACAGTTTATCAAAATGGCACTAGGCTTGGCTTGCCTTTAAACTCCGTTTATCGCTTTATTAATGACGGCAATTGCAGCACTCATTATTTCTTGTCCCCACCTCCTTCTGCACCCCCTTTCCACTCTCTCTCTCTCTTTCTCTCTCTCTCTCTCTTCTCTTGGCTCACTTACCGGGGCACACCCACAGGAAATGATGTTGTCACCAAGTTAAATCGCTTTATATCCGCTAGAGGAGAAATGATTCGGACACGGACTTACCTTTCACTCAATTGCTTTGCTTTAGTTTTGCTGCATTCGCTTTCTATCTTTCGCCCTCTACTTCTGTTTCATTCTTTCCTTTTCCGTCGAATGCTGCGGGCGAGTTTCAATTATAAAAATGCTGAAATTTGCTTAGTGCGCTGAGCTGCGCTGAAAACAAGCGGAAAGAGTGCAATCGGAGAGTTAGGGTAGGATTTCGCCACAAGAACATCCCGAGTTGGCAGCTGTGTCATTTGAAAAAGTTGAGTGTAAGGAAATGAAGTTGGATTCCTTCCTTTTCCGGGAGATGACGAGCTGCTACATGTGGAGCGCTGTGAAAAATGTGCCCTGCCAAGTTTAAATTGAGACAAATTCAAATTTACCCAAAATTTAAAATGTAGCTTCCATTTCCCAACAAAACTGTTTTTTTCATGTTCTCCCTATTGCTAATTAAGTTGAACCGACTTGCAACTAAAGAAATTCCAACAAGGCGTAAAAGTTTATGGAATTATAACTTCGGTCACTTATGGGGTTGGTATTGCTTTCCCGGTAAGTCATCAAGGCAAACAACGCCAAACCGAAAGCAGGTCATGCAGTAAATGGCAACCGAAATAGAAACTATAACAAAACGAGTAAACATCATGTATAGAAAGAATGCGGAAGAACCTGCATACTGAAGGGACAATACACTCATATCAACAGTTGACCGTATAAAGTTTAAATACGCCGCGGCAGCAAGCATAATGAAAGGGAAAACAAAGAAAAGGATGATATAAAATGCAGCGAGAGGTAAAAACAAACAATAAGAAAACTAAAATACAACAAATTGTAAAAAATGCTGCAAACTTTTATAATTGGGCAGTGCGAAGAGGAACAAGGAGGTTTGGGAAAAGAAGGAAAGGGAGACTTGCAGTGAAAAATTGTTGCCTGTGCAGCTCGAGAGCAAAACTAACCAGAAACCCTCAGACACACATATGAAGCAGCCAGATAAATGTGCTGGTAAAGTCCTTAAGTACTTGTAACAACATGTGTGTGTGTGTGTGTTTGTGTGTGACTCGTGGTAGTGTTAAATGTAGATTTCTGGCTTCATCACAGGCAAATTTACTACCGCCCTTGCATTCCCCCTTATCCCGCACTAACCACTCGGCTGGCAATCTCATTATTCATTTCTGGTTGAGCACAATTAATGAGCTTGGCTTGGGACAGAAGCGGCACAAGGGGGATATCCGAAGGATTCAGAGTCATAGACAGAGAAGCTGCTGCTGTGGGCCCCTTTGAAGGGGTCTGGCCAAATGAACTTGTTGGGGATGACCGGTTAGTTGACTTGGCAAACATAAATGGAAGAATTAAGCATAAATGCTGGCAAATTTTGTGAGATTGTAAAGGATAATGTGACCATAAGAAAGATAAACGCATGTGAAAGAGAAAGTTTTCTAAGAATAGAGTAAAAGTAAAGATAAACCAAAATATTAGTTGTAGTTACGTAATTGGAGTTTCCTAGTCTGAGTAAAATTATGTTAAAGGCAAGGAGAAAGAAAGCATGAAATGGGGCTATCAATTTAACACTTATAATTTTTCTAAAATCGATAAATAGCATACAAATTGGGTGACAAGTTAGCGGGAAAGATTAAACAAATTCTAATATGAACTATGAATTTTTGTTTAAATGGCAATTCAATCGCTTTCTAAGCATATACAGCCTAATCAGATGTGCAATTTAAGTATCTTACTATTCAAAGCTTTTCAATTTCGTGTGCCAGTAAGAGAAAAACTTGGGCGCTCTGGGCACACAGCACGTTGCTGAAATGTCAGAGGGAGATCAAGTGCGGGCTTTCCCGAGTTACTCACGTCAGACTGGGATTGCTTTTCAGCGGTTCAATGCAGGGTTCTTTGTTGTCACTGGCACGCACAATTAGGCGCACTAGCAGACCAGCAGAACAGTGCGTATACGTAATGCACGACGTTGCTGCGTTTTTCAGCGGGCTTTTGCTGCTGCCCGTTAACGGGAATTGTTTGCGGATCTCAAACTAGAAAGGGATGGGTTAACCGCAAACAATGCACAGCACCAACGACGCAACACGCTTGCTGCATGCTGCATGTTGCATGAGCCACTAAAACCAACATCGTAGACAACGTGAACACTTAAACATCATTGAAAAATTAAATTGAATATTCATTCGTATGTGGAATGAAGTGCATCACACGCGAGTCTCCTGGCAGCCCCTGTAGAGATGTCTGACTTGTATGCAATCATGCATGAGCTAAGATCCTGGAGGGAGGCACCTCGAAATAAGATTCAACAGCACACGTAATTTTGCACGTCGTCCATTTGGCACAGTTTGGGGTTATAAAAATATGAAAGGGACACAGAACAAGAAAATATAAATGCGAAGGCTGCAGCTGCTTATTGCAACACATCATGTACAAGTTTCATTTCTTTCTTCATTCCCATCCTCATTTTTTTCCCCCTCCTCTAGCAATTTTCTTGTGCTGTTTCTCCGTTTTGTTTGCTCATCAGCTATGTTGTTGTTGCACCCAGGCACAACATTCTAACAATATTCCTTGACTCGACAAAGTTTCTGTTTGTTT
Organism: Zaprionus ghesquierei; assembly: GCA_018904095.1. Lineage (NCBI taxonomy): Eukaryota > Metazoa > Arthropoda > Insecta > Diptera > Drosophilidae > Zaprionus > Zaprionus ghesquierei. The sequence goes on along the minus strand of JAEIGP010000098.1, from coordinate 43,853 downwards.
ACATAGTGGGAAAGTTAACAATTCTGCGAGTTACTTCACTGCAAGAGCTCTGACACCATTTCAAGCTGTAGGGGACAGATGAGAAATGCTAGGAAAAGAAAAATATTTCACTTTGCAAAACTTGTTTTATTTTTAAAATAAATTATTTTGCTTTTGCTTGACACATACAAATATTTACTGATGATTCACTCGAACACGGACTCTTTTCACACGGTTTCCTTGGTCCGATTTTAATCTTTTAATTCAGCCCATGTGTCAAACTGTTTCTTCAGTCTTCAATCAGGTTAGTTTTGCCTACATAAATTGGCTAAGTAAATTACTCACATAATAACACAAGTCAAATTTAATAACCAGGGAAACTTTCTTGTTTGAAAAAAGTTTATGGGTCAAGAAAGCAAACAGCAAAAACAAACAGAGCAAGTGATAAGAAGAACATGAAGACAATGTCGATTAACCCAAGCAACACGTACTAAATTTTTATTGAATGCGACGCGGGGGGGAGCAAAGTCAACGCTGCACAGCACACAAAACAAAAGCAAAAGCAACAACAAAGCCAGAAATTATTAACAAAGCAAACAACACAACAAAGTCAAAGAAAGCTTCTAAGAAACTGTAGCATACCAACAGGCGCAACTTACTCCCACCGACACAAACCCAACAAGACCCTCGTGTGTGCAGACCTCGTGTAAAGACAAAAGAAACACAGGCAGAAAGAATATCAAAAACAAAGAAAAGTTAAAGCTAAGTGTACGCGACTAAGAGATATTTTAAGCTTCAAAGAAAGTCAGATAAACAATCTTTATAATGCAACTAAGGGAATATAATAAACAACATATGGAAAACGTCTCGTACTTTACTGCAAATCTGCAACATTTTGTTGTAATGTTCTGGGAATGTTTTCGCCTCCGTCTGTGACAGGTTGAACCTCAGACCATTTTTCTTGTGCCCCTTTTACCCCTGCCAGACACCAGACCCAGTCTCAGACTCCACTCGACGCATGTCAATTGCGTCATTAATAACGACATTTGTCACTGCCCAGTTGCTCGGCCTGGCCATACATTAGGATACGTGCCCAAGTCTGTGCCAAAACCGGCCTGTTGACTAATGGGGTCTTCATACGCCTCGCAGACAATGAACTCCAAGTGAGACTCGTAGGAAGAGGAGGCAACTATATCGCCTGAGCAGACAAAGCAGCTCGAATGGAGGCCTTCGGCTTGTTTGGCCTACCTTATATCGAAGTGGGAACGTGATCTGCATTGCAAATCAGCTGAGTCGGCTCTAATTTTAACTTCAACTCTGATTTTATTTCGATTCGGTCGTTCACCTTTTAAATCACCCAACTCCGCCAACACTGCGTATACGTAATTTTTTTATTATCCCCATATTAATTGAATAACAAGCTTCCCTTCTGCATTATAAGCACTTCTTGAGCTTCAAAATTAAATCGGACAAAAAAGAAATTTCGTTTGGTTATTTGTAAATTATTTATGTGTTTTACCTTATGGCTTTACATAAAACTATCTTTGTTAAAGCAAATTCTAAAAGTCATAAGAATTTGACAGAGACAGACAATTAAATACAAAGAAAACAGAATAGAAATAATTACAAATTTATGGAACTGCTGACAATGGCTTGGCTCAACGTTATTAAACATTCAACTTGCTCCTTTCGGTGTCATAATTTGTATTTACAGACAACTTCTTTTCATGACATTTAGATGGGAAGCTCAGCTAATTAATTATTTTTGATTCCGGACTTTAGAGAAAGCAGCAAAGCGTAGCCAGCAGAAGAAAAGCCACCCTGTTCTTTTGTACTCTTGTCAACTGACAAATCCGTTTATTATAAATTTTCCCTAGCTCAATTGAATCCAAAAGCTGCAGTCAGCCTCCAATGGGATGCTCCTCTATGGAGCCCCCTCTATGGAGACCCGATAAAAGAAGCTCTTACAACAAGCGCAAATGCAATTGAATCTGGCATGTTAATGCAAGTTGAACAAGCGACAGGTGTTCATATTCAATCTGGCAATCAACGAGTATGCAAGTCCATATCTCTCTCTGTCTCTTTCTTTCTCTCTCGCTCCTTCTTTCTGTCTTATTTGTTGAACATGGAAATCCAATTGATGAAAGAATCGTAGCATAAGTGAAAATTTTACAAAAAAAACCCACACGATGATTTAAGCTTTAAAATCCTTGCTATCGTCTTTCGTCTTGCTTTCGTTTTTTGTATCTCTATCACCTCTCTTATATTCTCAGCCTGTCTGTTTCGTATCTGCCAATCGACCTTTGAGTAGGGTAGTCTCTGAGGTGCCTTCACTTTATACCTTTATACCCTGTGAACCATGCAACATATCAAAATACTATGATTGCCTATGGTAGAAGTATGTGAAAGGTAAAAGGGAACGTGACAGAACCCATGTTTTATTTATAAATATTCTTAGCCACTTTGGCCATCTATTAGTTCTTGTTTTTGCGCTTAGACCTTCATTTAGTTCCACGTGAACGCAATTCGGGCCAAAATAAACTGAAATGTTTACAAATTGAAAATGTTTACATCAGCGTGTGGAAAAACATCAAGTCGAAAGGTTATTTCTGGCATGCAATTCAGTATTCAGAAATTGATTTTTACTCTTGGAAATTACTTGCCTAATTAACTCTGGTTAAGTTCAACGAATCTACACGAATATCAATGTCATTCTCTCTCTCTCTCTCTCTCTCTCTCTCTCTCTCTCTCATTCCCCACTTTGTTTATTTGCCAATTTGTGTTGCGACTGGCAACGAGACGAGAGTCAAAATGTCAGGCGTGTAAATGTTTATCGTCAGTTGCTGCGGGCTGTTTATTCTAATGTTGACTTGTTTGTTCAACTTGGTCGACAGAAACAGCAACAAAAACAACAACAATATGGAAAAGAAATAAAAGAGATTTCTGGCTAATTGATGTGTGCATTTGTGTGTGGGGAGGGTCTGCAACGGAGTTGGAACTCTTCCTCCTGCAGTGGCAGACAGGACCAACGTATGAGTTTTTGTTTATTCTTAAAAAGGAGCACAAAGCAGCGCCTTGATTCGCAGCATGTCCCACATACAATGCCAGACACAAACAGAGGGACGGCCAGATAGTCGGACAAGAAACTGACATTCTGACAGTGGCACGAGACACGAGACACAAATGCTCCTTCCTCCCGAGGCTGACACTGAGCAATGTGCGCAAGTGTCGGGCCAACTTGACTCAAACACTTACTCCCCTCACCTCCCTCGCTACCTGGTTGACTTTTCTGGCCGAGTGTGTCTTCTTCTTGCCACCTCGTGCAGTACAACATCATCATTATGGAGAGGACTCAGATACTTGGCCGAAGCACCCGCAGAAGGAGCAGCTGTGTTTGGGCTGCTTCATTTGTTTCTTTCGTTGCACAGAGAAGCGAGTGAACCGCAAAGTGTCGCAGCAACATCTTTTCTTGCGTCCAAATCATATTAAAGCAGGTTTCTTGTTATTGATAATGACCGTTGCAATAGATCTTATAAGAAATTGTACTATAATTTATAACCGTATAAGTTTGTCTCTTCTACTGATATTCTCGTCCCTGACAGGACAAACAAATACAGGAGTTTGAAGAATTTCAAAACTCATAACGAAATTATAGAACTAGTGTATTCTTTTTATGTGTACAATATGTTTATATACCTTATAGAACATCTTGGCTGGTCCCAATCATGTTAACTAACTAACTCTAAAACAGTCAATACCAAACCTTTAAACAACAAAACATGTGCTTCCAATAATATTGACAGTTGTATCGTATTGTTGCCTTTTTGCTGTCTTTGCAACAAAAAAGCTGACAGAGAATTTTAAAATATACATGCCCTTAAAACGTATTTCGTATGCTGCCTGCTGCATATGTAAACAAGAAAACATATGCATAAGCTACAACAAGTAACAAAAGCTAGAGCCCAGCATGCCCGACTTAAAGATACCCTTCGTAAAACTTTGTAACAACCAGTCTTTTAGCTTTGTTCCTATTTCACGCTTAGACATATACAGAGCCCATGCATACGTCAACAGAGCGCAGGCAGCAAAAGCATGGAAAGTATTTACTTTAATAACTTATGATTTTATGATGTGATTGGCTTGTAATTTGGAATATAGATGCTTATAATATAATATATACATATATCTATATGCATGTCGAAGCAGATAGTTGTAACCTTAATACTTTTGTTACACATCAAATTAAAAATTTGTACTATCGATTTGCGCAGACGGTTAAATTAAATTCTTTACTTTAAAATAAAGTACGTTCACACAGACGGATAGACAGACGAACATAAAGCAATCGATTTGGCTAGCTTCCCTTAGCAGGAATATAAAAACTTGGTGGGATCTGCTAAGCCTTCTTGTGCCTCCATTTACACAAAGTTCTCATTTTCACCATTTTCAAAGGCAGAAGGGTATCAAAAGAACACATGATTAGAAGAAAGGGATAGCTTAAATAAACATCAATTAAAAATCATACAAAATCATTAAAAAACAAGAAAAATCATTCTACCACATATATTAATACTGATTATTATTATATAGTCTATCATATTACTTAGAAAACTCAGCTTTACACAAAACAAATGTTTTCTTTTATTTTCAGCTCCGTCCGATATGAAGCACAGTGCACAGCATAAGTGTTAAATTTGTTTTGATTGAACTGCGCAAACGCCGCAAACGTCAAAGCGTAGTCGGCGCTGTAGAAGCAGCTGGTGTCGACGGACGCGTTTTAGTTTGTTTGCGGCTTTTGGGCGCAACGCAACACGGCCCATGGCAGCTGTCCGTAACGGAAGCACCGTAGTACGTAACGCATGTTTCGACGTAACCGCAAGTGCGAAAACAACAAAACCAACGGGCAACACAACCATAACAAACAACACGAATCCGGCGTAATAATGAATGTTTGTGTTTGCCATGTGTCAAGGCGCGTAAAAATAGCAAAAATCGAAGTGAGCCAATAAATAAAGAGGCAACGAACTGTGCGTAGTAGTTCAATGGGGCAGTGTGTGCGCGTGTCGAAGAACCGATTAAGGCAGGGGGAAGTTAGAATACCCTTTCGAAAGGTTGATTTGAAAAAATATACCCATTCAATAGTCTACTTGGTATGCAAATCTATATCTATTATCTTCAACTTGTCAATATGAACATCAAAGTGTCAAAAGCTTAGCATACACTTAGGCTGAGCCAATTAAGAACTTCTCTTGGCAAATTTAATCGTTTATTTTAAACGAGTTAGACAAGACTTTAAACGTATCGAATAAAGGAACCTTAACGCCAAACTTGGTGTCTCTAGCATTTATAGTTGCTAAGATTAGCGTATTCATACAAACAGACAGAGAGATAGATTAAACCCGGCTACTGATACCGACTATATACATAACATTTCGCTCTGTAGATTAAGCTTAACCTTCATCAGGCAATATTCTAAAAATAAAATATACAAAAATACTAAGAGCTAATTACGCTTACTAGCAGGGCAGGGTATTCGCTAGCGACCTACTCCCTGAGCAGGCTGCTCGTCGACTATTAGGTAAACAAAAGTGAAAGGAATTTTCGTTAAGGTTATTTTGTGCTTTTTGTTTTCGTACAAGCAACTATTTGCATTCAACACACTCACTCATACATACCATATACCCACACACACTCCCTCTCGGATATAGCGAATTTGCGTGCCTTGCTTGAGGATTGTTTGAAGCTGTGCAGTTGACATATTTCTTTCCGTGTATTTTTTCTTCCATTTGGCAAGCTGAATTCGTAATTCGTGATGTTCAAACGTCGAGACGGTCGCGAAGCGTCGCACATTAAAAGGGTTTTAGCTCACATTTTTGCTTAAATGAAATTAACCTACTTTGCGGCCCCCATTGTGGGTGTGTGTGAGTGTGCGATGTACCACATGGCGTATGAGCAATTTTTTAATTAAATGCAAAAATAACTCAAGCATCAAAGGCTGCAACTGTCAGGACGTCCCCCTTCCCTTCCAGCTGACTGTCCTAATTAATCGTGTTACAAAACGCTTAATAATATTAATAATACGAGGGTCGTTTGATAAGTCCGTGACTTTTTGAATAAAATATATTTTTTTCGTCAAAGAAGCGTTTTATTTCTCAACATAATCTCCTTTTAGCTCTATACATTTAGTCCAGCGTTTTTCCAATTTTTTTATTCCTTCCAAATAATAGGTTTTCTCAAGGCCCTCAAAATAGTCGTTTGTTTCTGTGATGACCTCTTCATTTGACCCGAATCTCTTACCGCCGAGCCATTTCTTCATGTTTGGAAACAAAAAATAGTCACAGGGGGCTAAATCTGGAGAATATGCTGGATGGGGTAGCAGTTCGTAGCCCAATTTATGAAATTTTGCCATGCTGACTATGAAATGGTCACACGGTTGCGCTTATGGTCGTGTGTGAGCAATCGCGGCACCCATCGCGCGGAAAGCTTTTTCATGTCCAAATATTCATGTAAAATGTGATGTACCCGTTCAGTTGAGATGCCTACAGCCTCAGCTACCTCACGCACTTTCATTCTCCGATCATCCAATATCATTCCATGGATTTTGTCGACGATTTCTGGCATGACGACCTCTTTTGGGCGACCTGAACGTTCGGCATCACTTGTACTGGTACGACCACAACGGAACTCAGTAAACCATTTCTTAACCATTGAAATTGATGGTGCAGAGTCCCCATAATATTTATCAAGTCTTTCCTTGGTTTCGGTGATGGATTTTTTACGCAAAAAATAATGCTTAATTAGCACACGAAATTCACTTTTTTCCATTTTCGTTAAAATTCACGAGATCGTCTGCTTTCAATGCCTATAAAACGCAAACCAAAAAACGCAGCTTTCTCAAAATTTTACAGTCAGCTGTTAATCGATAACTGCTGACAGGAGCAGTGTTGTATTTAGAGCAGGTGCGCGGCAAATACAAAAAGTCACGGTCTTATCAAACGACCCTCGTATTTAATGCGAATTTGTCTTCGCAGTGAGTGAAATTTAAATGCCGTCGGAGTACACATTAAACAAATTCAATATTTAACATTGAGCAAAAACATAAATAAACGATTCTGTTAAAGATTTAAGTGCGCACATCGATTAAATGATTTTCATTTAACGACTGACTGAGTGAGTATCTTCTGCTGCTTCTGTACTTAACACTCGAATTACCCATGATATTCCCCGTATTTATAGCGCAATTCGTCATGCCATGGAAATGGCTAAGATATTTAAGTTGAATTTATTAGCTTCATAGCGGGACTTGGAATAACTGCGCAGCTTAAGGGGGAATGGTGGGAGACATAGCAAAGATTTTACTCAATATTTATGGGGGTGTTTTGAATGTTTTTATTAATCTGTGAGATCCGCAGCTAAAGATTTAAAATGGTTTCTCATTAATTACTCATTACAAAAATGATTATTTAATTTAACAATAATTTTAAGTTAAATAATCTGACTATGATATTGTATGAATCTTTTTCGTTTGAAAACACCAGCTATATTTATGCCGTATCTTTTGAAATCAATTAACATTTGCAGCTGTTGCGAATTTGCATTGAAAGCAATTCATTTGCGAGCGACAACTGGCATATAAATCAATATGCAAATCTTCTGCTGTGCACTAGTCTCAATTTGTCCTGTTTCTACAACTCTCAACCTCTCCACCAGTGTCAGTCTTTCTTCTGCTTCTCTCTATCCTTCTTCTCTGCTTTATCAGTTAGTCAATATGCTGTCATTGAACCTTCAATGGTTCCACCCCGACGCTGCATGTTCGGCTTGGTTATGTCATTTTGTCAAAAAATTAGTTATATATATATATATGTGTGTGTGAGAGATTGTGTATTACTTGTCACTGAAAAAATATATAAATATTATGTATATATATAAAGCAAACGTATAAATAATATATAAATTTAAAACAACATACTGAAAGTAGCAGAAAAATAATCATACCAGACAGTTGCATTTGGATTGAAAGTAAAAAACACAAGCACGCATACATCACATACACAAATACAAATGCAAATGCAAGTTAGTCTAAAGCAAATTCGATGAGCATGATTCGTGTAGCAGATTAAGTTTAAAGGCAACTCACATAACATATAGCTCGCCAGTGCGTTACGTATACGCCCCATATGCATAACAGCAGCCACGTTACACGTGCTGTCTGAACGGTATAGGTGTGTTGGTGTGTGTGCATTGCTTAGCTGCTCACATAATATTTGTTGCGGTAATTCAAGGGAACTCGAATTGTGTACAGCGCTGTCCATTTGCGGTCACTTTTAATGTGGCAGGTTGCGCTTCTGCTACATTCGTAATGCTGACTTGTAAATTGACATATATTTGTTTGGCATAAAATGCGCAATTTTTTTTAACATTCTTATTACGCGTGCATAACGCAAATAATCCCGACAATAAAGGTTGCATTGTAAAAATGCAATTATTTATTTTGCCAGCTTTGTGTTTATTTTATTTTTGTCTATTTGTTTGTGCAATTTTGTTGCTCTCTTTGTCAACGATTTATTTATTATCGCTTACAACAATTTGTTGCATGCCGGAAATAAAATGCCAAAATTTCTGTAATAATATTTATGCATGCATCGGCGTTTTGAAAACGTAAATTATTCATTAAGCTAACAAAATAGCACGGCTTGTTGGCATTTATAGAGTGCGGAGAGCGTAAGCCTAGAACAAATCATTTAATACGACTGCCTGGCACCTGCGGTGTGGTAGAGCGCATCGCGAAAACAAAGCACGAAGACGAAATATCTGTGACAATTTGTTAACATATTTCCAAGCATATCAGCGCTCTGCACATTCCACATTCCCCATTATATAGTATTAAAAGCTTCGCACTCCAGCTGTGCCCCAGCCCAGCCTGACAAACACATGTCGCCTGCTGTGGCTGCCTCTGCCCACACACATGAATGAAGATGCAAGGCAAGGGGAGAGGAAAACACTCGGAGTGACATATGTCGGCGTTGATACGGCCATAGAGGAGCGTTGAAAATGTCAAGTTTCCCGCGAGGAAGACAGCAAAGGCAACAAGAGCAACAATAGCGATAGCAACAACACCTCATCATCATTAACAAGTAACCTGGCACAATGTGATTTGGCTGATAGTTGCCTGTCGCTGCGTCATTTTGCGGTTCAATCGCTTCCGCCCGTAGAGAAAGAAACCAATGGGGGCGCCTCCCGCCCCTCCAGACACAGCTGCTTCAGCTCCAGCTGCGGAATACTGCATTGCATTCCACACGCTGATGTAAATATTTTCAATTTGTAAACATTTTGGCTTATTTTTTCCCGTTTAGCAGGAAGTGGCTAGAAGTCTGAGCGAAAGTAGCAGATCTGATATGTGTATGAGCAAAAAAAAGAAGAACAACAAGTGCAATTTTCCATTCAATTTCTGGCCAAACCAGAGAATACCACAAGTTAATTAAGTAAACATCTGTTGGAATTTTAGCTTCATCTGCGAAAACGCAGGAAAGTCCATTAAATTCGAACAAAATACCAAATGGCTTCGGCAACCACAAAAGCTTTTTATTGATCATCTCTTCAGGTGTTGCGAGCTAAATAGAAGTCTATCAGCCGAAGGGAGCATTTATCATTTTAACAGCCGGCAATTTACGGATTGATTGCAAGCAATTTAAACTACAGAGCAATTTGACAGTCAGGTCCAAAGTCCTGCTGAAAAACTCCCACTGCTGTTCACAGCACACAAACATGTTATATCCATTGCTCTCACAGAGGGAAACAGACGGTGGAAGGAACCACAGAGACTGCCCCACTCAAGGGCCGATTCTCAGGTGCATAACTGACACTCTCTAGCAGAGAGTTGAGGAAGTGCGGCAGAGGGTCAAAGGGGAAGCAGAGAGAAGCTGTTGCCGTCGAAAAGAATTTTCGTGCTAAACTCGTCGTGATGGTTTTTTTTTTCGAAATTTTTACTTTTACCACGAGTTTCTCCTGAATTGGATTTCCATGTTTCACGAAGAAGACAGAAACAGAGTGAGAGAAAGGGAGAGACATATAGCGGGAGAGTAAGATGGCTGGAGGATTGACATACTCATTGAGTATCAGATTGGATGTGAAAACCTGTCGCTTATTCAGCTCTTCTGGAAAGTCTTTCATTTGGCCTCCTGAAAAGGAACTGACATCAGGAATTTTTGCTTTCAATGGAACTAAGGAAGCACTATAATAGACGGAGTTATCGGTTGACAAGAAAAGAAACGAATAGAAGTAGAACCTGTTTCGCTTTGTTTTGTGACTTTAATCACGGCTTCAATTTCTTTTTTGATTTTTAATACCTTTGAACTAAATCAAGAATTTCCATTTTAATCCTACGTAAGGTAAACTTTCATTTCCATTTTAAATTCGATATCATTCACAAAACCCATGCATATCATTTGTTCATTTTTCTCTTCGTTCTTGTTATATTTATTATGATGTTTTGCTTTCCATTTTCCGTTTTATGTTTTTGTTTTGTCTTCAAGTCAGTTCAGGTTTTGTGCTTATAAATTTGCATTTCATTCTCCTTTTATACACATGCGACAACAACAACTGGACAGGGACTCGTTGTGCATCAATCCTTTGCCAACGCAGCTGCTGGCTGCAGCTGTTGAAAGTTGTACGGATGATTCCTTGCCATCGAAGTAAATTTGAATTTCGCAGCCAACAAAATTTATAGCTTCTGGCTAAACACACACTCTGATACTCTATCACACTTGGTCACATGTGGCATGCGCACAACATTTGCCAAACGAATTAAAGTTTCTGCTTGATGGTGTGTTCACATACTTCAAGACGCCCCCACTTTGATGCAGAGAATTAACGAAGACTTCGTGGATTGTTGCCCCAAGAAGAAGATAAAGAAGAAGCACCTCTGTAGCAGTCTGGTTCCAACTGTTCACCTGGCTACACTTTAATTTGCATATTTAATGCCGCTTTGCAGCGATCCCTTCTCCCGTCAGCACGACTAGACATCGAGCTACTTCTCCATTGATATCTTGCCACGGCTGACTCCCTTGTCCCGTGTCCCGAGTCGTGGCAATGTGTGTTTTCAGGGGATTTTCACAACCCAACGGCTGTGGGCATGGCATATCTTCGCCTGATACTCGAGTCCTGGCAAGGCAAGGCATATCCCGCTATATTCTAGCTATTATTATTGTCGCGTGCTGAATAATTCAGGCTGCTCGTAAAATTGTGGCCTACGCTATTTTGGCTTTTTGAATAATATTTTAAATATTATAATGGTTCTGTGGAATAGACACACAGCTAGAACGGGAGGGGACTACTGTCTTCCTCCCCACTCCATCCTCAACTATAACTATTAGGCAGGCACCCGCTGAAGGTCCCTTTTGGAAGGGCGCTAAGTGTCGACCCGGCTCTTGATTCCAGTCCAACCATTTCCGTTACAATTACGTTTCCATTGAGAGCTGCTCACCGGCTGTTGCGGCAATCTCGGGCCGCAATAAAAGTCTGGGCTCGACTCGGCTGTCATCCAATTGGAGCACCAGATCCTCAGATGCTTGAAGCACACTTTCCCCAATGATAGTAGGCGTGGCTTATTTGCTGCTAAGAGCGCAATTGTCGTGTGGCTCGAAGAGCAGGGGAACAAGGGGACAATTTAGACGCCTCATTTGTATTCTAAAGAGAAGTTTCTTATTTTACAGCCTGATGATTTGTTGCCCTAGGCTTTTGAACAGGCGGGATTGAGAGATGGGGGTGAGAAACTGATTTATATCAATTTCAATTGAGTTAAATCTCTTTTCAGCTGTTGATTAAGACATCGCTCGCATGCAAGGAATAATCATTATATAGTAAGCTTTCTTATTATTCGGGTAGTTTTTGATTTGAGTATAAGCTTTTAGTATTTTTATGTATTCCCACGAAATTATTTCATCTAAATCTAGTATTTGTTATTGATTCCTTGTCATGTGTTGAAGACCTTCTTGAATAGTAACCATAAAAAGTAGAAAATTTCGAGGCGTTAAAACGTAATTAAGACCTGCAACGCACAGGACCTGCAGGGGGAGACACTTAACCGAAAGAAACATCAACTTTTTATGGTTTCTTCCTGTTCCGAACAGGAGCCATACAGGATTTTTTATATAGAGGAACTCTAGCAGCTGACGAAGGGATAGAGGGGTAGAAAAGAATAATGTGTTCCTGGCAACATAATACGAAATTGGGCTGTTGCTAACGAGCGAATAGAGTACGCTCGAGTGTCGGCACATAAATCTTCTTGGGGTAACCTGCGAATTGAAGAGCGTCAGCAGGAGAAGTGTGTGGAGGGAGGGGGGAGAACTAATGACAGTCACTGTGAACTTGCTAATTTGTTAAACTCGGCCTAAGAAATGGTTATAATGCAAAACAGAAGCTTATTATTCAATTAATATGGGGATAATTGAAAAATTATGTATACGCAATGTGGATGGAGTTGGGAGATTTAATAGGTGAACGACCGAATCGAAATGAAGGCAGAGTTGGAGCTGAAATGAAAGTTGACTCAGCTGATTTGCAATGCAGATCACGTTCCCACTTCGATATAAGGTATGCAGAACAAGCAGAACCAGCCGACGACCTCCATTCGAGCCGCTTTGTCTGCTCAGGCGATATAGTTGCCTCCTCTTCCTTCGAGTCCCACTTGGAGTACATTGTCTGCGAGGCTCTTGGCGTAGGAGGGAGCCATTAGTCAACAGGCCGGTCTTGGCACAGACTTGGGCACGTATCCTAATGTATGGCCAGGCCGAGCAGCTGGGCAGTGGCAAATGTCGTTATTAATGACGCAATTGACATGCGTCGAGTGGAGTCGAGACTTTGTTCCCCAGCGTCTAACTCAATAAAAATTTAGTACGTGTTGCTTCTTTAAATCGACACAGTTTTTCTTTTTGCATCAGTTCTTGTTGAAATATTTTTTTGTTGCATTTAACTTGATTGACCCACAATTTTCCTTTCTCGAGTTTGCTTATGTCGATTATATACTCACCTCGTGGACGCACTAAAGACGCAGATAATCGAGCTAAACTAAGTTATCAACGGAGACATTAGCAGACTACAAATTTATTCTTATGTTCCTTAACGACCCATGCAACAGGCACGAACAAGCTGTTTCTGGTTATTTTATTTACAAAATAAACATACGAATTTAGTTCGTGCAAAACTTTACATCCTTTGCGGAAATCCCCGATATTTTCACTGAATTTTACAATTTACAGCCGTTATTTGTCTCGAAGATTTGTTAACTTTTCACTAAATAAACAAACAGAAGCGTTTGGAGAGACAACGGAGGATGTTCCTCGTCTGTTGTTGTTATTGTTGTTTTATCTGGTGCAACATGAACAAATCTGATGAGCAAACAAAGCAGAGAAGCAACACAAGCTAGAAAAAAAGTGCAGAAAAAATGAGAATGCAAAGGAGAAAGGGGAAATACCATGTGCTTCACGTGTTCCGATAAGCAGCTGTTACTCGCTTCTCTTTTTCTCTTTTCCTTTTCAGCTTTTGCATCACTTTTTATATTCCCTTCTTGCTCTCACCACGCTAAATTGATGGCGTGCCAAATGGCGTGTTTCGTTGTTGCAAGTGAATTTACTTTCGGGCTGCCACACTCTGCGAACTCAACTCATGCACGAGTCTATGAACCACTCACACACACACACACACTCACTGACTTATCATGTGAACTCAGGATGCCAGGGGACTCGCGTGTGATGCACTTCATCTAATGTGTTGGCGTCCCACACGCGAATGAATATGCAATTCAATTTTTCAATGCGGTTTAAGCGTCGGCAGTGGCTACGATGTTGGTTTTTGTGGCTCATGCAACATGCAGCATGCAGCAAGCGAGTTCCGTTGGTGTTGTTGCTCTGCATTGTTGGCGGGTAATCCATTGCCTTCACCATCACTTGCAACATTGTTTCGCTGCGCAACTAATCCAGGGTAACCTCCGGATGGAAAAAAGAAATCGAAAATTACGTATACGCACTGTTGTGTCGGTCTACTGCAGTTTTCCGCCCGCTTTGTTTGATGTGTGTTTTCGCGCAACGTCTAATTGTGCGTGCCAGCAACAACAAAGTGCAGCTGAAAACCAATCACAGGCTGAAGTGCCCAGCCCGGGAATAAGCCCGCACTTGATCTCTCTTTGGCATTTCATCTACGTGCGGTGTGCAGAGTCTCTTGCCTGGGTTAGACTTTTTGCGGAAATTGCATTCAAATTGGACCACGTAAAGGAATCCGAATAGTTTAGAATGGAAGTGGTCTTTAAAGGCATTTCCGATTGATCTGCAGTAAATAGTGAAAGCAGCCAGTTTTAAATTTATTTAATCTAAAATAGTTCCTTAACAATTTTAAATTCTATCTTATTAAATCTGCCTCGTCTACATTTTAAAACCTTCTAAAGTTTTTGCTTCTTTGTAACCCAATTTGCCAGCCTGTTATCGATTTTCAGGCAATCATTGCAAAACAACTGTGACCCAATTGAAATTGATTGACCCTTTTTGTTGCCTACAGCGCCCTTTCTTTCTCGCCCTAGGGAACACAGACAAACAAAGTCGAAAGTAATTCTGTTTCCGTTTGTCTAGCTACAACTCAGATTGAGTTCTCTTTGCTTTCTCTTTCTTGAAAAGTAGCACCTCTTTGTTTTTTTTATGCACATATTATTCTATAATTTGCAGTCTTTCATGATCCCTCAATTTAATCAGTGTAACTTAGCTGAATCAAACTATCCGATAATGCCTAACAAATTCATTTGGCCAGACCACTTCAAAGGGGACAACACGAGTAGCTGCTACATTTGTGACTCTGAATCTTTCTTATATCCTACTCTGTCGCCCCTGTCCCAGGCCAAGCTCATTAATTGTTCTCAACCAGAAATGAATAAGGAGATTGCCAGTGATTTGTTATCCACTTCTAACAATTTTTATGAGGGTTGTGAAAAAGTTTCTCCACCAGAGTCGAGGTAAGACTGTGTTTTGTCTATATAAATCATTTTTAATTGACTTTCCTATATGCAAAGCAGCTGTAGGGCAGATGAGAAACAAACTCACGAAGAAAAGGGATAACAGATGAAGGAAATTCTTAACCAGAAATTTAAATTTGCATTGAGTGAATTTCCTCAATGTGTTTATTGTTGCTCTTGTTTCATGTCTTGCAGTGAACCTTAAAGAAGGTTCTACGCCTTGTGTTGTATGCTCGAGAACACAGAAATAAATAACTGACCACCCTTTCTGACCATTTCATGAACCAAGGGAGTGAGCGCTAATCTCATTTCCCGTCATAACTCTGGCAATATTGTACAGTGTTGCCAGCTAATTTGGGCAAAGTGTCGCACAGGCGGGTAGGCATAAAACACAGTCCCCGCTCAAAGTTAATGAATTCTGGGCTGAATAATTATTTAACTTTGTGCGCTTTTATTGTAGCGCCTTTGTTTCAATTGTGTTGACTGCTTTGTGTCGTTTGGCAGCTCGCTTAATTGTTGATTTCCCGCATTTGGCTTTTGTTTTGGTTTCGGCTTTCCAATGTTTACATTTCATTGTTTTCCACAGAATTTATTTACAACAAAAGAAGCAAGTGCAAAAATGTTGCTCACAGTTAACCAAATGTTGAATAATTCGCACAGATAATTACAATGTACTGGGAAACTTAAATACATACAAGTTAGCACAAAAGTAATTTTTTCGGATTACTAATTTGCTTTTTTGGAATGAGCGGTTCACCTTTAGATTCTTAAAGTAAACTTTTTCTGTGCTTCTTTAGCATGTTACCGATTCAAATCATTAAAAACTTAAGTATGTTCCCAAAGATTTACATTTGATATTGTATATTTCTGTTCATGCCAAATTTATTACATTTTTGGGGACGGAGCGCGTGGCACCTAAAATATGAAATAAACTTAAAAGAAAACACAATAAAGCCAAATTTGGGGTCTGTAGGCATTCACACAGACCCGACATGGATAGACGGAAAGCAGGACAAACGGACAAGTCTCAACTCTCGCGGCTGATCCACAGCAAGAATTATACACTTTGTAGGCTGCCACGCCTCTTTATGCCTATTATATACATTTACACAAAGTTAGTAAACCCTTTTTTTACAAATTTCCATTTCCAAAAACCGAAAAAGTGTCAATCAATCCACCTCCACCTTTGCCTGAACTTAGCTTTGCTTTTATTTCCTTTACTTCTATTGACTCTTGAGGCGTAGAGCAGGCGTGTGATTGCACTGTCATTCTCTTCTCACATACAAGGAAAGCTCTAAATTAAAAATTCGCCAGGTAAATATTTATTTAGCTACAAGCCGAACAGCAGGAGCCAAAAAGGAAAGAGAAATTTCATTAAGGCAAGGGCGAGGCAAACGATTTAAAGAGGGAGAGGCAAAGGCAGACAACGCCCCAAAAGGAAACGTATTTAAATTTAAACAGACGACTAGCCTATTTCCCATGAATTAAGGCTTTCAGTGAAGCTAAAAATGTCATGAGTTTTGAAAATTGTCAAATGATTCTAATTGAGTGATGATTGACTCTTATCTCCGCTAGTCTCTTATATAGAAGACTTCTTGTTAGCTTAAGTTTCTACATCTCATCTTGTCTTATCCCATATACATTATTTCAACTGCCCCTTTTCTCTTTGCATGCATCACTGGGATAATGCATTAGCAAGGCGACTGACTTGGTAAATACAATTTAGTAAATTATTAGGTGAGAACGAGGCAAGGGGGGGTTGGATTGCTCCCACTCTGACCAGGATAAATATAAGAGGCAAACATTGCACAGAGAGTGGCTCATACGCAATGTTATTTGCCTGTTTGGTTGAATGTCAACGAGTCAAGTTTTACGGATGTCACAGACTTATGCTCGTTGCCTCTACAGATTTTGGACTGTCAGCAACAGGAGCTTTGCATAAGTTAAGGTGTGATTCAGGGGCCACCCTCCACAGTAGATCTCTCTATCTGTCTCTATATGCTTTTTGCAGTCTCTGGACTGTGACACACATTGTGCAATTTAACTTGGCAACAAATTGGAGGCATGCTCATGTCCTGCTTTTGCAGCCAAACAAAAGTCTTGTTCAAATTACCAGACAAATATGAAATTTTGTAGTTGCAGCGTCGTTCCGCCTTCCTTCTTTCCTGCTTCGCTGTGTTTGTGCTGCAATGCGTATTCAATAAATAAAAGCAGGAATTTTCCATTTAAATTGTATTAAATTTACACCAGACGCAGGCGGAGAATCGGGCCGGGAAGGAAGGAGAAAACCGAGTAGGAAGCCGGCAACAACAGCCCAACTGCAGCCGCAACATTTCCCCTGCTTCCCCCTGCTTCCTCTCCCGAAAGTGTGGCATATCCGTTGGGGTCAACGGGCGACTGGATGCAGACCAAGAGCAGAGCGACAATCAGGCCGATAAATTGGTCACTTGGTTGCTGCTGCCACTAATTGGCAGGGCGAGAGCACTATCTATATGTGAATGAATGTGTGAGTGTCTGCCTGTCTGTGTGAATAATATACCATAACAGCTGAATGCTCCCAGCCCGTTGAGCTCTTATCACTTGTTAATTCCTACTGACTCAGCAACTCACATCAATAATGCAAAGCATCTGCAGACGCAGCTTCCTCCTGCTACTAACTTAGCCTAATCACATTATTTAACCGAGTTAATAAAATGCGTTGTTAAAAGAATTTCAAGCATGCGAATCCTCGTGGGGATTTCTACTTCCGGATGCGTCTTCCTTGTGCCCAAAAATACGAAAATGAAAAGCGCGAGCATAATAAAATTTATGCGTTTTGATTTATGTGGCAGACGCATACATCGCTATCAGCATGCGGTGCGTATACGTGATATTTTAAAGCCAATTTCGTATGTTTATTATGCGAGCGGCGCATTAGCGTCAAGCGAAGCGCGAATAAGCCAGCACAAAATGAAAGGATTATCCAGCATGGAATTTATGAGTGCGCAATAAATAAATTAGCCACAATTTGTACGGCATTTTGTGCACATTTAAGGTCCAGTTTAGCATCCTTTGAAGCTCTCTGTAAAGGTGACCTAATACAGGCACCCAAGTCAAACAGAATGCAACTTCAAACTAATTGTCTTCTGTAGCACTCAGTGTGGCAGCTGTTTGCGAATTCGTTTGACTGTCATTTCGCAGTCACATATCCCGACATCATTTGTGTCTCACTGCAAGTTCATCTAATTTCCGATTGCAGCTGAACCAAGCTAAGGCTTCAGGCTGTTGCCGCAGCCTTTTAATCAAAAGTTCGTCCGACTCCGGGCCTCACACTTTGTTCGCTTTTTGCACAGGGCACACACACAGACACAGCATGTAACATACGTTTGCAATTTGCCTCTCATCTGCCTTTTAATCTTCTCTTTCTTCTTTCTCGCTCTCACATTTAGTAGCACCTGTTTGGCTGGCAAACAAAACCGCATCCGGCAGTCATTGTTGTCCGTCAGGGCCTGGCCAGGAGACACGCTCCAAAGCGCACAGTCAGCTAGAAATGTCAGACTGCCTGTGTTGCAACTTGAATCTGAAGCTGCTGTCCAGCAGGTGAGGGTAGGTCATAGGGGACAGTAGCATTTTTGACAGGTTGCCATGGCTGCAGCTGCGGTACCACTGATTGGGCGCACCACCAGCATCAGGAGTTATGGCTCCTGTCAAAATATGCAAAGCCATCAGATGCGTATAGCTATTTTTTTCTACTACTAGCTATAGCTATTTCGTAGCTCCTTTAGAGAGCTGCCACGTAATCACATACGTGTATATACTATAAGAGTGTCAATCCTACGCTCATTTCTGTGTCAGGCGATGCCACCAGGTCTGCTAACGATGTCTCGTGGCTTTTTCGTTGCCATTATGAGTATCATTATTGTTGTCACATTTCCCCCTCCTCCACACACTCCACTTTTCCCCAACATAAAGAAAAGAAAATATTTTGTTGTTTTCACTGGTATTTTTACTGCTGCTTTACATAAAGGCAGGGACATATTAAAACCGAAAACGAACATTCAAAATAAAAATGAAAATGAGAATAACTCGACAGGCTTTTGTTTTCTGTTTTGTTGCCGTTGCCACCCGTTAAAATCCACAAAAAAGTAGCAAATTGAAATTTAATGAAATTTATTAATTTGCTGCATTTCTGATGTTGTAGCAGAAATATTTTACAATCAAATTTGTGTCATTAAATAGTAAGCTTGTTACCATGCAAATTAAACACAAAACAGAATTTAATATTTCACGTGGTTAAGCATGATTTAAATGTAAATTAAAACAATAGAAAACGTGATGCTGTTCAAGCTAAAAACCATGTCAAATGAAATAAACTTATTTTTCAAGCTAAAAACACTAGCTAAAAGAAAGCTTAGCAAGTCACACCTAAAGCTGTGAAATTTAGCACGTATAACTTTTTGTGGCCAAAGCATTTCAAATATTTAAAAGATAAATAGCCAGAAGAAGGCAACTGACAAGCGGGTAAAAGCTTCGCAGATAGAAAAGTTAATTTAAGAGAATTATGCAGCAAATTAAGACTTGTGTTGTCTTGTGGCTAAAAATAAATAAGACAAAAGCGAGTTAATCTTCAGATGAAGAGTAAAATAAATATAACAATCCAATTAAGTATACAATTTACTCCAAAATGTTTTTCCACTTAGAGCACATTTAAGCCAGCAACACGAACTTTTTAAGGCTCTCCTCATTTCATGTGAGGTAATGCGAATTACGTGTTCAATTTTTCATTTTATTACTTCCTGTGCTCAAAAGTGAAACCATATGGG
Source organism: Zaprionus ghesquierei (assembly GCA_018904095.1). Taxonomy (NCBI): domain Eukaryota; kingdom Metazoa; phylum Arthropoda; class Insecta; order Diptera; family Drosophilidae; genus Zaprionus; species Zaprionus ghesquierei. Next base: position 24,077 of record JAEIGP010000098.1, on the reverse strand, counting down.
AAACACGGAAATCAAAGTTCTTTGGTCAAGCGAGACGAAATCGCGTCAAATCATCAAAATCACCTCAGAGAGAAAGCATTTTGTTGCAGGAATATTAAACCATCCAACTTCGACTTTCCGCAATGTTTTATTTATTTATGCGAAGCCTTTCACACGGTAAAAGCCACCGCATCCGAAATCACAATGCCTCGAGGTTTGCGGTCAGGAATGAGTTCTCCCAGCTCAACTTTGACATTCCCGTGTCATTTTTTATGCCTTGTCTTTTATTGCGTGCCATTACTTCAATATTTCGTACCTGCCCATTGGTTCCCCCAATCGATACTGTGGGGGGCCACACATAATCGACTTGCTTCAGTTGATTTCAGGTTCGTTGTACCCGCGCATATTAACTCGCTGTCGGCTTGGCCTGGCCTTAATGTATTTCAATTATTTTTATTGGCTTATCGTAATTTATAATGCCCTCTGGCCTTGAGTTCCATATTTCGACTGCTCTCTGGCTATGCGTCTTGCCTGCTTTTCCACTTAACATTCGCTTGCCTGCAATACCCAGGCAATACCCTCTCCCTCCGCTCCTCCTGCCCTGCAATTGGAACACATGTTGAGCCTTGTTTTTGGCATTGCTGCTTATTGAAAAACTTTCGCCTGGCTTTGCCTTTAGCTTTTCACTGAGATTCTTGAGGAAACTTTCTGTTAAATGGCAACAACTTTTCGTTCTTGCAGCATTTTATAATTTAATGGCGTTTCTCTCATATTTTATTCAGCTGGTAAAACTCTTTCAAGTTCATTATATGACCAAGTGTTCCTTGATTATTTCTGCATTTTCAGCGGGCTGAACTGAATTGAATATGTTAACTGCCAGTCCTAAATGCTAATCGCAATTTGAACTCACATTGTTAAGTTTTATTATTTGTTCTCGAAATTCATTTTCATTTCTCTTACATTTCTCTGAGACAGAAAGAGGAAGCAGGCTTCGCTGAGCGAAACACGCTATTGGTAGCGCTTTCTCAATGCTTTTCGCAGTTCCATCATTAATCATTAATCACACTTAAAACAAATATTTGTCTGTTGGCTCAGTTTCTCTTGCTTCTCTTTCCTTATTCATTTATTTGTTCACATTGTTTATTCATTGCAATGTGGAACAGTTCCCCCGTTGCACTTGCCGCATTTAACACGCCGCATTGCCTCTGCGAGTCTTTTACAAAACTAGCTACCCACCTAACTTCCTTCTCTCTCTTTCTCTCTCTCTCTCTCTCTTTCTCTCTCTCTCTCTTCTCTGCTTTTCACTCACATTTTGTACCATTTTAATTATCACGCTATCGTCATCAACATCCGCATTGCTGTTGTTGTAATTGTTGCAAGCGCCACCACAAATGCAATTTCCGTGCAAAATATTTGCACAAAGGCGCAAAAAACTTTCTCCTGCTCGACAAATACGACGAGTCGAAAGTTAAAAGTCGAAAGTTTCCATCGACTAAGACAGTAGACGCTTTTCATTTATAGCCTCACTGCTTGGAGCCTTCGTAGTTCAGGACTTCCAACTTGCAACTTTTAACAGTTGCGTTTTCATTCGGATACTTTGCGGCGTTTGCGCGCTTTGTAACTAACAAGCAAAATGAACAAAAATTTAGTACGCCGCTTCGTGGCTTGGGATTAAAAAAAATACTTAGTGCAAAAATAGAGAGAAAGGAAGTGCATTTGTAAAATGAACATGATAAAAAAGCAAGCGAGAAAAATGAATTAAGGAATAAAGAAGTTGCTACATCTTTACCTTATAAGACAACTGACTTAATCGATGGCTTCTATGCCAAGGGACTGGTTAAACATATATGATTATTTATTTTGTTGTCGTTAAATTTTATAAATAATATTATTTTATTTGTTTATTAATATTTAAATATAAATTTTAATTTAATATTCTAAAATTCTTAACAAATCAAAGTCAATTAATAATTTTTACATTGTTTAATGAGTTGATACTTTTGAGTCGACTGCTCTTAGATGACATTTAATAAAAAAATTAACCTTAAATTTTGAGATTTAGCTTAAATAAGTTTTTAATTTTAATAATAATTTAAATTTTAATAATCAACTGAACTAAAACTTTTTTGTTAGTCATTTATTTAATTCGTATTAAATAGTTTTCTTGAATTACCCTTAAGTCGACTGAATTGGTAAATAAATATTAAAAAAAATTATATTTTTATTTAAAATCTCATGTCCTGTATTAATCACATACCTTTCGATGGAGTGATATTAACTTTCACAGGTTGTTGCTCCCCATTATAGTTATTCGAGCCAAAGTTTTTTTGTAGCTTTTGTTTGTCTGCTGCATAACGACAAAATGCACTTTATTGGATGAGCTGATATGACAGACTGTAGTCTACCGCGGGAAAAGCCAATAAAGTAGCTGCAAGCGGATAGTAAAAGACCAACCCAGACTTCGCTCGGACTTTAAACGGGGCCGCAGACAAGCAGCAGAGCTGACAGCTCGCCTTTTCTTGCCTTTACAATTTTACATTACATTTACAAAAATAATGAGAAATTATTGGCGCAATGCGCCTCGACAAATGACGTGGCGAATTTGAGTACGTTACGTATACGCCACGTATGCGCTGGCAGTTTACACAATTAAATTAAACGTACACTTAATAGGCTTTTCTTTAATAAGACTTCGCTATATATACCTTCCTGATCGAGTTCAATAAATGAAATTTAAAGCATGGCAAGGCAAGAAGCAGCAGAACTAATGTTGCCATCTTATTTACGAGCCAACGAACCCAGAAGTGTTGTGCATTGCACTACCAAATCTGGTTAGCAGCTTTCCACTTCATTGGCATTGTGCAACATTGTGGCTGCAGCACGTATTACGAGCCACAAGGGGCTGCCTCAATTTACAACCAGAGCATTAATTTCGAATCCCTGTGAATTATGGGCCAACGCACAGAGCAGGCTCAATATATAATATGTTGCTATTGTGGCATGGGGTCGTTCTCTCCTTCCACATAAGTTAGGTGATAAGCTCGAACGTATTTCACATTAGTTTCGTTTCCACAACTGAACCGAAATATTTATTTAAACTAAACGAATTATCAAGTCTGTTACTTATATCGCACAAGTGTCGAATTATAACACCTGCACGACAAATACCTCAGCAATAAGTTTAAGTGCCTCGTTTATGTTGATCAGTGTGCGTGAGGCGATTAACTTAATTAGATGTGCAAATCCAAGACTCGACATGACGAAGACAAAGCCGCAGCAAGTTGGCAGATAAGCAGACTCCGGGGAGGCGAGGCAAAAGATACTTAAAATGTTTAAATATTTGTTTGGTGCAGGAGGGGGAGGTAGGTAGGCATCAAGTGACAAGAGACACCAAGACAAACACAAACAAGTACCCACGCTTCCTGTCGCAGCCTCAGCCACAGCCACAAAATCCGCCTCAGGCTCAACCGAGGCCCTTTTTCCTTTATGTTTTGTGCTCTTAACACGCTCTTAAGAGCCTTAACATAATTTCCTCAAAATTCTGTGTAAAATTTTAATTTTCACACGCGCACACACATAAGCATGTATACACGCATACACACACACAGGTATAGCGACACTTTTGATAAGCACTTTAATTAGCTTAAGTTTTCATATCGCCATTTTGTATTCCCAGTGAGGAGGCCTCGTTGGGTTCTTGTGTGATCCCTGATGAGGTGACTACATCAAATTAATTGCCTTGTTGGTTAGCCTATGCATGTGCACCCTTGTGTGTGCCTCTGTTTGTGTGTGAGTGTGCTATGCATAGCAGTTTAATCCCGTCGTTTAATCCCGGCTTGGCCTTTGTCTGCTCAGCTTAGGAAAACTTTTCATTTTCATTTGAGTTTCAACTTCTACCGCTTCGAAGAAATATGAGGCGACACCTGACCCCCTCGGGGAGACTCTCTTTCTACATTTCTCACCTTTGTGTGACCCTTGCGGCCACACACACACACGTCGGTTCGTCAATCTGTCATTGAGTTGAGTGTGTGGCCGAAGCGGAACTTTAAATTGCGTTTTCTTTGCTCAACTTTTCGCATACGCAGAGGAGGAATTAAATAGACAACTTCGGGGGAGGGGGAGCAGACTGTGTGTGTGTGCTGATTTCTGTTTTGTTATTCATGGAATTGTTTAAAAATTTAGATTGCTGTGAAACTTGCAAATGACATTTGCCATGGCTGTTGCTGTCGATGTTGTTGTTCTACGCATTTGCCGGAAAAATCATATTAGGGCAAGAATGATGGGCAGAGAGTGATGCGGGAAATTAAATTTGAAATTTTCTTATAAATACACTCTTTCTCTCTCTCTCTCTCTTACTTTTCCTTTCTTTTTCCTTAAAGTAGCGCAACTTCCTGCATTATCCAAGTCAGGTTTCTCTATTAAATTTTCATTCTCTATCAATTCCTTTAGTTCCCTCTATGTACCTCTTCCTCCCTTCCCCACGCACTACTCAAGTTAATGAAAAAAGCCTCTTAAAATTCCACGTGGAAATGGAAACATCCAAAGCAGACCAACAACAAGAAGACCAAAGTATTTGCAGGCATAATTTAATTAATTAGAAGGAAGCCCTAACCCCAATACCTGCCCTGCCCCAATACCTGAGTACTTCTGCCACTTAGCCGAGAGCCGCAGCTGCGTTGCGTGAGTGAAACCTGCAGATGAGCAATTCATTTGGGTTATATCTGGCTGTCCCTCCCTTCCCCTCTCTTCTTCCCAGTCATTCCACACTCCTTAATTTTGAAACGCGATAAAACTGTAAACTGAGCCAATTCATTAATTTAGTTGGCCAGCAAACAGAAGCAACAGGAAAGAAGCCACAATTAAAGCGAGCGTGGGAGAGAGAGAAGAGAGAGGAGAGATGAGTCCTAAGTCACCTTTGTTTTCATTTCAGTGGAAAGCTCTTTGTTGTTGCGGCAACAAAGTGAGCAACCTCGTTTGGTCAGTGAACCGTGTGAGCAGCAGACGCTGACAGAGACAGGAAGCAGGGGAGGGAAGGCAAGGGAGACCGCAGCTAGTGGGAGCATTCATTGAGTGGCAAACACACTCTGAGCCGTGGATATGAAGCAGAGAGGGTCGTCGTTGCTTTTGCGCTTGGCCAATTGCGGTCGAGTGTCATCGAACAGAACAGACAACTGACAGAGCAACAAGGGGAGATGGGCGAAGTGAGCAGGAGATTAGCTGATGTGCAGCCAGTTTGCCACATTATTAAGTTCTTAATTAGCCTAGCTGCCATTTTTGTAGTGCACTCAGCGAGAGGGAGAGAGACAGGGAAAGAAGGAGGGAGATAGCATGTACCTACTTTGCATACTGCAGAAAATGTCTTGAGCTGCTTTTCCGCCCGGCAAGTCTTAGCCTGCTTATCTTGTCTCGTTCCATCCGAGTGGCCATGCAACAAGATCAGCGAAGGCGTCTCACGCGCTGCTTAAGTGCAAATGGCCATTGCCTGCTTAGTGCTTACTGCAGTTGTCCAGGGTTCAATGCATTTCAAAAGCAAAAAAATATAACTTAAAAGCAAATTTAATGCAATTCAATAAAGCTTTATTCAGATATAAGGAAACTGTTAAAGCTGCTCCTTATTCCCAATTGCTATCCACATAAACTAATGCCATTGCTTTGCCAGTTCCCTCTCATCCCGTATCTCTACCTCATCATACCCTCCTTGCTTATATTTCTGCTACCTAATTTGATTATGTCAGCGCGAAAACATTGACACGGACGTGTTCAATCCCTAATTGGAATGTATTGTGGTTGCAGCGCGGCATTTTCAACTTTCCCCATGTCGCATTGTTGATTTACAGCCACACTGGGCAATCGGGTAGACAAGCAGTCGGGCAGATGCACATGCCGAGTGGGCTACCGCAAATGCAGGCCAAATGTTTTGCAGTGGTTTCGGTGGTTTCATGGGGTAATTGGGGGAGTTACCTGTGACCTGGCATTCGGATCGACACGGGCAGGCATCTTTTCATGAATGCGGATTATGCCGGTTTATCGGCTTCGCATCGTATTCAAATTGGCAGCTGCCATTGCGAGTTGCAGCTTCCACAATGATTGAAAAATTGGCTTAAGTGCTTAACTAATGGTAAGCATGGCAATAAGTCGATCCACAAACAAACAACCACCCACACACACACACACAATAAGTTCCACTTATGCGCCTGACATAAATCTCCTACCAGTTGGGCTGGACTTGCCCAGGATTCCCTTCCCTTATCTCGTAGCGTGAGTCTGGAGTGTGCGTCCATTAAACGTTTTCCGTTGAAGGCCCACAGAACAGGGCCATAAATAGTGGGGCAATAGGAGGGAACTCCACGCAGAAAGGGACTCAGTCGAACACAGGACAAACTTGATTAGTCCTCAAGCGGCAAAGGGGACCAAATTGTGCGGTGGAAGCACCAAATGGAATTCCAAATCAGTTCGCAGTTGAGTTCATGCCACGGACTTGTCTCCTATCTATCTATCTTTATCATGGTATTCCCTTTAGCAAATGGTATTTAAATAATTTCAATTTTTAATGAATAGTTCCTCCAATCAATTTGTATGTTTTCTAATTTTTTATTTACTCTGCGAAGTGATTGAACAAACTTTGCCGTCGATTTTAATTAAATTATGCAGGGTAATAACCAAATTGCAGCGTGAGCAGCTTTCAATCTCTACGTGTCACGTTTTATGCTGCTGGTGCATTATTTCCACACTCATCGGGAATCACAACAATTACACACACTCACACACATACAGAGATACACACACTCACACACACCTAAGTTAACTGCAAATTGCAGCCGTAAATTGCAAATGCAATTCGCAGTTTTCCCCCACTTTCTAGCGACAACACAACGTGCAACTAACACTTCAGTTATGCAAATCCCCTACACATGCGAGTATGTATCTGTGTGTGTGTGTGTGATTAAGTGTGTGTGATCATGTGTAATATGCCATTCGCCCCTCTGCAACAGCATGTCACATAAAAGGTGCATGACAAAAAAATGCTTTGAAAAAAGACAAAACAAAACAACGAAAGAAAGATAGAAAGAGAATAAGAACATTCTGTCATATTTTGCCTAGTCATAAGCGTTCACAGCGCTGGCTCGGCAGTTGCTATGTACCTGGCCACAAAATTAAATAAAGAAAGACTGGGGAAAGCAGGAGGAGAAATCGTGCTCCGATGAGGCAGCAACTAACAAGCACATCGACAGTCGTTAAAGGAGCACAATGACAATATATGTCTGTCCGTCTGGGCATAGACTATTGCCAGAGATTGCAACAACAACGTTTTGCTCACTCGTATTTATATATTTATGAACCACAGACAGGAATACAACAAGAACACAATGTCACACAAAAGGTAAACTTAATTTGGTCAAAGAATAGGCAAGTTAAGGCAAAGACATAAAGAGAGAGAGAGAGAGAGAGAGAGAGAGAAGAATGGGCAACTTCCGTTTCCGCCAACACAAGCGTTGAATACGGTTTCCTGTGAAACAGTCAGAGCGACAGTTAGTCAGCCCGTTAGTCTGCTTAGTGGCTAATTTGCAAATAGAATGGAAATTGTGGCCTGATAGAGAGCAGCGAGGGTAGGCAACTAATTTTTGCAATTTAATTACAACTGCTTTCTATGGCAGAAGGTAGCAAAGGTAGAGAAGGCATTAAGGCAACAGTGCGCACACTCGAAGTAGACAGGCAAATTTATTGCCTTCTTTAAGCGAGGCGTATTAAAGCTAAGCGATTGGGGCAAAGTTAAGTAGCAACATAACCTATGGAGTAACATATAGTTGATATGTGACAACGCATATTTGTTGACGCTCAGAACTTGCTGTAGGTCACAGACGCCTTTGCCCTGTGCATGTGTCAAAATTTCACGCATACGACCCGTGGCTAACAAAATTTGCATATTACGAATTGATAAAAAGACTACGCTGGAAATATAAATTTTCGCTCTTGTTTTCAAAGTTGAAGCTGTATTCATTCGCATGACTTGCCCCGAAAACAAAAAGGAAATATGAAATTTATTCACATTTTTTGCAGCCAATTGACCTCCTGCTCCCTGTCAATGCGGTGCGATGTCCTTCACGCCTGCAGCGTGTTTGCCATATATATATATTTGATTTCGCCTTCTGCAAATGTTGTTATTTTCGCTTCTGTTGTTTTTACAATGCGATATTGGGGCCCTATCCTCTCACCCCCACACTCACTCTTCCCGCATTGCCTCATTTCACACTGACATGAGTCGTAGTAACTGTAGTTGGGCAACGTGTCAGGTGAGGGGAAGGGGGGAGTAAATGCGATTAGCGATTGGAATTATTTATAGCCCGCCTCGCAATGAAGAGTAATTAATATGTTTGTCCCTAGACATATGTGCCAGGGAAAGAGTGAGGAGAAAATAAATGAAGCAAGTTTTTTTCATTTTCAAGTTAACATAAATAATGTGTGCGCGCGGTTTAAGCACAGCTCTTGGCAGTCTTCCACGATTAAGTCCAAATCATTTGTCATAATTTATGCTTCACCAGCGACGGGGCCATTAAACTGCCAATAACAACAACAACAAGTTTGAAAAACAATTATTTACACTCCTGCAATAAAAATATGCCACACGCTGCGTTCACAAGAATGGACGCAGACCTACCTACTAAAAAAACTGTCGTTGTAAAGTTTATTACCTTTTCTTTTGACTGGCTGCGAATCTTCTACGCCAACATTGCATTTCTTTTGCTCCGTCATCATTTTTTATGGCCTCCCTGAGAGAATTCTGGTGGGATGGGGAGGGGTTAGAATTTTTGATTTTTACCACCCCAAACGCAGCAGTTGAGGGGACAAATCCAAATCTGAATTGAGTTTTTGCCATGAATAGACCTTGGATTTGCAAAAAAACCCATTAAGAAAATGGAAAGTCGGGGAGCAAACGCTTCCGATTAGGCATTTAAATTTGTTGTCCATCACCAGAAGCCACATAATCAATCAGTTTGTAATGTGTATGTCTCTCTCTTTCTCACTCTCTCTCTTTATCTCTCTCCCTCTCTTGCACACCAAAAATGTTGCAGCGCCTGAGTGTGCAGTGGGCCACATAACGTTGCTTTCATCCTCAGCATCCTCCGCAGAATCAAATGCCAACCATTTCGCCGCCTACATCAATGGAAATCTTTAGCTGCCTGATCCTGGTGCTTGGCATGCTTATAAGCAGCGGTAGGTGGTCACCCGAGCATCAGTGGATGTGACTCGTCTAAACGAGAATGAAATAAAGAATAAATTAATTAATTTTATAAATTTCCTTTAAAGCAAACAGGTATAGTAAGTTTGTGCAAGTGTATATTACAGGCAGAAGGAGGCGTGGCAGACCCCACAAAGTATTTATATTCTGACTCAAGATCACTAGCCGAGTCGATTGAGCCATGTCCGTCTATCCGTTCGTCGGTCTGTCTGTTCGCCCGTCCGTCTGTCCCATTGAAGGTCTGGATCTCAGCTATTACAAAAGCTAGACACATCAAATTTCACATGGTTCCTGTATTCCATAGGTAGATCGAGATTCGATGTCACGCTCTTGTTTGCTTGCTTGCTTGCAGTGGGCGCAGTGGAAATCTATATGAATCGTTTAATAACTTTTATGTTCATTATCCGATCGGAACCAAATTTTCAGCGATCGTTTAGGTGGTGATAGTTATCATTTACACCAAAATTAAATACTCTAGCTTTATTTTTGCGCTTGCTATACGGTTTATCGATTTGCGGGGCCGGAAGTAGGCGTGTCCCAAATTTTAATACAAATTGTACAGCGTATGATTAACATAAGTGTTGCCACCAAATTTGGTGGCTTTAGCTTTTTGAGTTTCTGAGATAAAGGCGTTCATACAGACGGACAGACAGACATGGCTTACTCGACTCGGCTAGTGATCCTGAGCAAGAATATATATACTTTATGGGGTCGTAAATGCCTCCTTCTACCTATTACGCACATTTCGACCTTCACAATAGACCATGCATTTTTTTTAAATCCATGGTCTAATAAATGGTATAGGGGTAGGGAGATTAGTTGGTAGGAGAGGCTAATTCAAAAGTAATAAGAATTAATTTGGGGAGTTGCTTCAATTTGAAAATCATTTTTAAATGTTAAATATGTTTACGAAAATCTATAAATTTGATTAATTATTCCTATGAAAGCTATTGCATATATTCATCGCATTTTGATAAAAAGATTTATTAAGATAAAGTCTACTATATAATTTCACATGATATTGATAACCTGTATAATTTTGAAAAAAAAAATGCTTAAAAACCAAATCTCATATTTCAGACAATCGTTCCTATTACAGCTTTATGTTATAGTCTTTCTAACTTTATGAAATTTCGACAGCATCAGAAGGCATATGTACCAAATTTGCAAATGTACAAAGCTGACATATGTACCTAGTTTGCGGTCAGACAGACATGCCAAGTTGTGCTCGCCTAAAGATGCTAATTAAGAACATATGTATATAGCCTATTGGGTCGAAGATAACTCTTGTGGTGCGTTACAAGCATCTAGCCAAAATAATTATACTATATATATATATATATATATATATATATATATATATATATATATATAATAATTATACTATATATATATATATATATATATATATATTTTTTTTTTTTTTTTTTTTATTAATTATATCAAGTTTATGTGTAATTTAATTTGTAATTAAACTTAAAGTAGAAGAAGTTTTCGTCACTAATTTGATTATTTTTGGAGAAAAAAGCAAAGAATATTAATTAATACTAAATAGTAAATAATATAAGAATATAATGTTATATCTATTCTGTATGCTGATGACTCTTCTTTCAAATATGAAGTGATATGTAACAAATTTGAAAATCCAATTGTATTTCAACATTAACAGGACTGCCTCCTTTCGCCTTTTCTAGACGCCCATTCAACGATAGACGATTGGCAGTTAAATCAATTTTCTAATTCTATCACTTATTTGAACAAATATGTTGCCACATTTGGCTTAGTCTGCTTTGGCTGTCATTTCGTCAACTTGTCCGCGCGCCCACCTGTCCACCTGCCCTTCCATCCCTACCTCGCTTTGTGCCTTCGCCCTGACCCGTCTGTCCTTCAGTCAAGCCAGGCCACCACATGCATTTGGCATTTTTAATTATCTGTCAATTCATCAGCAAGTTTCGTGGGTACGTGTGAGTGTGTGTGCACTATGTATGTGTGTATGTGTGCGAGTGTGTTTTGTTTATTTTGCAGCTGGCCGAGCTGAAATAATGGCGCCCGCATGAAGGCAGAAAGAGAGGCGTAAACAAAGAGCGAGAGAGAAAGAGACAGAGCCACAGACTGTAGCGCACTGTTGCGATAATAATAAAAGAGTAATAAACAATAAAAAAAGAGAAAAGAGAAGAAAATCCACAGCAACAACAACAATGTCGAAAATGAGAACGGCCTGAAAGGCACGAAGCGTTACCAAGTGCGGCCTGCGCGCATAAATGGAATGACAATGAAAGGGGACCACAGTTGTTGCCACATGTGGGCGCAAGGTGAGGCGACACCCTAACAAAAAAATAAAAAAATGGGGGAAAACGAGAACGAAAGAAAATGGCCAAGGCAAGCGAGGCGGTAACAAATGTCATGTGCTTGCAGTGCAACTAAGCTAAGTAGTGTGTGGATGAGTTTTGAAGCAGCACAGCACATTGCGTATACGCAGAGTTGCCGCACGAATATTACCAACAGTCACGTAGCAAACCAAATGCTACCGCGTTGTTTTAGTATGTGTGCGTGACATGTATGTGTGCGTGACACGTTTGTGTGTGTGCGTGTGTGTGTGGGTCCCTTATCAGCCATCATAATAATTGTTGGGGCAATTCCCTGGCACTAAACTCACGCTATGCGAATGTAACATAAAAGTGCGCTCACACACACACACACACACCAACATGCGAGACCCGCTCCCGCGTACACTAAACAGCTGGAAACACGCAACCATTTGGTCAGCCAGTCACACTTTTTGCGGCCAGTTGTAATGTTGCCCCAGGAACACAGTGCGAGGCATAATTACACACGCATTTGGTGGTCATAAAAAGAACATTTGTGCAATTGTATAATACATAGCTGTAAATGGATCGAAGCAGACAGGCAGACAGCGAGAGAGAGAGAGGGGGAGAGAAAAAGTAAGAGAAAGTGAGATCAGGTAAGAACACAGCGCAACAGAGGCACAGTACATGCAACAAGGGGTGTAGCATCATTAAGCTTATTCACTGTACGCTCTCAATCTATTAAGTATATTGACCCCATTGAGAGTCGTTTTCTTTGCTAAATAAGCTTATGCTGCGCAAGAGGGTATATAAGGTAGGTGGCGCTATATGCAACGGCTTAAAGCTTGGCTGCGAAGCGCCCTACTCTATGTGTACCTTAAATAAGACTAGCCATGTCCAACTGTCTGTCCGTCTGTCTGTCCGCCTGTCTGTTGCATCGCTCACAAGTCTCTCAGTTTTAGAGCTATCTGGATGAAACTTGGTGCACATTCTTCTCTCTGCTGCACGCTGTAAATAAATCGGAATGAGCCGGATCAGACTGATATATTGCATAGTTGCCATAGAACCTCTCTGTCGATTTTTGTTGTTATTCAAGATATCGATATGAAATTTTGTCATCTATATCTAAGCATGTCTTACTTAGGGTGTTAACATTTCATAAAATTCGGACCGGAAAATCGTATAGATATCCCTATAAAACTTTTTTCAGCATCAGCGAGCCAAAGCGGTTTAATATTTATAGTAACTGTAAAGCTATAAAACAATCGTCAAGTCGAATGTATCCCTTATTTCTTGTTTGTATTCATAAATTATCGAGTATGTTAAACAATACAAATCCTTAGTCGATTTCCTGCGCTGTTTCTACCACTCATCTTGCTCTGCAAATTATGACAAATGATTTGCCGCAGATGAGCTCAAGTCGTAAGCCGTAGTTTACATAACATTGATCATTTATGGGGCTGAGACAAGGTCGTCTCCCTGGCCTCCTAAGCCATGGGGTAATCAATAATGATTTATGTGTGCATAACATTTTCGTTAGTCATTTACATTTTACGCATAGCTTGGCTTTAAAATGAAATTATTTGCATGCCTCTCTGAACGAAAAGGGCAGGCCAAGAGGAAAGTCAAAAGGAAAATCCCTTTTTGAATGTATGTCGCCTGCTTTATACTTGTATATGTGTATACACTCACTCGCAGAGTAGTAACGGTAACGTTTTATGGGCCAAAGCCAAGGCGAAAGCCAACATCATTTGACAGTGGATTGTCTGGCTATGCTACGCTTTGAGTATTTGAGCTTGCCCGTTTGGTCCTACGGGCAAACAATATCAACAAAGAAGAGGAAGAAAGAAGCGGAATAAGTAGAGAACTGCGAGAGAGAGCATAGAATATAACTGTGGAGTGGACAGCGGATTGAGGGCGAACTGTGCTGCAGCGAATGGATTAAAGCGCAGCTCAATCACGCAGAGAGAAAGGAAGAGAGGAGGGCAGAGAGCGTCACAGTCCACTGAGAGACAGAGCATAAATTTTAGAGACACTGAAAATGGATTATTACTCTCCATTCGGGCCATAAGCAATTCCATTAAACTGTCTGTACCCACGCATTGTTCGCGAAGTTGCCAATCAAATTGCAATGTGTCTGGCATGATAAGTGACAAGTACGAGATTCATGTCAGCTCAGAGGGGCGGGAAAGCTATGAAAACAAACGAGACAGCAGCAAAAAAAACATAAATATTGAAAGCAAACATGCTGCACAGCCGGGGCAGCTGGCCAAACTGATTGTAACATGGAGAGTCTATATATCCTATTTCTACAGATGGTCATAGCTCTCGCAGCTAATGAGCATGGGGAAATACTAAAACTGTAAATTGAAATAGGTATACATGGCAATTATTACCACATCCCTTTGTAGTTTCATTATTCTAGGTTCGTGATTAAAAAGCTTGGAGTATGTCTGTAAAGTTTGCCTGGTATTGCCTGAATATTAATTTGACTGCTCTTTTATCAGGCCTCTTCTACGAATGTAATGCTCTTCCCCTGTTTGGGCAAGTTGCAAAGTAGCTGTAAATAAATTGCAAAACTGAATGTCCTCTTTCTCATCTATTAAAATTTCCATTGTATTTACAAAATAGCCACTATACAGACTAACGGGCTGATTAACTGTCGCCCTGTCTGTTTCACAGGAAACCATATTTAACGCTTGTGTTGGCGAAAATGGAAGTTGCCTATTTCATTCGTCTTCTTTTTTTCTCTCTCTCTCTTTATGTGTTTGCCTTGACTTGCCTATTCTTTGAGGAAATCAAGTTTACCTTCTGTGTGACATTGTTCTTCTTGTTGCATTCCTGTCTGTGGTTTATAAATACGAGTGAGCACAACTTTGTTGTTGCTTTGACGTCCTGGCAATACTCTTTAGCCAGCCAGACAGACATCCACTGTCATTGTGCTCCTTTAACGACTGTCGATGTGCTTGTTAGTTGTGTTAGTTTGTTAGTTGTGCCTCATCGGAGCACGATTCTTTCTCCTGCCTCCCCCAATCTCTCCTTATTTTATTTTATAGCCAGGTACATAGCAACTGCAGAGACAGCACTGTCAACGTTTATGACTAGGCAAAATATGGAAGAATGTTAATCTTATTCTCTTTCTTTCTTTCGTTATCTTGTTTTTTTTATTTTAAAACGAGATAACTCAATTAGATGGCTTTTCGTCATTATAATGTGAATGTTTCACTTGAAGAAGTCTTGGGTCTTTTGTGCTTCTAGAGGGGATCAGACTAATCTGCTTTATGTGGGCGGTTTCTTGGACAGCCCCGTGGCGAAGTTGAAAGATAAGAAATGACAAAGCGCTCGAAAGCAAAAGTCAGGCAAACAAATCGCATTTCTTTGCCCGAACAGAAAACCCTGCGATGCTGAGCCATTAATTTCTTAATCTGCTTGTAAATGGCAAAGAAGATGAAGAAGAAGGGGGCGAGAAAGAAGAGAGAAAGGGCGAGGCGATTCCCTATTTAATGTTGGCCACGAGCGGATATATTTCAAGCTGATTTTAATTGCGGCTGCTCAATAGGTTCAGGGCCAGTCAAGGTAGACGCCACCTGCCAACAAAGTGTGGCAAATCATTGGCTAGCAAAGAGGCGTACAATCAGATGGGGATAAAGACCTTAAGTACAGCTTTCCCCTCTCCCCGTCTTTCTATCTGTCTCTCGCAGCAGCGGAATGATTTATTATGACTGAGTGATAGCAGCGACAATGACAATCTGCACATAAGAAGGCGTCTGTCTGAACACGTTCGGCTTGTCTTGTAAGCGAAGGATTTTCCTAGCAAATTCGATATTATCGGTTCAGTCATCGCTGCCTCAACCACTTCTCTTCCTATTCTGCCCAGCTGACAAGGGTTCACAGTGCTAGAGGCGACAAAAAAGTCAATCCTGGGTCAGGCAGGCAAGCAAATTCAGGCCAAAAGTTTAGACCAAGGTCTGTTTGCCACGCCCTACTACCACTTCCTTACGCCCACTGTCCGCGTGTGTCATTGTGCCTTAATGGCCTGGAAGTAAATGCCAAAGAGCTCTGCGTTTCAATCCACGTAAGTTTTGCCTTGTTTTTAAGAGATTTTCTTCACTTTGTGGCACTTTTTGCAGCCTTAATTTCAATTTCAATTTTTGTCAAATTAGTTAAAAATAAATTAAGCCTAAACAGGCGAAAGCAAAAATTTCCCCCGCAGATTCCCTTTTGATAAATTTACTTTCCCTCTGTCTGCAAAGTTTTCCCCCTCTCACTGAAAACTTTTGCCGTTCTCGTTGTAATTACTTTCGTCCGAATTGGCTAATTGGAAACTTTGTTATTTAATTTCCATTAGATTTTCCCTTTTCCATTTTCAAAGCATATTTTTGTCATGCACCTTTTATAGGATACGTTGTGGCTGAGGGGCGAATGGCATTTTACACATGATCACACACACACTCAATTACACACACACACACAGATACATACTCGCATGTGAGAAAGGAGAAAGTTTTTCTAATACGGACGTGTTATTATACGCTGCGCGAAGTTTTGATTATCCTGGTGTCATCACGGCCAGAACAAATTGTGCTCATGCAGTGTTCCATAGCGTGGGTGCGTGGGTGTTCGCCGCACTATCGTGTCGCTATAAAGGAACGCGTAAACAATTTAAAATTAAAGAGAAATTATTGCAATCGGACTGACTGCAATTTTGCAACTTTTTGTTGTAGGCCAGCTGTCAAATCAGCTGTTGGTGCTGCCAATCTATCGCAGCGGGCGATCTGGTTTGAGCGGCGTTGCCAGACAAACGGCGTTGCCAGACCTGCAGTGAAGATCGGTTAGGGCGCAAAACCAGTTATATTTAAATTCGAATTTTTTTTTTAGAGCGGACGCATTTTGAAAAGAGAGTCGACACGAAGGTCGCGGACAAACCGAAAATCAACCTTTCACCTTTGCGGTGCCTAAGTAGAGGCTCTGGTGTCCGAAAAGAGGCGGAATAACCTCCAGCAGTTAACGCCTAGGGGAAATCTGTGGCCTACGTGGGAGCTCACTTTTCAAAAAGCTGATCCGCGTGTTGCTTCATATGAAACTGGTGCTGTTGGTCCGCAAATGGACAATACAACAGGGGGCACTGCCCCAAAAGGTGATGACCCATTCAGGAGGAGCACTCGAATGTCGAGGTCTCCTACCAAAATAGGTATCACGGTGCTAGAAGCTGAAAACGTGCAGGCGTCGGCGTCAGGCGGGCAATTTGGCGGAGCTGTTGTGGAGGACACTTTGGCCTCTCCAAAACCATGCCAAAAGAAAATTGCTGACCTAATCAGCGTACCGACGCAAAAAATAGCGGTAAAATCCCCGACTGGCTCGCCAATCCGTCCTGCAGACCAATCGGATTTTAAAAAAGATGACCTGCGGAGCTTACTGGGCTTGATGAACGTCAGGATAAATACGCTCCTGACCGCATTTAAAACTCATCGCCACGTAACTAAAGAGTCTAAAGGTGTAATCGCAGAGCTGGCTGCAATTAACATTAGAGTGAAGCCACATTCACATCCAATGATACCATCCGAGCCCACCAATACGAAGGAGCCAAGGCCAGCCAGCTACGCGACCGTTGCCAAGGACGCGAGTACAAGGGAAGTGTGGACTAAGGTGATGCCAAAGCGTTTGCGCAAGAAGCCAGAGGCCATTATACTAAAAAAAACTGGCGAAGCTGCGTACGCTGACATGCTGCGTACGCTAAAAACCGATCCCAACCTGAGTGACTTTGGAAAACAGGTTAAAAGGATCCGAAGGACCCAAAAGGGCGAGCTACTGCTCGAGGTAGAGGGGAAAGCCTCTGCCAGCGTCCCGGCTATCAGAGAAATTATTGAGGAGACCCTCAAAGAATTGGCTGCGGTACGCACGGGGGCGCAGAGAATGGCGCTAATATGCAGTAAAATGGATGAGGCAACAACAGCGGAGGAACTCCAAAGTAGTCTCGCCTCCCAATACCAAGGCATACTTGTAAAGCCAGAGGATGTTAGCGGGTGGCGCAAAATGAGGGATGGAACTCAGTCAGCAACAGTGACGTTATGCACGAACGATGCAATAACGGTTCTGAATCGGGGTTCGGTAACCGTAGGATGGTCACGGTGTCGCATCGTCCAGGACGATCGCCCAATAAGATGCTTCAGATGCCTAGAATTTGGCCACCGGTCTTACAGCTGCAACTCAGTCGATCGCTCGGACTGCTGCCTTCGGTGTGGCGAGCATGGTCATAAGGCAAAGGGCTGCGCAGCGCCACCAAGATGTTAGATCTTCTTAACATCATTCAGCTCAACGTCAACCATTGCGCAGCTGCGCAGAACCTTTTGGCTCAGACAGCGAGGGAGCGCAATGCTGACGTACTGCTCCTTAGTGAACCATACCTTCCGGGTGTAGGTAACTCAGTGGACCTCGTATTACTAAACGACGGCCTCAAGCCGACCTTTAATAACGACAGAGGCTCGTCTTGCATCGATGTCACCTTTGTCAGCAGTGGCAGTGGCCAATGCAAACTGGTGCAAGAGGACATAACCCTGAGCGACCACAACCTGATCACGTTTCGGGTACAAACAAGGAGACCGATGCCCAGACAGTAGAGATGGGCACTAGGGCCAGTATGGGACATCAAAAAACTGGATGAGGATATGTTGGCCTACCAGATTGAATCCATGGAGACAACAAATGGACACGCGGAGACCAAGGTGGCATCGCTTATGAGCATGCTCAAAGCAACATGCGACGCAGTGATGCCGAGAAAAACAAATGCGAAACGCAAGCCCCCTGTTTACTGGTGGAGTGCCTCTCTACACCAGCTCCGTACGGAATGCCTAAGGGCGAGAAGACAAGCGCAGCGGTCCAGAGGACGACCGCACCACGTCCAATGCACGGAAGCATACAAAGCGAAGCGACCCGTGCTCAAAAACAGCATATCTGCAGCAAAGGCAAATGCATTTAAGGACCTGCTTGCAAGCGTTGACGACGACCCCTGGGGTATTGCCTACAAAAAAGTCCGGAAAAAAGTTAATGTCGCTGGTGGAAGTACCCCTCAGGACCCAGCCGCATAGGCCAGCATCGTGTCGAAGCTAATCCCAAGCCAAGACACGTTATGGCAACCCGCTCTACAAGCCCCGCCTCCGATTTTCCGTGTATCACAGCATGCGAAGTCGTCGAAGCAGCGAAGAGGATCAAGCCGAACAAAGCTCCCGGCAAGACCCGAGGTCTTCAGGGAGGCTTTTTAACAATTCTGGACGGAGTCTTCCCCAAGCGGTGGAAGACAATGAAACTTGTCCTTCTGCCAAAAGGCAAGGGGCCTGCAAACGCAGGAGGCAGCTACCGCCCCTTATGTCTGCTGGACATTGTGGGCAAACTGTTTGAGCGCATTCTATACACACGCATAGAAGCCATCTCCGAGAGCCCCACAGGCCTTCAATGCCAACAGTATGGCTTCCGTAAAGGGAAGAGCACGCTCGATGCCCTCACAGCCGTAACTGAAGTAGCGAAGAACGCACTTGACTGCGACCGATGGCTAGGCGGCAGTAAAAAGTACTGTGCCATTATCACGCTCGACGTGAAGAACGCGTTTAATTCAGCGAGATGGCCCAATATCCTCGGCGCAATGCGTAACATGGGCATACCCGATTATCTCCGAAGCGTGGTTGGCAACTACTTCAGGGAACGCACGCTGTTGTATGTTACTGAAGCTGGTCCAAGATGCCACCAAGTCTCTGCAGGTGTTCCACAAGGGTCGGTACTTGGACCGATCTTGTGGAACATCATATATGATGGGATCCTGAGGATTAGCAAGCCCCGAGGCGTGGAGCTACACTGCTTCGCCGACGACGTTGCGGTAACAGCGGTGGCCAAGACAATACCGGAGCTCCACGACATCAGTAACGTGGCGATCAGGGCGATCACCGATTGGCTTGAGAAAGTCGGCCTAGGAATTGCGGCACAAAAGACGGAATTAGTTCTGTTGAGCAGCAGAAAGAGAATCGAAAGCATGCGGGTCGAAGTAAAGAGGGAAATAATAACTTTAGCAGGAGCGTTGAAGTACTTGGGCGTCCTAATAGACCGTAGGCTCTCCTTTAAGGACCACGCAACGTATGCCAGCAGAAAAGCGGCAATGACAGCTGCAGCGCTGGCAAGAATTATGCCCAACGTGGGAGGACCCAGATTGCCGGAAAGGACTCTGCTTACGGCGGTTACTAAGGCAACTCTGCTGTACGCTGCCCCTATCTGGAGCTGTGTTACAAGCAAAGTAACCTACTTGGCTAGTGCGCGGGCAGTATCACGGACAATGGCACTGAGACTAATCAGAGGCTTTTCAACCGTTTCGGATGACGCAGCGCATGCTCTTTCAGGCATTGTACCCATTGACCTGCAGATAAAGGGCCAATATCTAGCGCGAGAAGGAGTTAACCAAACAGAAATTCTCAAGTGGATTCGTGGAGTCTGGCAGACTAGGTGGCAAGAGTTGCAACGTGGGCGATGGACGTACCAGCTTATCCCTGACCTATCGGAATGGGCAGAGTGTGAGCACAAAGAGGTGGACTTCCACATGACCCAGTTCCTAACGGACCATGGTTGTTTCCGAGGGTACCTGTTTAGGTTCCACCATGTGGATACAGCGCAATGCCTCTTTTGCATAAACGCGGTGGAAACAGCAGAGCACATCCTCCTGCACTGCTCCAGGTTCGCTGTGGAGAAGGTCCAACTGGAGTCGCTCGCTGGTGCACCTCTCAGCCCAAGAGGCCTGATTGCCGCTATGTTGGCGAACAAAGACGTTTGGAAGGGGGCTCCGCAAGGACGAGATGGCCAACAGGAATGGCGGATGAGGAGTACTCCCGTGTGGTGACTTCGTAAAAGGCGACCAAAAAGTCAATGAAGGAGCGCCATGCAACAACACAGCGCACAAGTAGAGGGAGTGCGATTTAGCATCACATCCTGCTCACCGATGAAATACTTTGACTGGCAGTCCCGGTGAGCATGTCAAGGACAGGAGAAGGAGCGGAGGTTTTTGTTTACTACGTAGGCATAACTCTACTTGGAGGGTTATGAATCGTGCATACCATCTACGGTCGGTAGATGGTATCTTTAGAAGATTTCATTTTCCTGCCGTATATATAATAAAAAAAAAAAAAAAAAAAAAATACTCGCATGTGTGGGGGATTTGCATAACTCCAGTGTTAGGTGCACATTGTGTTGTCGCTGTAAAATGGGAGAAAACTGCGAATCGCATTTGCAATTTACAGCTGCAATTTGCAGTTATCTTAGGTGAGTGTGTGTATCTCTCTGTGTGTGTGAGTGTGTGTAATTGTTGTGATTCCCGCTGAGTGTGGAAATAATGCAGCAGCAGCAGAAAACGTGACATACAGAGATTGAAAGCTGCACACCCTGGAATTTGGTTATTATCCTGCATAATTTAATTAAAATCGACGGTAAAGTTTGTTCAATCACAACGTGAGGTAAATAAAAATCTAGAAAATATGCAAATTAATGGGTAAAACTGTTCATTTAAAATTGCAAATTATTTAAATACCATTTGCAAAAGAGAATGCCATAAATGATTGATAGATAGATAGTTGAGTCGCCTGTCGCTTAAACCCAACTGCGAACTGATTTGGAATTCCATTTGGTGCTATTCGGCCCCCTTTGCCGCTTGAGGACCAATTAAGTGTGTCCTGGCCACGACTGAGTCCCTTTCTGCGTGGAGTTTCCTCCTATTGCCCCACTATTTATGGCCCTGTTCTGTGGGCCGTTAACGGAAAACGTTTAATGGACGCACACTCCAAAATGGGGCAGACTCACGCAACGCAATGAGTGAAGGGAAGGGAATCCTGGGCAAGTCCAGCCCAACTGGCAAAGATTTATGTCGGGGGCATAAGTGGGACTTATTGTATGTGCAAGTGTGTGTGTGGGTTGTTGTTTGGGGATCGACTTATTGCCATGCTTACCATTAGTTAAGCACTTAAGCCAATTTTTCAATCATTGTGGAAGCTGCAACGCGTAATGGCAGCTGCCAATTTGAATACGATGCGAAGCCGATAAACCAACATAATCCGCATTCATGAAAAGATGCCTGCTGGTGTCGATACGAATGCCAGGTCACAGGTCCCCAGCACGCCATGAAACCACCGAAACCACTGCAACACATTTGGGCTGCATTAGCGGTCGCCCACTCGGCATGTGCATCTGCCCGACTGCTTGTCTGCCCGAGTGCCCACTGTGGACGTAAATCAACAATGCGACATGGGGAAAGTCGAAAATTCCGCGCTGCAACCACAATACATTCCAATTAGGGATTGAACACGTCCGTGTCAATGTCTTCGTGGTGAGATAATCAAATTAGGTATAGAAAAAAAAGCTTGATAGTTATGACTGGAGGACCGGAGGATGCTAAGGCAGTGGCATTACATGAAGTGGATTCCAATTGGAACTGAGGAGCAGCTTTTCCTTATGGCTGAATAAAGCTTTATTGAATTGCATTTAATTTGCTTTCAAGTTCTCTTTTTCTCCCTCTCAAAATGCATTGAACCTTGGCCAACTACAGTAAGCACTAAGCAGGCAAAGGCCATTTGCACTTAAAAAGCGCTTGAGACGCCATCGCCTTCGCTGATCCTGTTGCATGGCCAGGTGAAACGAGACAAGATAAGCAAGCTAAGACCTGCACTCAATAGTTGCCGGTTTAAAGAGGAGCTTTAGGAATTTT
Source organism: Zaprionus ghesquierei (assembly GCA_018904095.1). Lineage (NCBI taxonomy): Eukaryota > Metazoa > Arthropoda > Insecta > Diptera > Drosophilidae > Zaprionus > Zaprionus ghesquierei. The sequence continues at coordinate 1,825 of JAEIGP010000098.1, read as the reverse complement.
TTTGTGCCGTATGCAAAGCAGCTTTTATCCATAGACCATCTCCCTCTGCTTTCCTATCTCTCTCTATCTATCCCACTCTTTCTACTATATTTCACTCTGAGTGCACTCCAAAACTGGCAGCTAGGCTAATTAAGAACCTAATTATGTGACAAACTGGCTGCAAACGGCTGCACACAAGCTAATTCGCCTCTCTTTGACACCAATTGTTTTGTCTATATGTGTGTCGGTTTGCTTGTGTCTGTGTCTGTGTATGTGTCAGTTGTCTGTTATACTATGTTCGATGACACTCGACCGCAATTGGCCAACTGCAAGAGCAAAAGCGACGACCCTCTCTGCTTGATATCCCCGGCTCAGAGTGTGTCTGCCACTCAATGAATGCCCCAACTAGCTGCTGTCTGGCTGTCCCCCCTTCTCTCCCCCACTCTTTCGTCATTGTCTGCTGCTCACACGGTTCACTGACCAAACGTGGTTTCTCACTTTATTGCCTTCATAACAATGATTCTTCATAGGAAAATTCAAATCACTGAAAGAGAAACAGGTGACTTTGGGATGGACTTTGGTTTAGGTTGTTCTTGCATCTGTTCAGCTGTCGATTGCTCTAAATCGGTAGGCAATACTACGGTTTTGAAGCCTTTGGGTGTGGAAAGAATTAGGGAGAAGGCAACGTTAAGTTTCTTTAGTTTACTATTTATCTAGAGAATTATTACATTTCATTTTAGATAAGTTAGGGTAGGATTATGCTTAGGGGTTATTCATAATCATTTCAGTAACATCTATAAATACTTTATTTTTTCATTTCCATGTGGCATTCAAAGAGGCTTTTTCCATCAACTTAGAAATATTGAACGCAGCTAAATGAATTGAATTTGAATGAAAATTTAATGGGATTATGCTGCTCTCGAGACAGGATTGGGAAACTTATAAATTGTCAGTTGATTAAATTGAACTAAAATTTGTAGAATATTTCAGTCAAATATGCCAACAGCAGTTAACACTTTATTTTCAATTAATATAGATTATAAAGGATTAGATTAATATAGATTATAGATTATAATTATATTAACTTTAAACAAATAACGAAGGGGCAGTCAAGCACCTCCGAAATTTAGATACCCTTAACGCAATCTTTAACAAGGCAAGAAAGCGTGACAACAAGATATCATTTGCTCAACTGTGAAGTTGCGCTAAATGAATTGAATTTGAATGAAAATTTAATGGGATTATGCTGCTCTCGAGACAGGATTGGGAAACTTATAAATTGTCAGTTGATTAAATTGAACTAAAATTTGTAGAATATTTCAGTCAAATATGCCAACAGCAGTTAACACTTTATTTTCAATTAATATAGATTATAAAGGGGACACTCTTCGCACTGAGTATTTCTTTTAATTCCAAGCTGAAATTTTGTTAATTTTTCTTGTTATATATAAAGTGCACAAAACGTCGCAAAGTATTCGAATGGAAACGCAACTGTTAAAAGTTGCAAGTTGCAAGTTTTAAACTGTAAGAAAGTTTTTAGCGCGTTTGTGCAAATATTTTGAGCGGAAATTACATTAGCGGTGGCAACAGCAACAGCAATGCCGATGTCGATGACGATAGCGTAATAATTTAAATTGTACAAAAAGTCAGCCATCGAGAGGAAGAGATGGTGATAAGGGAGGAATGAAATTTGTGTAATAGACTCGCAAATGCAAAGTGGCGTGGGCAAGTGTAGAGAGTGCAACGGGTAACTGTTCCAAATTCCCTTAGTTTTGTTCTTCTCTTTTATAACTTCTTTTCAAGAATTAAATTGTGAATTAACAGTCGACAGTCACCGCAGAGAGAT